>JBAIZL010000009.1:56435507-56540507 GCA_036971475.1 Prosapia bicincta | reverse complement strand
ACCGTTATTATAACTTGAGTTTGTCTTTCTTACATATTTAACACTCATTTTCTATTTCACTATAATGGGCCATTTTTTTAGCAATTACGTCTTCAAAGGTTTTTTCAAGCTTCAGTCATGCTTCAAGGCTGTAACATTGTCCGAACAGTCCATGTTGTTAAAGCCGGGTCCGACTTCCGTTTTCGTTTACCATTGACTCCGTCATTTATTAGTACATTGTTTGGTTTCGTAACAGGAGTGTTTTACAATGTAGGGCGGTTAGCCCTGCGCTCAACCGCCGACTGGTGGACCAGGACATTTTTATCAGAGTCTCCATCCCCTAGCGTGTTTGCTTTCTCTGTAGGTAAGAGCCCTAATCACACTTTGTTTTTTTTTTTGGAGTTCACTCTTCCATACTTTTGGGTCCCCTCCCAAACCGTGCAAGACAACACAAAGCAGTGTTTATTTTAATGGCGGCATTTACTCGCTAAGGCAAAATGTCCATACAGGTTATGAGGTATTTAATACGTACGATCGTGCTAATGATAAAATGTCCATCCACCACTATTGATGTTGACCCCTATGTTCCGGGACTGCTAATTTGTAATTCTTATTCGCTGCTAACTTATCTGTACACCACTCCACTATCCGCCACCTGTGTACCCACCCAGTAACCGAGGTAAGCCTTAGTACATATATATATATATATATATATATATATATATAACTATATATATAACGTATAATATCAAAATATAATACATTATAAATATAGATATTATATATATATATATATATATATATATATATATATATATATATATATATATATAGATATATGCTTAGGGCTACAATGTATATGAGTAGTATATAAAATATTCCAAATTTCCCAAAATGTTTATGAAAAAGCCTTTTTATATCTTCAAATATATTCCTAATAACTAAATCTAAAAATCTACTACGCAATAAAAAATAGTAATCGACAACGCACGAATAATAGATCATCCCTCAAACGCATTGACTAAGTTACCAATATTTGTGAGGATAGCTAATCTGCAGCATCCATAGGTAAGATATAAATGCTGTATGAGCTATACACCCTTGATGATTCCCCGGTATTGGAATGCGTTTAAAGAATAAATTATTGAGATTTCATGTTGGTATTTATTTATTTATTACCCGTACATACAAGTGAAGCTGAAATTTTTTGGTAAAAAGACTGTTGTTTGACTTTAAATAGAATTATATAAAATTTTCCGTAGTTTTAAAAATATTTTAAAACGTTAAATAGTCCATATAAAATTGTTTTTTATATCTGATGATTTAAGAATAAATGTAAAATAATTTACAGAAAGAAAGCTATTACAACCGTAATATAAGTAAACGAAAAATATGAGCGAAATTGGGGCTCGTATGCTCTTCAGCAAAGGGGTAAATATTTCAGAGCATTAGGATAGATTTAGGGTGGGCAGACGTAGCGAGCTTGTAATACGACTCAGGGCCCTCGTATTACGTTTCAAGGTGGAACGAGATTAGAAGGATTTGTAAGTTTAAATAATAAAAAGTTTTTTCTTTGCCTAAACGGAGCCTCTTGGATTACGTCGACTTCAGGCTCGTCGCTTCCGTCTAATCCACATGCATTTAAATAAAGGTTGTTTTAGTCAAAATGAACCCTTTGCGAACTATGAGTTACACTGTGAACCAGTAACTTGAATTCGTATCATCCATATTGTAATATGGTACTTTTGGTACTTTTTTTTATGGAGGTGAAGGTTGCTGAATCTTTTGCTTCCGAATTCAATTCTAAAATTGTTCACCCGATTCTCATTTTGTAATTCGATTTTCGTTTCATTTAGGCTATAAACACCTATATGATATTCTGTGTTATTAATTAAGTTATTCATATGATGAAGCCTTTTAAAAGTTCCGTTTTAATGTAATAGGCTACACAAAACGTTCATCCTTGATTTATGAATAGGAATATCTGGAAGCATAACAAATGTATCGGTTAAAAGTAACATACGCATAAGTAATGTTTCCAATCGTCTTTGCTTTTATGTCATAAATAATAATAATAATAATTTTTTCATCATCTCAAATCGCCATTTGGTTTAATTGTTTAAATCATTCAAAGCAACTAATATTTATGTAAGACGTAATTGGTAATTAATTATGTTGCCAATAAATTAAGTTAATCACGTATTTTAACAAATAAAATCTCAATCGACACTTTTTTCATCAGAAAATCGAATATCTACAATTCCTAACACAATCTCATATGAAAATAACACTACATATCTTGCTATGATGCTACATGCTAACCTACGGTGTAAAACCTAGGTCAAGAAAAAGAAAGAGAAATAATTATCAAATATCATAAGAGTATACACTATTGGCTCTTGGGTAGATTCTCAAAGCTCTCTGTATGTAATAAAAAAAAAAATCAACAGTCAGATCCTGAAATCAGTTTGTCTATTTGGCAACCAACTGTGACAATGGAATCTAATATAGAAACTCTTCAAATGCTACAAAATAAGGTACTGAGAAATGTGGTAAGGCCTCTCGGTAGTGAAAAACAAAGATAATACCCGAGCACTGAATATATCGGCGATAACAGAAGAAATAATGAAGTTAGCCAAAACATTTAATCTATTTTAGTCTAGTGTAGTGTGGTGATAGTTCTAATCAAATTAATATAATTGACTATATTGAAACAAGAACTAAAGAGTTAATGGAGCACTTTAGTTATATGAGTATTTATGGTTAGATACCAGTAATCCAATAAATCTAAATCCGTTGGTCTAAACAAACAATTTTAAAAAGTTTTTAATATTTAGATGTACTAAAGAAAAATTAATGAAGGCAAAATAAAAGTTGTGGTTCTACAACATCTCGGTAACCAGTACCTGACAAATGCTTTTTTTTTTACGTTGTTTTATTGATGACCAAAGGACAAGAAATTATTGTTGATTGAGGATTTATAAAAACCGAATTAACAGTGGACGAATACCTCTACTTGGAGTAACATGGGATCTTATGGTTCTTGGATTAATTCCAACCCATTGCACTTCATTCTCGATTGTAGGGTGGTGTGAGATTGTATAGTGTATAGCTAGCTTATGCGAAATTATTTATATGATGACATATAATAATGTTGTTAGTTTGTGTATAGAATCTTTATACATAGAAATGTTTGTGTACGCTTCAAAAACTCAAAACCTTCTGCAGTGATTAAGCTCAATTTTTATCACAACATACAACCCCTTTATATTATTGTTTCTATTAATTTTTCCTGTCACTAACATTGCGAGATAAAAAGCCTAATTAATCTGTGTATTAGCAACAGCGCCAATGCCGTATGAGAGGGAACAACCCCTTCCCCCATACCAGCTAACGAAAACCATACTCTCATGTAAAACATCACCTGCTCAAAATTAGATTGTTTATTGTCAAGCCCAAACGTATCTCTACCATCGTATTCAGATTATTATTCAATCTGAATTAAATTTAATATAGAAGGCAGTTTAAAGGTGCGGTTAAGGGTTGATGCCACGGGCATTGCGCCACCTAAACATACAAAGTATCATATTTCAAATTTTTATATATAATTATTTCCAAATTTATGAATTTTAAATCATACATTTATATATTTCATTGTGTGTGTTTTGCGTACAGATATTTAATGTTATAATTATTGCTTTTTTAATATTCATTTATTGCTTTTTTTCATTTCTGCTATTATTATTATTACTTTTTAAATACTGAAAACCTACTTTTATAGTATTATTATTATTATTTCTTATTGTTATATTGTTAGGTTTGTCTTCTTTTTATTGTTATATTGGTTTCACTCTTATGTTGTTAATTGTTATTTATGGTATCGTTATTATTTATTGTTACAGTATTATTTACTATATTATTATTTACTTTCATAATTTTGCGATGGTAGAGCGTTGATTGGGTAGATAGAGATGCTAGAAGCTTAGACGAACGGCCAGTGTATTCCCCTAGACACACAAGTGGAGATTACGTGCGAACTATTGCTTTCCTCGAAACACACAAGAGCTAAAGTAGAGCGTAATTTCGACTTATGCGTAATAAGTCACTTAGGTGTATGCGTATTGAACTACAAAGTCTTTTCGTTATATATACGAAACGATAATTGTGAAATAATGTGTTTATTTCAAACAGTTATCTGTCTCCAACTATCAGCTACTTGTAGAGTCTCGCTGTTCATGTTTACTGCTTGATGTGGAATTTTCTGGTAATAATCAACGTACTACATTTTATCCATATCAATGTTATTTCCATTAAATGAAATCACTCACTTGGTTTTATCTTTAAAAAACCTAATCTTTAAACACACTCAAGTTTCCAATTATTCTCTTTGCTGTCATCTATTAAAAAAAAATATAATTAAATATTTATTATTGCATGAAGCAACTGCGAATAATAATCAATGCATGGCCCTTTGATTATCACTTTTATTCAGTTACCTTATTTCCCAAGATTAAGTATATTGAAAACCGTGTCAACAGTTTAGACCCAAGGTCTGACAATAAGTTTGATTAATAGCTCCAGCTCCTTGCTCCCGTAGCCTTTACGGGCCCCTCGGGATCATGTTATCCATAACATAGTATTTCACCGTGAAAGTGGTAAGATTCTACCGGGCGAAACGCTACGCAAGATATATTTAGGAAGGTTTTATTACGGCGTTTTCTCGTGATTACTCTTATCACTGAGGTATAAAATCTCGAGTATTACTGAGCAATTCGGTTTATTTGGATATTTCTTTTGGCGATATTGAACACAAAAACTGTTAAAAGATAAAATATTCGAGTTTGTTAACGTTTAGACAGATACTCTCTAACACGTCTATTTTGATATATTATTAATGTATAACATTGCGTTATACTATAATAATACATACATATATATTGTGTGTGGGTGTGTGCGTGTTTTATTCAACAATTAGAGCCTAAAATAAATAAAGAGGCTAGGGAAAAATATGTCAAAATGGGGTTATTTTAAGAAAACAGACATTTAATACTTAAAAGCTCATAGTAGAATGCACAATAACGATATTTTAGATTTAGATTTTAGATAATTTTGTTCCCTAGCCTTTTATGAAAATATCAAATAGACTACGAGACTCTACATATTATAATGTACAGGAAATCATCTTTATCTCAATATCTAAAACAAGCAATAAAATGATTTTTTAAATGATTTCTACTTCAATCAACAGAAATATCTTATTTTGGTTTCTTTATATTTTATAATTACAATTATTACAAGTATATATACACATGTCAGAATAACAATATTATGTGGTATCATATAAAGTGAATTTTAAATTCTTTTTCTACTTATGGAGTTGGAATATTATTTTTACGCTTTCTTTTTTTTCCACGGCTGCATTGCTTTGCAGTTTCTATTTGGTTTCCTTTCATATTGTTCGTTTGTGAGCCATGGTTCGATAACGTCCTGTTAGTTTGGATTTTATTCTTTCATTCATTTTGGGCATTTATTTTGATATTATGTGATAACCATGGGAAAAATTCAAGTATATACATTGGAGGTTTTTCATATAGATATTTGAGAAATTCTTTTCTCGCTATATAAAATTGATATTTAACAAAAAGCCCTACACATTGAACATTTAGATTCTAGTTCGAATCTTACCTAGATCTCCAAACTTTTGTAATTAATTATTGGAATAAATATTTGAAAAACCTTTATTAACATCAATTGTCATCCACTATAGATGAAAAAAGTTGTAGTAATACTTGATTGGTTGAATAAAAACATATTTATGAATTATCGATAATTTATACAAGATATGTATCAGGTGATTGTGAACTAATAACAACAATTAGATCGAGGAGTATTTACAGTGACGTCGCCACAAATATTGTTGTTTTTTTTTAATGGAAATCGATTGTTAAATCCAGTTAGTTGAATCGCTAGTTGATTCCAGTTAGTAGCCGTATATATGGATAAATTAAATTTATTCCCCTTTCAATTACATTGAAGTTTGTAGTTTTAAAAAGGATTTTTGTGTGTTGTGGTACAAATTGTTATTAGTAAATCTTTCCAAATATTTTAATTCAAATGTAGTACTTTTTTTTAAATTCAATTCATCTGTTCTTTTTATTCAAGAATATTCTTCGATTCTCTAGAAAGACATAGTTGCTGCCAATTAAAACTGGTAATTACATTCATGCAGGGCCTGCTACAATTTGAACCCCCCCCCCCCCTATTCGGGTTGCATCTCGAGACGACATAATGCCTACATTATACATACCTTTACAATTTACACTCACAGTAGGTTTTAGTGCTACGATGTACTAATGGAGTCAAACATTCTACTCCGCTATCTAGCTTTGGAGCAGCACATATATCTTGTCCTAAAGTAGCTGTATTTCTATGAGAAACAATCGCACATATACACACTTCATGTTGGTAAAATGTTATTTAAAAAACAAACAGATCACTCTCAAACTTTAACAAGTAAATACAAGTTTTACGTAAATTTGCCTATTGTGGTTTAGAAAATTATGAATACAAACGTAATAATGATTCCATAATATCTTTAAAGGTTTTGGAGATGGAGAAAGAAGTAATAGAAAACCTTCGCAGATTTGTTTCCAATAAGTAAATATTTCAACATGAAAAGAAGCATTAACAAGACCATTGGTTTCATATGTAAAAATATATTCCTTTTATTTCGTTCCCTGCGTTAAAATATTTCGTTTCAAAACTACGCGAATGGTAAGTGATGCAATATACTAAAAATATAAATTAAAAAATTTATGATTATCCAAGCACTGGAATTAGGTATTGCATAAATATTTTGTACAATTCGGTCAAAGATATTTATTTTAATAATTCGGTAATTGCTTCGTTGCCCCTTATCAAGCTTATTGTGCAATAAAAAACAAAGCCCTTACATTTACCATTCAAATGTGTGATGTGAGGAGGCAAGTATCAAACATCGGACTTTCTTTGGGCTATAGCTCTACTAATTTAGTAACGGTAAAAGAAAGACTTTGTTTTTTATACTATTAGAGTTGATTAGGGCAAAAGACTAGTAGCCGAAACATTGTATTAATAAAATAAATACGTTTGAATACATAAACAACTGTATGTCTATGTATTTCATACATTAAAGCATTTTCACCAAAACATCCAACAAGGCACGGTCCAGCTATTTTTATGGAAAGTGCAGGAAATTCCAGAAGCACGACAAAAAACATCACAGTAGGAAATAATACACAAAGATAATCGCAGTAGACAAAAAAATTCAGAGGAATATTTAGAACTTCTTTGTGTTATTACAACAATGTTTACATACTGCTATCTATTTAAATACCTGAACGTTCATTAGACGCTAGACGGTTCGTTTCGAGAGATATGTCAAATAGACTGATAGACGCCATTGTTAAAATAAATAATAATTTATATAGAACCTTTAAAAATATAATTTATGTATTTCTTATAAGCTCTTCCATTGCATTCCATTGGGTGTAGAGATTAGAAACTATTTTGCTGACTGTCATAGTTTATATGAATCAACTAGTAGCCCTTGACGTGGTAATGTGTCGGGATAACTATCTCCAGGTAGCTTCTATCTCTGCTGCGGTATATCCTGGTTACTCAGGTAATGGGACAAGCGGGTTTTTGCAGAGATGAGTGATGTAGTATGTTATACCTCACTTTATATCTAGGTTATGACTTATAAAATGCCCAGCTTAGTTATAGAATTTTAAAATAGTTAGTTAAATTAAACTGGATTAACGGTATCGAAACATGCTTCACAAACGGACAATGAGAAAGGAAAGCGAAGTGAAACTACAACACAATGCAAGCGACAAAACAAAGAAAGCGTATAAATAGTAACAAACAAATGTAATACCAAAGCCATACATAGAAAGAAAATTGGAAAATTACAAAGAATTTCACTCCCTGTTTTGTCGCTTAATAATATTATTCCGACTATCTAAGTAAGTTTTGATTATGTTTGTGTTATTTTTGGTTTTTGCCGATCTATTAAATGTAATATATTGTAGTAAAGAGCAATTGATACTATGTGAGTCTAATCGTACTTTATCCATGACGTCAATCGCTCCATTTACCTGATGTCCTGAGACAAACCGTCTTGTATATTGCAATATATAAACTTTGTTTTAATATCGCAAGGCTAATCTAAATATTCCTTTGTCGGCGTTACCGCTACTGCGATGACGTTTGTAGGGGTCTGGAATGTTTATATCATTTCTGCACGTCCCATAAACGTGGCCGGACTTTGTCTTATATGTTTTACAGAATACTCTTCGATACATGTGATATATGCGTCTCTGATGAACCATATGTTTTCAAATGTATTGTTTAAAATGTAAAACACATTGTGTTATTTATTTCTTCTTTTCATGATCAAAATAATATTTATTCTAACCAACTGATATTACTGCAAAAATATTCTGTCACTCTCTTCCTCCATTTGCATTGATTCTAAAAAATGAAATTACCCTTTTGAACAACGCCTACAAAAACTTATCGGATGGAGTTAAACATACAATTTCACGTTAGTATAACTTACGTCAGGGTACGCTGTGGGTCACATCAAAGTGAATTAAGGGATAACATAAGATTGTATGCAACATCTGATTTTATGTTATACGTTATGTTGTAAAAGGCCTATCTTATCACGCAAGTTATGTTACATTATTTATTTTATATTGTTAAGGGAAGAGGTTATTATTAAGTAGTTTTGTTATTAAATAAGAAAATATGTAAATTTTATTACGTCTTAATACAAATAATGTAAAATAACGATACAAATATATTATGTGTCAAGAATAGAATAGTCACGTCTGGAAAAAAAGGTTTAGGTAACTTCTCATTACGCAAACTAAATAATGTTCTCAATTCAAATTATCTGTACATGTAGCTATAAAAGTTTTTTTCCTATTACAACCCAGTGTGTGCCCTAAGATATTTTTTTCTTGTGGTATAAACAGCTATGTGGTTTCTATGAGGGGAGCAAGTAAAGAAATTTGGTAACGATAAGGTTGATGTTGTTGGGGTAATTCGTAGCTGTCAAGTTGACAAGACTAATATACCAATAAATTTACATATTAAAATGAAGTTACCTGTAGCATTAAAAAAACTTATTTAAATGTGATCAAAATCAACCACAAATTGCACCTGCGTCCCCAAGGTGCTCCTGGGTAAGATGATTCTTCCCGTTGTTGTAAAGGTAATAAATTTTACATGTTACAAAAGCATATGTTAAAAGATATATTTATATTTGTTATCGGCTACATATGGATCTATTTAAATGATATATTTTATTATATATATGATTTCTTGACAAACTTCTATTGTTGATCTATATCGAAGAGAAAATCTGGAAGAGAGTTGTTTCAAGAGAGAAATTGTTTGAGAGGCAAAACTGGTATTTGGAAGTAATAGCAATAATATAATGTGCATTAACCCTAAGAAAATCTAGTTGTTATCATAATCCTAATAGCGTTTGTTTGCAATAAAATATTAGGTCATGTAAAACAAAAACCATTAAGTAGTTTGAATATAAACGTCTATTTTATATTGAATGCAAAATATACTTTTTAAATTATTCATTATTCCCATTGTCCTGAAGTAATTTTGACTTTGACTGTATTTATTGTGCTTGTATTTTTATAAGTTAACCAGCAAGAATTCACGCATGTAGAAAGTCACATGTTCAAGTTAAATAGCAGAAATAAATGAAATTATGAATACTAATTTAACGATAGAAAATCAAGAATTAAAGAAATTATTTTATTGGTAGCTTAAAGCCAAACGATAACTTATTTAAACTCGCGATTTCTAGTGGTGTGCTGTACTTCCTTCTGTTAGGATTGAGCGCTATTCATTGGTTGAAACTGCGTTAGGTGCTACATCGTTATCTTCCGTGTAACTCCGCCTCTCTGTACTTGTAGAGTAAGCCACTCGAAGCTATTTGTACAGCAGCACACTTCCGATCGCCAGTCTTAGAACTCGCACCTCATATTCCTTACATTTTGCACGCCTCAGGAACTCGACAAGGGTGAGCATTATACAGAGGCAAACCTTTTAATTAAAATCTCCGGTCTTATATTAATTACTTATAACGAGGCAAATCTGTTTTGAACTTGATGTTTTGTTAGACGTATTGCAAAGATTGCGAAAAAAATATATTATTTTACTCAGAACTTTCTTTTATATCTTTTCTCCATTCAAGAAAAACTAATGTCAAAAGTATGAACTTAATTTTGCTCATGTAAAACTAATTTGGTATAAAATAAATCCAAGTATTTAAATTTTTGTTAACATCAAATTTGATATTTGCAAATGCTTAAAATAATTTACGTAACTTTGGTAGTATTGCAAACTTTATGATCACATTTACTTTTGTTACGTTTCTGCATCGCATCAGATAACTTTGTTCAAAACCCTTATGTATTTTATATATATATATATATATATATATATATATATATATATAAATGACAAGATGTTGTGAAAATTACGAATCTACTGTCACTATTGTAAAAATATTAAAGGACTCTGACGAGGTAAGAGATAATATTACAATTCAAATTATTCAATTATTGTCAACTTATCGACCTCAATAATATAACCAACGCTCATAGTCCTCAAGTCCTTAGGCTATATATAATACATCAATAATATAATCAACGCTCACAGTCCTCAAGTCCTTATTTATAATACATCAATAATATAATCAACGCTCATGGTCCTCAAGTCCTTATATATAATACATCAATAATATAATCAACGCTCATAGTCCTCAAGTCCTTATATATAATACATCAATAATATAATCAACGCTCATAGTCCTCAAGTCCTTATATATAATACATCAATAATATAATCAACGCTCATAGTCCTCAAGTCCTTATATATAATACATCAATAATATAATCAACGCTCATAGTCCTCAAGTCCTTATATATAATACATCAAAAATATAATCAACGCTCATAGTCCTCAAGTCCTTATATATAATACATCAATAATATAATCAACGCTCATAGTCCTCAAGTCCTTATATATAATACATCAATCATATAATCAACGCTCTTATTCCTCAAGGCATTAAATATAATACATCAATAATATAACCAACGCTCATAGTCCTCAAGTCATTATATATAATACATCAATAATATTACATATTCATAAGCATCATTAATAATAAAAAATAGCATTAATTTTGGGAAAACAAATATTTTAAAAACATATAAAAAATGTCTACCTTAATAAAAGAAATCTATTTTTTCGCGCGCTTCAGCACGTATGTGTATGTGTGTGAGTGTGTGTGAGAGAGATATTGTGTTGTTTATGTATACCTTTTCATTATAGTTTCTGTATTTAGATATTTATAGACGGTGAAATAATTCATCTACTGGTTAATATGTTGACGTCATCGTCTAACAGAGTGTGGCTTTAGTATTGACAGTGTGCGTAAATGTTCTGGTTGTTGAAGTGATTTTCATTTAATAATTATTTACATTTTGCCAACCACCTACTCAGGCCTAAGCTATAAACAATCACACTGTAGATTTAAGCCGATGGTTGTGTAATCTCGTATAATATCACCCTTACACAAAATGAATTATATATAAATTTTGTTTAATATTTTAAACCTTGAAAAATCTAATTTTACTAATTTTTAAACTACTTACCTAAGTGAATAAGTAATTGCTAACTTCCTGACGCGTTTCAAAACGATCGTTCCTTTTACGAAGCTAAAGCCTCTACTGGCGGCATTGTTGGTGTTTACAAACGGCGTGACAGGGATGGATTTATGACAGTGGAGTGTGGTAAGGTGTCGGCGTCTTGTGTGATGTATTGGAGAAAGCTATTGGCTTTGAAGTGTGTGTGATCGTTTACTATATTTTCCCTGTCTGTTGCGTAGGGTTTGTAGATTTCATATTTTTCTAAGGTTGTTAGTTTTTTACTCTGTTTTAATGTGTGTCGAAAATTTAAATTAGTGTGTATGTCGGTATGTGTGTGTTGGGTGTTATTTAGGTGTTTTGCGTAGCTGGATTTAGGGTTTGTTTGGGAAATGTGTTCATCGAAGCGTGTATAGAACGACCTACCGGTTTGGCCGATGTAATAATTGGGGCAATCGTTGCAAGTTAATTTGTAAATACCTCAGAGTTTGTATAAGTCAGTTACTTTTTGGAAAGGTTGTATATGTTTTCTTAGAGTGTTTGTTGTTTTGTGAGATATTTGGTAATGGAGTATTTGAATGTGGAGGCTATTTTGTGTGTGTTTTTATTGTGGTAGGTGAGGGATATGTATTTGTTGTTTTTTGTGTGGCTGTTTGATGGTGTTTATGTTTGATTTTCCTGAGTATGTTGTCTATGAGTGTGTGTTGGTAGCAGTTTTGTTGAGCGATGTATTTTATGCTATTAAGTTCTTCATTGTACTCTTTCTGTAGCATAGGTATATTTATTAGGCGGTGTAACATGTGGTTAAATGCAGCGTGTTTGTTTTGTGTGGGGTGATTAGATGTATTATGTATGACCATATCTGTAGTTGTTGGTTTTCTGTATATTTTGAAATTGTGTCTAGTTTTGTGTTTGGTGATAGTAACATCTAGAATGTTTATTCTATTGTGTTCTTCTAATTCAAAAATAAATATGAGGTTATGGTGTATGGTATTAATGTAATTATGTAGTTGTTTGATTTACCGTTTGTTGCCGTTGTATAATATTAAAATGTCATCTATATATCTATGGTAGTAGATTATTTTATGTGTGTGGTTATTGTTCTGTAGAATATATTGTTGTTCGATGTAGTGTAGGAATATTTCTGCTAGGATCCCTGAGATAGGGAAACCCAATGGGAGGCCATCTCTCTGTGTGCAGTATTTGTGTTGGTATGTGGAGTAGTTTTGTGATGTGATGAGTTTGGTGAGTGTGATTATTTCATGTGTGAGTTTATGTGGCGTGTTGTTTGCTGTGAGCATATTTTGTAGAATGTGGAAAGTTTGTTCTATTGGCACATTGAAGAATCATTCCTTCAATATTAACTACATTACATATAATCTATTGAAACCTCTTTTAACTACATTTGTTAAAAATGTTTTCTGTTCCGCCGCCCATTTCCGTTACAAAGTCTTGCCTATTACCCTTTCCTACCATAACCAATGTTTTTACTGTGGTGCCTATAGTTGTTATAAATAAAATATATCAATAATATGGTTTTGAGTTCGGCTTCTGAAGTCTACATATTGCAGTAGCCTGTGAATACAAAATATTGACACCTAAAACTTTTGACGAACATGTTTTTATTGCCGCCAAGCTTGAATGGAATTAATTTTAACTAGTACTTGTTCGCAACTGATGATGACAGCGTTGTTGCTGAATCATGTGGTTCGATAATTAGGAGTTTTAATAAGAGGATTGGGGTTTACTGTTTTAAATGGAAAATACGCTCAGTATATCAGCTTTTCACCACATTTAAGGACGTCGCTTCTCCCAAAATCTCATAGCCTTTTACAATACTTCCAATTCTAATGCTGTCAAAAGTTTTATCCGTTTTCTATCTTTCCTTTTTTCTCGATCATTTTACTCATTTTCCACTCTCCGAGCTCATTTGTCTCCCTTGTCCAAACTTATGCTTTATTATAGTTTGTTAGTTTTTCAGTTTAACCTATTAGTTTATTAAAAATATATGTAAGAGATTACAAGAGATTTATATCAATTCTCAAAAACAAACAAAACTAAAATAGACATAATAGTTTCCTGAAAATAAATATTTGATTTTATTTCACTGTTTCATAGTGTTGTATAAAGATTAAATCGATATTTTTAGCCCAGTATTGGAATTGGTCTTTGCTTATTTTGATGTGAAATAAAAACGAAAGAACGATAAAACCGATATAACTACAAAACGTAATATAAATATAGAACAGATTAAAGATAGAGTTATATCAAAATCATATAAACTTTCCACAATCAACAAAATAGACCAAATAAATTGACAGATTAAACTGAAGTAACATAATTTAAAACAAAAAAGGCACGTATTTAATAATAACAACTTGTAGCTGTTTATTTAGAAAGTATTTCCTGTTTAGAATAAAGCGTTAGGAATATCCCGAACGAATTTCAATGCGGGTGAGGTGGGATAAAATCTGTATTTAAACACATATTGACCGTACAACTGAAATAGGCAGTCCAGGATACGAGCGGCTAAAACAATGCGCGAAGGAAAATACCATAGCAAAGTTGCCCTGGTTAAATTCACCCGGGTAAAACAATTTTCAAATCATGGAAAATGTATATAATTACGACATTTGTTTCTATTCCCTAAAACCGCTTACCTTCTGAAATAACGAATGATAGCACATGAAGAAATAACAACCACGCAAATAAATCCTTTAGACGGGCAAGCATATGGTATAAGTAACCACAATGTAGATGCTCAAACGACCTCGTCAGGAACAGGAGTCACAGAGACGTCATATCAAATACAACCAGCTTTATTTTACCTTGGAAAATCCAAATGAGGATATCATCCCCATTACCAACGAACAACACCAAAAGCTAAACTAAGATATGTAAATCATAATTAAAAATAATTACTAACAACTAATTTTAAAATTAAACTCCTACTTAGGTCTAAAATGAAACAAAATATAATGATTACTTTTTATTAAGTATTCACAGCTATTACGTATATGTATGTACACATTACAGTCATAATATTAGGCGGGCAAAATTCAGGAAAAGAATTAATAGCATGAAATAGGTAAATTTAGTAACTAATATGATACTTCAAAACTGTATTAACATCAAGTTTATGAAACACAAGTAAAAAAATATATTTGAAGCTTAGAGAACGAATAAAGGGTATTTTAATATCGATTGATAGTTTGAACAGAAATTGAATAGAAATTTGAATTATTAATATCAATTGTAAGCGAGAAATAATAGTAGCAATTGAAAACCTTTGAAAAAACTAATAATAAATATTTATACACTAACAAGTAACCAGTGGTATATATATATATATATATATATATATATATATATATATATATATATCACTTTCACTTATGTACTTAAACAAGAATCTTACTTGGTATTTATGCTAGCGCTTTCAGAGACTAGTGAGTGCCTCCATCTTCTGGCATACAAAACGTATTTTGGACTGCGAGCTGCGTGGAATCTGCTGTTGACCTTGATGTACCGTTAACTTCTATTTTTAGTTTCACTGCACTGTGCGATTTTTTAGCGTTTGTTTTGGGGTTTATTCTGTCTATTAGATTGAATAATTTGTCGTTTTTTGATTTTATTAGTATCTGTTCGTTGATGATGTTATTTTTATCTTTATAAATTTCTAGCTGTTCCCAGATTGTCATTTTGTGGCCTTTTTGAACTTTCTTTATTAGGTGTATGTTTTCTAATGTGGGGAATGTGTGTTTGTTTTTGATTGCGTGTGTGGCTAAGTTTGAATTATAAATTTCCGGTTTGATGTATGCATTGAGGTGTTCTTGATATCTATCTTTTAATTTCTTTTTTGTTTGGCCTATGTATATTTTATTGCAGTCTGGGCATTCGATTTTGTATATTCCGTTATTAAGTGTGGGACATATTTCTTCTAGTTGGTTTATTTTGTTGATTATGTTTCCTGTGTTTTTGTAGGCTATGTTAATATTATTGTTTTTTAGTGTTTTAGTTATTCCTTTTTATGTTGTGTCCTGTGTATGTGAATGTAGCCCATTTTGTTGTTTGTGGTTCGATTTTAGGTTGATTTAATTTTTTTAATATTTTAAATTCTAATTTATCTATAGTTTTTTTATTGTATCCATTTTTTTGGGCTATTTGATATATTATTTGTTTTTCTTTTGTTTTTTCTTCATTTTTTAGAGGCAATTTTAGCATTCTGTATAAAAGTGAGTTATATGCGGCCATTTTATGTTGTGGAGGATGGTTGGAGTGGTTTGGTATTGTATTAATGGTTTGTGTGGGTTTTCTATAAATGGAATATTCAATGTTATTTGTATTTCTGGTCAGTGTTAGGTCTAGATAGTTTATTTTATTGCCTATTTCTTCCTCCATGGTGAATTGTATGTTAGGGTGTAAGTTATTGATTTCATTTAAAATGATATTATTATTTATTGCTTTATTTTGTGAAATGTATAATCCGTCATCGACATATCGTATCCAATGTCCGTTAGGGTCGTGTGTTTTTATGGTTTGTGTGATTAATTCGTCAAGTTTTTGGAGGTAAATTTCTGATATTATACTTGAAAGTGGTGATCCCATTGCTAAGCCGTCTGTTTGTTTATATATTTTATTATTGAATATGAAATAGTTTTGGTTTAGTATGGTTTTTAGGCATTTTGTGATTTGGTTTGTGTATTTGGGGTTGGTTTTAAGGTCAGTTAATTTGTTTTTTATTATTTGGATGGTTTCGTTAATTGGTATATTAGAGTACATGTTTGTGATGTCGAATGATGTGAATTTGGTATTTTTGGTTATGTTTATTGTATTTAGTATTTCCGTTAATTCAATTGAATTTTTTATGGTGTATTTATTTTCCAATTTAAGTTCGTGTTTTAGGTTTTGGCTATTGTTTGTGATATTTTATAGGCAGGTGCGTTTTTAAAATTTATTAAGGGTCTTATGGGATAGTTGATTTTATTTATTTTGATGAGGGCGTTCATTTTGGGGGGTTTTGGGTTGTCTATTGTGTATTGGTAGGGGTTTTTTTGGTTGAATAAATTGTCATTGTTTTTTGCTAACTGTATGATTTCGTTATGGTATTTTTTGGTGGGGTCTTTGTTTAGTTCTATGCAATTGTTGGATTTTATGAACTCTTCTGTTTTTTGGTTGTATTCTGTTTTTGATATGATAACTGTAGCGTTGCTTTTGTCCGCTTTAGTTGTAATTATTTCGTTTTTGAATAGTTTTTGTTTCAATTTGTTAATTTGGTTTATTTGTACTTTATTTTCAACGTGATTTCCTTTTTTGAATTTTTTGTTGATGATTTTGTTGATTTCATGCGATGCTATGTTTCTGATATTATCTTGATTTTCGTGATAATTGTGATTTATTGCCAGTTCTGTTTCTACTATGAGGTTTTCTATTGTGTTGTGTAATTTTGGTTTGATGTTGGTTTTTGTGCTATTTTCGAGTATATTTATTTCTTCTTTGGTGAAATTTGTTTTTGTGAGGTTTATAAAATTTGGGTGGAATTGATGGAATGTTGTGATATTGTCCATGTTATTTTGCTTTTCTATTAGTTTGTTAATTTTCGTTTCTATTTTTTGTTTTTTAATTCTATTAAATTTTTTGCATTTTTCTTGAATTTTGATATATTTATAATGCCATTGGTTTGGTTTAAGTATGTAAGCTAATTCTAGGTGGGTTTTTAAGAGTGTGTTAGTTTCACCAAAGAAGAAATAAATATACTCGAAAATAGCACAAAAACCAACATCAAACCAAAATTACACAACACAATAGAAAACCTCATAGTAGAAACAGAACTGGCAATAAATCACAATTATCACGAAAATCAAGATAATATCAGAAACATAGCATCGCATGAAATCAACAAAATCATCAACAAAAAATTCAAAAAAGGAAATCACGTTGAAAATAAAGTACAAATAAACCAAATTAACAAACTGAAACAAAAACTATTCAAAAACGAAATAATTACAACTAAAGCGGACAAAAGCAATGCTATAGTTATCATATCAAAAACAGAATACAACCAAAAAACAGAAGAATTCATAAAATCCAACAATTGCATAGAACTAAACAAAGACCCCACCAAAGAATACCATAACGAAATCATACAGTTAGCAAAAAACAATGATAATTTATTCAACCAAAAAAACCCCTACCAATACACAATAGACAACCCAAAACCCCCCAAAATGAACGCCCTCATCAAAATACATAAAATCAACTATCCCATAAGACCCTTAATAAATTTTAAAAACGCACCTGCCTATAAAATATCACAAACAATAGCCAAAAACCTAAAACACGAACTTAAATTGGAAAATAAATACACCATAAAAAATTCAATTGAATTAACGGAAATACTAAATACAATAAACATAACCAAAAATACCAAATTCACATCATTCGACATCACAAACATGTACTCTAATATACCAAATAACGAAACCATCCAAATAATAAAAAACAAATTAACTGACCTTAAAACCAACCCCAAATACACAAACCAAATCACAAAATGCCTAAAAACCATACTAAACCAAAACTATTTCATATTCAATAATAAAATATATAAACAAACAGACGGCTTAGCAATGGGATCACCACTTTCAAGTATAATATCAGAAATTTACCTCCAAAAACTTGACGAATTAATCACACAAACCATAAAAACACACGACCCCAACGGACATTGGATACGATATGTCGATGATGGATTATACATTTCACAAAATAAAGCAATAAATAATAATATCATTTTAAATGATGTCAATAACTTACACCCTAACATACAATTCACCATGGAGGAAGAAATAGGCAATAAAATAAACTATCTAGACCTAACTCTGACCAGAATTACAAATAACATTGAATATTCCATTTATAGAAAACCCACACAAACCATTAATACAATACCAAACCACTCCAACCATCCCCCACAACATAAAATGGCCGCATATAACTCACTTTTATACAGAATGCTAAAATTGCCTCTAAAAAATGAAGAAAAAACAAAATAAAAACAAATAATATATCAAGTAGCCCAAAAAAATGGATACAATAAAAAAACTATAGATAAATTAGAATTTAAAATATTAAAAAAATTAAATCAACCTAAAATCGAACCACAAACAACAAAATGGGCTACATTCACATACACAGGACACAACATAAAAGGAATAACTAAAACACTAAAAAACAATAATATTAACATAGCCTACAAAAACACAGGAAACATAATCAACAAAATAAACCAACTAGAAGAAATATGTCCCACACTTAATAACGGAATATACAAAATCGAATGCCCAGACTGCAATAAAATATACATAGGCCAAACAAAAAAGAAATTAAAAGATAGATATCAAGAACACCTCAATGCATACATCAAACCGGAAATTTATAATTCAAACTTAGCCACACACGCAATTAAAAACAAACACACATTCCCCACATTAGAAAACATACACCTAATAAAAAAAGTTCAAAAAGGCCCCAAAATGACAATCTGGGAACAACTAGAAATTTATAAAAATAAAAATAACATCATCAACGAACAGATACAAATAAAATCAAAAAACGACAAATTATTCAATCTAATAGACAGAATAAACCCCAAAACAAACGCTAAAAAACTAGCACAGTGCAGTGAAACTAAAAATAGAAGTTAACGGTACATCAAGGTCAACAGCAGATTCCACGCAGCTCGCAGTCCAAAATACGTTTAGTATGCCAGAAGATGGAGGCACTCACTAGTCTCTGAAAGCGCTAGCATAAATACCAAGTAAGATTCTTGTTTAAGTACATAAGTGAAAGTGATACGTTTATACAAGAAAACAGTGTTGCATAATCTACAAATATATATATATATATATATATATATATATATATATATATATATATAGATAGATAGATAGATAGATAGATAGATAGATAGATAGATATAACAGTTACATTACTATTATTAATTCATGTTAAAGTAAATTGTGGAAGTGAGTATTGTACGTTGTGCAACGTTAGACTGGGGTACCACCAGGCACGTGATAAACCCCTATTAGTAGATGAGGCTCTGCACCCCCTGCAGGGAACTGTGATACTTATTATTCTCTTAAGACGGTTAAGTGTTGAGCATCAGCCCTGTAAGAACACTTTTGTCCCGGCAAGCTTACACCCTCTCAAAGCAGACGTTTCTTTAACTCTCGTCCTCTTATTGCAATTTATGATATGGTTTTACATAAACACCTTTTAGAGGAACCACTCTCTACGTAGCTACAGGAGAAGGGCGAAATGATATTTTATACTGCATTAGGCATTTTAGGTGTGCAGTAAAAATAAAGGCAATAAATTGGATTCAATAATAAACACGTAACTATGATTTCTATATCGTTTTCACGATTTCGTAACGTTTATTAACAGAACGAATTAGTGTAGGAACTGTTATGTTTTAGGCTAACTTGTCTTTAATTAAGCGCGAATGAACCCTCTCCCAATAGAGCTCAATAATCAACGCTGTTCGTAAGAATGAGACATTAAAAAAAATATTATAAAATATGATGAGAAATGCCAAACATTTACTAGACCCTAATTATATTTTCACTGGTATAGTGGTTAAGTGCTGTATACAAACTTCTGCTTATAAAAATTAAATTATAAAACAATAAACCTCAAACAATAAATATAACTAGAGGGGGCTGACTTTTCTCCTTACTCTAAACATCTCTGTGACAATTTAAAGAAAATAAATGCGATAAAATGCTTAGCGAGCTGTGTATTTCACTCTCGCCCTTATCTCGTCTTACCCTAACCTGCGTCAGCTTTGTATGAACCCATCACGTTTGTCCCCGCGTGTTTACACTCCCTAACTCTCGTATCAAGGCTTACGTCTGTTTAACTCTCAGCTTCTCATTCCAATTTAGTATCTGGTTTTACATAAACAGGGTTCGGAGGAACCACTCTCTACACAGCTAGAGGGGAAAGGGAATAGGATATATTATATTGCATTAGGAATTTTGGGTGGGAAGTAAAAAGAAAGGCAATATATAGAATTCAATAGTAAATACGTCACTGTGGTTACAATATACCCAAAGAACTTTGCTTATATAATCACTCCGCATTCTAAAGAAGAACTCCATTCCCTTCCTATGATAATTTATATCCACCATTACACGCTTACTGAACGGAAACTCGATTCTATATATGCAACGAATATTTACTAATATTTTATACAAAGATAAGAAGTCCCTGCCTTGCTCGTATGAATAATCTATAATCGGTTTCAAACTCTCTCAGCCAATTACAGCTTTTTGCTTAGAAACACAGCAAAATAATTCATACGAAATTTCGTTTTAGTGTTTTCCTGAAAGGAATTCATTGAGGGAGGATTTTCTTCGGGTAAACAAATGATGGCTAATAATAGACCTACCTCTAAAGCAAACAGTAAATGAGCAAGGTTTTTTCAATACTCATCTGAATTAAGTGAATAATTAACATATACATTTTGGATGTCCTTGGATAAAATCATTTTCCTTTAAAAATGATCAGTAATAAACATGTCACCGGCTTGTACAATATATTTACGTGATTAATTGTATTTTAATGTTCAAAATATAGTTTCTTATTTTTTGTCAAAATAATATATTTTTAATTCTTTTATGTAAATTAAACAAACACAGAAAGTTTTGCCTCCAGAAGGGCGTAAGTTGGCAAACAGATATTGGAATTATGTAAAGATAAAACGTTTACACCTCTGGTTACATTCATGAGACAAAAGTGACAATCTAGCTCTGAAGTTTAACTTTGATCAGATTAAAGCTTTGGTCGGAGCTTAGATTTATGAATAGTTCTTGCTTTACACTAATGTTGCCCAAGAATTCGTTGCTAATCTCTTATAACTTGGAAGACGCAATGTTTTATTTTGTAGAGCTTTTAAATCTCCAGTTGTGGGAACCTTATCATAGGCTGATAGTAAAAACATACGCGTATGTTTACAAACGATCTGTATCTTCGATTACATTAAATTGCACTTCCTACTTACTTTACTTTACTTTACCTTTATCCAAACGCCTGTCCTTGGTAACTCGACCATTTGGCACCGTGCAGACCAGTAGAGCTTGGAGAGTCTGGTTTTTGGGTCCCTATCCCGCTCCTCTATCCTGCTTCGAGCTGTGGGCAGGCAGGAAGGTGGTCTCCATCCATCTTTCCTCTTTGGCACAAGTGGTACTGATCCGTGTCCGCCACCCCAATGCGATGAAGGTGCGCCTGAAGGTAGTCGTGTCCCGTGGTTAGACGGAAGACTGATAGGTCGAGGCAGGTCTTTTGGAATGGGGGGGGGGGGGGGAATGCAAAATTCTTGCATCTCTTTGCAACAGTCAGGTTTTCTTGTAATGTTTTCAAGTACGTCTTAGCTGCTGCGTGAATTTAAAAAAAAATTAAAATGCACTTCCTAACACTAATTACCTGTTTTTATTATTGTTTTACATAAAATAACATTTTTACTATTCCATATTTTCAATTTAATTTTAAACGATATTCGAAAATTTCTAGAGCATTATAATAAATATTGCCATCTGATATTAGACTAAATGGTCTACTTTTCAATTAGATCAACAATTTGTAAAATATTTATTGAAGTACAGTTTTCTGCCTTTCCCAACGGTACAAAATTCTCCTTAGTTGACGAGTCTCGGAGTGATTCCATTTTCAAAACTTAAATCATACTATTCGCTCAAACTCTCAGTTTAAACTCCATAAACTTGCAAACACATGAGAATATTGTAACGTTAGGGAATGCAAAAACTGTACTAAAATATATAGAAATATTCCTAACATAAATAAAAATAAATATATTAATAATTTCAATTTGTAGAATATTTTTAATTTTGTTTGATGTGGAGAATACATTGTTAACAACCAATATTTACTACTAAACTTACATAATTATGTTTTTTTTATCAGAAAACAAACTAAACATCAAAATTCAGGTATTGTTCATTGCGGCAAAATTAGAGCGTAGATATGTTTTTATTACGTTGTAATTAATTGCTTTTATTACAAAATTCCTGGGCCGATTCCGATTCTCGATTCCAGGAATCGTGGATTCTAGGTGGTATCTAGGAATCGTCGATACTCGATTCTTCATTCATAAAAGTGTCGATTCAGATTCCTATCTTGTTAACTATTAAAATATGTGTGTTAAGTAATTTATTGGAAAAATAATTAATTACCAACTATGTCTTATTTATGTATTGGTTGATTTGAATGAATTAAATTATTAAAGTAAACGGAAATATACCGAAAATATTATTTATTTATGAAGCAATAGCAATCAAGATAGTAACCATTTTCGGTCGTTTGACATCGCTCGACTCTCTCTTTCTCTCTCTCTCTCTCTCTCTCTCTCTCTCTCTCTCTCACTAGAGCGGGTTCGATACTCTCTCTCTCCCCCCCCCCCAAGTGTCTTACTGCCACTGATTTATAGATGTCAGAACAAAACACACAAAAAGTACAGTAAACACTCGATTAACCGTCACCGTCGGGACCGTGGCCATAACGGTTCAGCAGAATAGACGGATAACAGAAACACTGTATTATTCCTCCGAAACTTAACCTCAATAAATTATATTATAGACAGATATCACTCTCACACTAATGTAATATATTTCGGAGAGAAAAGAAAATAAACACGATTGTAATAGCAAATGAAACTATTTATTACATGATAAACAGATCCGCACAGTACTTTAGCTGCCGGCCACAATATCGGCGTTTTCATAGAGAATTGCCAAAATATATTAAGCTCATTTTTAAATAACGTGTTCTTATACTTTGCTCCCTTATCATATCTAAGTATGAATATACGTTTCTTATCATAATATTTATAAAAATACGTGTCGGGCCAACTGGCTCAACATAGTTTGTTCCTACCGTAAATGAATTGTAAATAAACTCCGTCGGACCAATTGACCCGATATTGTTTTTGATTTAATTAAATTTTATTATCCCTGCAACATTGTTTTAATATTTTTTGTGTGTTGTGTAAGCAAGAAACAACAAAACCACAATTTCATGTCCCGGTTACCCAAATCATAAACTGACTGGTGATAAAAGTGTTTTGACACGTAAACGTGTCACATGTGATTGACTTGTGAGTTTATAAATATTTTGAATATAGAACTAAAGTGTAATATATTCTGTCTCTGATAAGTAATGCTACAGGTCCAGTAAATACTATCCAAGAGTTTATCTAAGTGTATCAATGTTTGTACTTAACTTTAACCAAGTTCGTTTTTAAGTTCGTTTTTTTACAAATAAATATTTCGTCAATTTTTCCGACTTACTTTTAAGGTTTTGTGAAATTTTCAAAACAGTAGTGAAAATCATTACAATACGTCATAACAAATATGTGTGTCGGCCCGTAACTACGGATAAAAAGCTCTTAAAATAACATCATGTTTTTAATCCCGTCGGCGTTTATCTATAAAACAAAAACCATCATAATTACACCTGTAAGTAGTTTAAAGCATGTTGTTTAATAGTGTGCCTTAATTTTTCCAAAAGTAGCAACACCATCTGAGTAGTACTAATAAACATAAAACGTTAAGAGGTCCGACGGTATTCGGTTCAGGGTACTGGCCGTCACGTCAATTCGATGACGGTTAACAGAAACTGACGGATAAAAGAGTGACGGTTAATCGAAGTTTTACTATTCTATATCTCAACTTTACAAACTAAAATGACTAATACTGAAGTTATATTGATTTCATATCCTGCTCTATTTTATAACTTTTTCTATTTAGCAAATGTATTTATCCAGTAATAAATATTTTTATTTTACTAAGAATATAAATAAATTGTCATTTCTAGTGATATACACATCGCCTTCACATGATCCATTGGCAGTTGGCGTTACTTTTCTGCTAAAGTGAATACAACATCGTGGTATCGCGCCCGCCATTCTATTTCGTTGTGGTTTTATCTCAACTTTTAGTGATTGATCACTTTTAAGATTTTTAAGTTTTGTATAGCTACTTTTGAGTGGTTATCGGTTACAGATTAAGTGTCAGTTTTGTTATCTTTAAATTTATTTTAATTGCCTAATTTTTTTTCTTTTGTGTTTTAAGGTATTAGGCTATTAACATGAGTTTAAAAGTTACAAAAGTTATCTGTGGTTTTTTTACGATCTGGAATCGAAAGACAGTGCTAAAGCAGGATGTATATTTTGTAAAAACTAACTTTAAGGGGTGGAAAATCACATAATACATCAAATATGAAAAAGCATTTAACAACATTCAATTCCCCCATATTTATAAACAAAAAAGATCTATACTTGAAGAAACTTTATCCTCAGACACCGGACCTACAAGGGATAGTCGGTTAAAAATCAACTGGGATTGAGTAACAAATACAAATAGGCCTGAATCAGTTGCACTAGTTCCAGACATCTGCAGAAAATAGGTACCACCAGATGTGGAGAAGGTATGCCTTACTAATCCAGAATGTTGAGGAAGAAGGTACCCCAGGGGAATTGACAGTAGAAGAAGAAGTAAACAATTATCTGGAAAGGAACCATTAGCCACTCCAGATTGTAATGTTAGGAAGTATTGGGCAGTACAAAGTGCCAAATACCCTCATTTGAGTGTAATGATAATAATATACCTGTCTGCTCACCCGCAACAGTGTTTTCTGAAAACCTTTTCTCAACTTTAGTAGTTATATGTGACAAGCGATGAAACCGGCTAGGTCCAGAATGTGTTCAAATGCTTGTGTTTCTGAACAGAAATGTACATTACCGGCCAGACTTTTAAATATTAAAAAGTACCCTATTTGTATTAATTTTTTACTTTTTACGTTGTTAGTTTGTTTTTAATTTTTGTTTTGTTTTGAGATACAATGTAAATAAGCTTAGGTATTTTTCAAACATCATAAAATAGTGTAAAGTACACATTTTTATCTTTAAAATAAGTCATTACTTTTATCTGATATGTTTTTATGCTTTTAAAAATTCCTATTGATAAATCAAGGTTGAAGGTTTTGTGTAGGCTATTACATTGAAACAGAACTTTTAGAAGGTTTTGCCATATGACCAAGATGTTAACTACATTAATAATTAGAGAACTATCATGTATGCTAATACAGCTTGAAAGAATCGAGAATCGACTAAAGAATTGAGAATTGAAAGAAAAATTTTAGAATCGGAATCGGAATCGAAAATTTTAGGAATCGCCCCATCCCTAATTAAAAGTGCTCCTTTGTCCTTCATTTTGTAACAATATTATAATTTTACTAGAATTGGTTGGACTCTTTACTTGGTAAAGATTGTAGTTTTACATTTTATTTCATACATATTGTCACGTGTTTATATTAAAATTTTATTTACAAATTATCCCTCAAATTGAATTTAAACTTAATAATTATTCTAAATATCTGTTATTCAATGTAATTTTCTGTTCAATAGTCGAGGGTTTATAGGATCCTTAATAATTACATAAAATTACAGCAGGTAACAGGTGTGGTGAAGTAAATACCAGAAATATAATGAATGAGAGTAAACACAACTAGTTTTGTGCGTAGTGTTTGATTACGTAATAAAATGGGCTTATTGCCTCCTCCGTTCGGCTTCCCTCATGTATTATTCTTTTATGTTATATGGAGTAATTAATCTCCAGTCGAGGCTGCGATGGAGAGGACATCAAGTGAAAACAATAAAGTCCCTTAGAGATTAATTAGAGTAAAATATTTATTCGAAAGGTAAATTAGTTTATTGCGTGTCTTTAGTTCTTATACAAATTGGGTCTATAGTAAAGTAAGCCATTTAATAATTTTAAATTCAACCTATAAACAATGTATTTAAAATTTAGTCTCTTAGAGGTTTAGCATTCCACTTTACTTGACCCCAAGTATGCCACCTACCAAGGATGGAGGAGAGAGTTGGGTTAAGAAACTACCCTTAACATTACTTTCCTTATTTAGTAACATTTACTCTTTTACATAAGTGGTTATAAAAAGCCACATCATGTTGCAAGTACATTACATACATTGTTAATAACTCTGAGGAAAATATCTTTACAATATTTTTCTCTCTGAACTAGAATACATAGTCTATATATTATAAGTTTTAAACTTGAAAAAACTGTAGTTTAAAATACTGTCAGCATAATAAAACAAAACCATTTAAGCCCTCGTAATAAACCTTGTACGAAAAATCTTTCTTATGAAACTGTGTCTCGCTTGGATAGCTTTATTAAGACTGCACTGCGCATACGAGGGCATGAATCTCTGGCCCTTATCTTCTTCACGTAATCCAACCAATGTCGCTGGAAAAGTGGTTTGTTAACCGGAGTAGACTGTAACTAAAATGCAATGAAATATGGTGAAAAATGCAATGCATTGGAGCAATAGCCATGAAGAAAGGACTGGGTAGCGACAAGAGAGGATGGCTACGCCATCACTGTGACAAGGTAGCACGGGGTCTTTGCCTCGATCGCAACCAATGTAAACGCACACCGACTGTTGCCTCGGCTTCTGGAAGATAACTATCAGAAGGTATAAGCTGCTATTTATAGATGCAGTGGATATAACCTCAGTATGAAACACTGACACTCGCAATGAAACATGAAATAAAAACTTGGGGGAAGACGATAATCAAACAGGGTAAACTCTCTCTCATGGATCGAAAATAGAAATGCGTCCTTGAGATTTGAAAGTAGGAAGTTAATCGGGGCTAAGGTCTGGTCTACCTGAGTGGGCTATAGCTTCGAACAATGGTGGAGCTGACCACAGGCCACGGGGGTCTAAGTGGGGTTTAACACCTGAAGGTAGGAGGAATTAAGCAGGTGGTTGCTTAGCAATGTACTTCTGCAACGAGATATGTAGATGCCAAGCGAATCCTATAGTATAAACGGGAAAAGGATTTAGCTGAAAACTCTAAAACGTAATATACCTCAAAAATAATACCTAAATCTTATTACTATATATATATATATATATATATATATATATATATATATATATATATATAATCATTTATTTATTCATTTACATAATGCAGTTTTGAATATTTCCATGAGAGATTGAAACATACCTAGAACTTTAAACGTAATTAATTTAACTCTGAATTGATTCATTATAATGAAGTCATCCGTAAACTTTAGTATGGGTGTTATAACACCTAAATTAAAGCCTGGAGATGATTGTGAACCTACCTCATTAACTAATTTTTAATTCAATTTTTAATATCAATTTTATCTCATGTAAAATTTACAGCATTCCTTTATTGCAATTTCTTTTCCCTACAAAACATATTTCTTTAGTTCTATTGCGATATTTATTATGTTATTTACTATGCTATTTATTATCTTTTACTTTCAAATATTTATTAAAGTAAATTCTGCTTAAGAAATTGTAAAGATTATTTTTAAGTATATTCAATACTAGTAAAAACAAATATCCGTATTTAAATACTCGCCTCAGACGAGTTCCAAATAATGTAACACCCAAGGATCTAAGAATCATATATCTCTTTAATTACGTAAGACTTACAGAAAGGGAAGGACATCAAATCACCTGCGTACCTGTGAAAGTGGGTATTTTATCTTTAAATGAAATTTATCTTAATTTCAGTTCGACAACAGGTCTAAAAAATACCCACAAACGTTTACAAATACTAAAATAAATTGAAATGTCTTCTTGATTTGCCATTTAAAGAATTAGTTTCTAGAACACAAAAATTATCAACCTATGGTACCTTATAATTATTTACATTTTGATGATTTATTAAAGTAAGTAGTGTCCTAATATAAAAAAAATATATAAATTCCAAATAGAAACAAGTTTCTCGCAATTGAATGACGTAAATACATCGAAACCAGTAATGACTAGCCCTGGCCAACCATTCATTATAATTAAAAACGATAAAGATTCTAATACCATTTTTACTTTAATGAAAAATTAATAGAGTAAGAAACCATTTTTACTTTTCACTGGTTAGCCGTCTGTAGCGTGCGCGTACTCTGATACAATAATAACATGCACCCCTACGTTTCTAATATTGCATTTAAAACTATTTACAAAGAGCCTATTGCAGAATTTAATAAAAAAAAACATTCTTCATTAAAAAGGCTAAAACAGTAGCTCCAATAAAGCCAAGCCTTACTCATAGTGTTTGATCAATGACAAAATCAATTGTTATGCATTACATTAAGGTTATCAGAATTATCGACAAAAGATAACGTTCACTCAATATTGGTAAATTTGCCCTAAGTAATTACCTCATAGTTTTAAAGAGTTGATAATATGTAATACCATTAAATGTTTACATACAGCACATTCTCCCAAGCTTCAGTTGG
This sequence comes from Prosapia bicincta, assembly GCA_036971475.1. Classification (NCBI taxonomy): domain Eukaryota; kingdom Metazoa; phylum Arthropoda; class Insecta; order Hemiptera; family Cercopidae; genus Prosapia; species Prosapia bicincta. The sequence continues at coordinate 56,511,424 of JBAIZL010000009.1, read as the reverse complement.
ATACAAGCTGTAGTAGGCTCTTTAAAATAGGAACAGTTTATTATCATAGTTTGTATGAAATTTGAATATCAACTGAGTCATGCTGACTTATTATTCGAAACAGAGAATAAAGTTTACATATGTAGAAAAGTTATTGGATTTGAAATAGCCTTCATAATAACAAACAATAGAAAATAATAATAAAGTCAATCCCTACTTAGGCCAAAAGAGACAAATTTTATTTTAGTTATTTTTTAATAAGTTATTACAATTCATATAACAAAGTAACATAGGCTATGGATTAAAACGGCTGCTCTACTACTTAACGTATGACATATGATCAGCTGTTTTATGAAACCATATGTTATCACTAATTTCAAGCCAAATGGGACGGAGAAGCTATAATGCATATCTTGCCCCTTATGTGTAGAGTTTTTTCCCACACAAAACTAAAACTTAATTATTGAAATGTTATTTGAAAAAAATATAATATCATCAAGTATCATTCACTCTAATTTTAAAGAATTGTGAATGAATGAGAAGTCTTTTATTAACGATTGAAAATTTATGTGTAAGCAAATATATTTAGAGAGAGTGGGAACTAATCGAATGAGTTGAACACATTTTAAAAAATAAATTGGAAACCATTTATAATACAAAGGCGTTTTCCCTTAACAAATATGAAATATTCGCTTTTTCGATTTGTGGAAGAAACGACTAGGCAATCGTATTAACGTATGTTAAAAGAATAGGTCATTAGTTCAGCACAGACATTTAGGCAGTTGATAGCCTGTATAGATAGAATTCCTTGGTACTTGTAATTCCTATACTTATAGCACGAGACATATTAAAGTTATGTGTTAATTTTTAAAATTAAAGAAGTAACTAAAATTATTTTTTGGCATAGTAGGGGTAACTTGAGGGAGAATCAGAGAAGCAACCTACTTACTTCCCTAGATTATATCCCTTTACTCACTTAATGTTAGTGAGACTGTTTAGGTTGGAAGGGTTTTATGACAGCTTGTAGTAGTATCGAAACTCTTGTAGTAGCTAGTATGGCTGCGCTGGGTGGAAGATAGTCATCTGTCCATAACCCCACATTAAAAAAACCTACCCTAGCCCCGTAGTGTAGGACAAAGGTTTCTCGTCTTCTTATACTAGATCAACCCTAAGAACTTCCTTGGTCCTCCATTTAGTCAAAAAAATCCTTCATCTTTTGTTTAAACTGTAATTAGAATGGAAAAGACTAACAATTTATATTTATTTACAAAATTACAATATCGTTTTGATTATTGACCCGTTTTTAGTTGCCACTCAAATGTTTTCCTTATTTATTAATTTTTTATACTGTACTAATTTTTTGTTTGATATTGGTCAAAATGTCTCGTAAACTGGTTGCAATGTTGACGAAGTTTTTAAATGAAGAAGGACTCTAATTCTATTTCTTGGTGTAGCTAATTATTTATATGCGACTCTGCAACTTGAATTCACATCTCAGAGGAAAGTGATCCTCCATACTTATGTCCCAGCGAGGCGTTCAAATCTCTGTACTTCAAAACAGAAGTGCATTTAATGCAAACGAATTGTTTTGCCATAAAAAACGTATTCATTCGTTTAATACCAAGAGTTAATAGCTCGAACAAAGTGCAAAATAAATGTCACCGTTGCATCTGCGAGCTACGTCATCACAACATGGTATAAAATTCTAACAAAGTGTACGACACAAGGGCTTACTGAGTGTGGAAGCATATTACCAGGTTTCATCCCTTCGTAATGGCTTAATCCGTTGTTAATTAATCCGGCTGAAGAGTTGTTTTTCCTACTCCACTCAATGACAGTTTAATTAGCTTCCTTTCTAGTACTAAACACGTTGAATTTTTAAACATATCTACAGTTAAGGATAATCATTGTAATAGAGAAATATACGTGGAAACAAGTCAGGTTAAGCATCGAAGGTTATTGAAAGGAACAAAGATGGAGAAAATATTGAGTGAGTTTCTAGCTTCTCGTGCTAAGTCGTAAAGGCTGTATTTCTGATTGTAATGTCTTGCTGAAATTGTATCTCCCTTATGATGGTGTACAAGTTTAAAATGTATTAGGAAAGCGTTACTTATAAACGTTACACCTCCTAATTAGATGGAAAGATGTATTAATATGTATAAGAATATGTTACATTCTGTAAATGGTCAGAGATTTCACGAAAATGTTTTTGTTTTTTATTTGCCCCTAAACCTTACTGGTATTTCTCATCAGAAGTATTTCACACTTTAAAAAGACATTGTTCAATGGGAGGAGTCACCTACAAGACTCTTAGATTGTATCTGTCTTTATCCGTATTTCTATGCTATTTCATGTGAGTTGTTAAATGCAACGTAAAGTAAGGTAATGGATACATTGAGCTTCTATAACAGATTTCCATTATTTGTGTTTTATAAAATAAAGAAAATGCCATTCAGTACTTTAAGTACACCATTCACTTACTGCATGTAAGCTATTAATGTAAGTATTTGATAATATATTTGATTTTGATAGCATTGTGTAATAAAGTTTGAATTGCCTTGCAATAAACTATACGTGTTCATACTAACCTTGAGAAAAATAACCGCATTCTAATGTGTATTGTAAATATACCTAGTGTTCAATACCTTAACACAGCGGTGCTGTAGTTCTAAAATACTCTCACAGTCACATGTTTAGTGTTTATTTCAGTAGTTTCTAAGTTTATGCCACAATAAATGAGATGAGATGCAGTAGAAATACAAACCTGACTAGATAGCGGTTTTGTTTAGCCATAATTGCCAACTCAATCTAAGTGGCATAAACTAAATGTTTTACACCTGTTTGTCGTTAACTACTGTGATATAGTTACACTCTTATCTCCTATTTGCATTTTTATACTCTAATTAAAGCCACTTGATTGAGTTTGTTGATTCATTGATGTGTCCTCAAGAAATATCTATGAGAATATTTGGGTTTTTTTTTAATTACCTAAACAACAAGATTTAAAAGGTTATTATTTACACAAAAACATTTCAAAGCCACAGTTGAAATGATAAGTGAATACTAAGTTATATAAGTGATAAGTATATACTAAGTTATAAATATATATATATATATATATATATATATATATATATATATATATGTGTGTGTGTGTGTGTGTGTGTATCTCAATTGGTATATTAAAAAAATGTTTATCATTTTAGTTTGATATTACGTACCTATTTCGCTTATATTTTTTATATACATTGAGAACTTTGTTAAACGTTTACACTAATATATGATAATTGTCTTCTACATTTAATCGTAAAGCATACTTACAGTGATTTAAATAACACAAGTATCAATTAAGAATAAATGCCAAAACAAAAATAAAAATTATCTTTTATTAAATAGATACCAATAACAAGCATGTAATCAACTAATTTACCTTTGGGTTAAATAATTTCCACTGATATATCTCTAAGGGACTTTATTGTTTCCACTTGATGTTCACTCCGTCTCAGTCTCAACAGAGGATTAATTACTCTATGTAACATAAAGCAGTAAAACGTCATGGGAACCAAACGGTATTTATAAGGTATCATGCGAAGCAATAATTCCAGTATATTACGTAACCAAACATTAAGCACAAAACTGGTTGTGTTTGCTTTCATTATTGATTTTTTCTGGTAATTACTTCAACCCCCCTGTGACTGGGTATAATTTTATATCAATATTAAGCCTATAATTAACCGGAAAGGTTAACGCAGAAAATAAATGTCAATAACATACAATTGAAGGTATTGTTAGGTTTCGATTTGTTTTTAAATTAAATTTTATAAGTAAAAGTGCTCATGATTAAAAACATGTTACAATAAGTATGAAGTACGCGTGAGAGTAAAATCTTTCCTAGATCCTTCCATTTCTTCATTTTGAATTTATAGAATAATAAAAAATATTTAGAAAATAATAAACAAATCTATGCTTTTTTTAAATACTAGGAACGTTTATCTGATTTTTTAATTTAATTTTTTTTTTAAATGAAAAAACGTTTTTTTAAACGATATTAATAATGTTTGCCAATATAGTATTTTTCCTTATTTAAAAAACTTGTGGCTCGGAGATTTCGAAGATCAGCTATTCCGGACTATAGAGTTGAAAAAACTGTTGTCAATCGTTTAATATAGGTTATGCAAATATTATACGACGCAAATTAAAAAATGTTTCTTTGGACAAACTGAAAGCGTAGAGAAGTTCACCTGTAATATATTTAAAATAAAGGGGGGTCTGATGAAGGTACAGATATGGAATAAATATTTAATTTATTATATCAGTAAACGATTCAAACCTTAACAACATTCAACCTTTTTAAATACTAAGCCGTGTTACTATTAAAAAAAAGTTGTAACCAATCATTTTTTTCAAAATGTTGTGTTATGTTAACCAAATAAATTTGATATCAGTACTACTGACATATGTTACGATTACATTTATACACGCGTTACTACAATTCCTGGATGAAATCTTACAGACGGGTTCTAATGATAAGCGACACGCGTTGGAACAAACACCATTAGGGAATTTTTAAATAGGCGGACGATGGTTAATCGCTCTATTTGGGTAATTATAGTACAGGCGCAACATACTATACATGGAATAAGTACAGTAGTAGATGGGTAAGTAGTCCTTCCACGACCCAATAGTATACACATATACACTCAACACGAACTGCAAAAGGTTTTAGGAAGCTGTAAAGGTCAGCAAACAATATTTGTATTTATGCCTGTTCTACAATTTTACAGATAAACGTCTCAGATTTATTTATCTGTCTCTTATTATTTTAAAAAAAAACACTCTCATTAAACGTGTTGAAATTAAGAACGATAATCTACTCATCTAAAATATTGACGATTATAAAGTGATTTTATATTTTGTATGAATAAAATTCAATGGAAGTAATTTGAGTTAACTGGAGAATTTGCACGTTCGTTCGGACCATAAAGATTCCCCTTGTTGAGGCGGCCGCTTTGTTGGTTGGGCGTCGTGCGCGTTGCAGTGTGTGTGTATGTGTTTGTGTGTGTGTGTGTGTGTGTGTGTGTGTGTGTATGTGTGTGTGTGTGTGTGTGTGTGTGTGAGTGTGAATAAAGTATTTCTTCTTGTAAATATTGCATATTCTGACTTTTCTGCTAAGATTTTAAAGACTACTTTTTTACACCAGTTCGAGATTGTGTCCAGGGCTATCTGCATTGCTGGGTTAGTTTTGTCTGGATCTTTGTATGAGGTACAAAGCTTTCCATCGTCAGCATAGGAGACACACTTGAGTTCCGGAGGTACGTTCCACGCAATGCCACATACTGCAATATTAAATAGTGAATAACACTTGAACCTTAAGTTTATTGAATGCAAATAAGGAAAATAATTTAAATGTTCCTTTACAAAAAGTACAATGAAAAGACGTAGGTAAAATGTCTTATATATGTAACTGAAACCAAAGTTGAATTTGGTAGACTCTGCATTCATTAAAGTCAAATCATTTTACACGAATATGCTTTTAATTGTTCAATGTCATACTAGAAGACCAAGGCATTTGGATTGGGATCATTTTATACCATACAATTTCAAGTTTGGATATCATAGATATTTTATAATGACTTGTAAAACTTTATCCAGTCTCTCTCACAAATGTATAGCGCCATGAATCTATGATTGTTAATATTTTATTAATGTGAAGGAAAACACAATGCTTTCTATAGTTGAAACATTTACGCTTCATTCAATAGTCAAGTCGCTGAAAGCTTTTTACGAGTTCTCTTCCACATTTATTACAAAGAATGGAATTGCTTTAGCTATAAATACGCTGTCATAATTTACTTTTTAATATGAAAACCTTTTCTTGGGCGCCGAAAAACCCTTCCGCCCTCAATAAACCCCTCCACGTTTTTATAAAAGGTATCAGTTTAGTGATTAAACTTCAAAAAGGAAAATATATATTTTTTTGTAACTAAAAGATTCATTTTGCGGTCAGAACAATTTTTAATAAAGTGTTAATGAGAAATATTTGTTTGTATGGATATTTAGACTACGATACAATGGAAACAACGTAAACATATTGTAGGAAACTATGAATTAAATACGTAGACTAACATTGAGTAATTATTGAGGCTATGCATCAAAATTATTTTAATAAAATTTTTTTGTGTGTGAAATTGTTTTTAAATTAATAATTAAAATATGTTATATATGTATACAGAGGTTTAAATGTATATATTCATTTATTTAAATTTATTAACAAAGAAATATACACAACTCGCAATTATAAAACTTTAATTAAATTCGCGTTTCGATAAATCGCGAAAGTCATCATCAGCAATGCTACTACATACGTATAGCTTTAGCGAAATCAATGAAACATAGTTACTTTAATTAAACTTATGTGTTTGTAGTAGGACCATTGACGATGATGAGATAAATTTTCGAAACGCGTATAAAATTAAAGTTTTATACTAGTGAGTTGTGTATATAAATATCACTTACAAGCCAACTGGAATGCTATTCCAGTTGTGTGTGTGTATGTGTGTGTGTGTGTGTGTGTGTGTGTGTGTGTGTGTGTGTGTGTGTGTGTGTGTGTTGAAACGCTCAGAATCACCGTTCAAATTGATAAATAATTATTTAAAAAATTAGAATAACATATTTAATAAATAAATAATAAGGTTTTAATTTATTGTGTAATGAAACGTTGTAAAGAGTGAAGAAGTCAGTAAAATCTTGAATAAGTATTATTAAGACAAATTAAAAATTAAAATAAAATAAAACTGTAATAACTAAGTAAATTTGACAAACGGGAGTGCAGTGAAAAATTTATAAGTGCCGAAAAATGCTAACTTGAGAACTAGGCCACGTACAACTATCACTGACATTTTGAAATGATTAGCAAAATCCAAAATGAACAATAGTGAAAACTAAATTTAAAAAACTTAAATAATAAAATAGTTACAGCCATTTTAAAATAATAGACATTTTTTCAGTGTTCTAAAACAGATAACAAAATTATGAAGGTTGAATCGAATACGTTGTCCAACCTGCCCGTACAAGAAAAAGCACGGAGATAGTGACGAGCTTAGAGCAGGCGGGGAAGGGTTACATAGCCGCAATAAATACAGGAACTTAGGGACCTGTAAGGCAGACTGTAAAAAAATTTAATACGAGGTGCTAACGGTCGTAATGTTGGTCAGCGCTTAGGACAATCACCATAGGCCAGATTGAACCAAATAGGCACACTTCCGCCGTCTACTTCCATCCATTGACGAGGGCTTCAGACTCAGTCTCCGGGAAGTGAAAATGGAGAAGGATTTCCATCGACTGACCAGGGATGGTAACTTCCGATGTCCAGGGACCTGGAATCCAGATGTGAGGACTCTATGACCGGCAAGGAAATTATTGGCAAGTCATTTTCTCTATTTTATTAAAACACGTCAAATTGAGTAAGTTAAAACAATTAAATTCAATATTATCAATAAAAATTAAACAATGACTTCACTCTATGTTGAATTTTAAATAAATGTTAGGTTCAGTAAAATTAATTTCTATAACAAACATGCTTAAATAATGAATAATAACTAATAAATTCACGAAGTGGTTTTGGCCATAAGCTAATCATTTTCAAGAAGACCAGAATTATAGAATTATACCAATTTTAAAATTATTTGTTATAAAATGTAAAATTTACCATTTCGATCTTGAAATCAGATGGTAAACAATTTTTTACTATGTTAAATTAGGAAATAATTTTTGTTCAAATATGTAAATGTAGTTAATGAATTATATATATATATATATATATATATATATATTAAATATATGAAATATCAGAAGTAAAGAAATAAAGAAATAGAAAAAGATAGAATTAAATGTATTTTATTTGAAAATATTTTTATTTTTATTTTAAAATCTAGTAATTAAATGCATTATAAAATCTTATGGTATTGGTAAAATCTTATGGTAAAATCTTATCCTGTGTTGAAAAACCAATAAAACTATTAGTTTTTTCCAACTGATAAATAATGATTATAAAATCAAAGTACAGTTTTAATTAAATTTCATTAATTAATACATATATAAAATTCAGAACCTAATGTTTCTTCAAACAAGTTCTCTCTTGAGAACCAATCTATTGAGCTATTCTAAAGATTAGTTTGGTTTTTGTATTGAAGCCCAGAGACGAAGTCTACTGGCAGATCATGTTTAAAGAACACAGGAGCCTTTAAAAAAGGTATCTTAAACATGATCATATTTTGCACGTCCCCTTACTGTGCCTGCAGATCTTCTAAGGTGGTAAGATTCTTTGAAAAGTTTGTGTGTTTATATTAATAATGTTTCTATCCAGCTGACTACTTTACTGACACGTATGGCTTTTTAAAGATCCAACAAAAATGTTAACCATTTTAGGGGCATTATACAAACTTTAAGGTAGGAGTCAGCGGGAATTGGCTTGCGATTAGGCGTGGCATTTAACGGGTGAACACAAGACAAAATTTAAGAAAGCTTGAGGCTACATGAGCCCGAGAGCGAAACGGAGATAAGCAGGAGCAAATAAAAATAATAAAATGTAACAACTCCGTAACACCATTAACATTACGATAGTCAAGTAGGAGAGTGAGGTGGGGGGACGTTGCAGTGTGTGTTTATGTGTTACTATAAAAGCCCGTGTATATTTCGGATTAAACACAAGAAACACTCACTGCAAGCGCTAAGAGTCTGAAGACTTTTGTATTATCGTTCATTTCGTACAATAGCATCACTCACTTGAGAATCTTGAGTATTACGTCAGGCACGGTAAATGTTGACAAATAGATTAATATAACCTACCCTATCTTTGTTTATCAAATACCAAATAATTGGATAAATACAGATTTCGAGAAGTAAGAAAAATGTAAGGTTTAGTTGGCATGTAACTATAATAAGTTATAAAGAAATAAATATAGTTTTTACCTGGATACCGACATTTAGATACCGTCCTAGTAAAAACCTATAAAATCCCATAACTTTGGCATCCGGCGACGATAGTTAATACATACCTAAAATCGCACAGAAATATAAGCCATATATAGAATAAAGTTAGATACAGTCATGGTTTGGTAGGAAATATCTAAGACAAGATTCGTATTGTTCAAACAGTAGAAAACACAAAATTCTATGCAATAACGGCGTCTCCGAAAAATCTATTGATAATTCTGCAAAAAGCTTCCTTCCAAAGAACGAGATTGAAATACACACCAATGGAATATTTTTCAGTAATAAATTTACTCCCCAACGTTAGTATAATATAAATCATAAAATGCAAAGTGTTTTGCAATTTCTTATAACGAAACGTCTGTATTTGAAAGTAGGAGACTAATGCAAAAATGTGATATATAAGAAATATAAACTATAATATACAATCCAGCTATAACTCATGTAAGATCAGAAACTAACTACTCACACCAAACTTATTTATCTAGTGTCTAGAGAAGATTCAACATATCAAGTGATAGCAGGCACTTAGTGAAACATACTCACAAAGCATACTATCTGATTACTATATTTACCAGTACAAGTCTTGATACAGTTGAAACACTATACAGCCCTTTCTATGCACGAGTGAAAATATAATGGGCAAGAACTAGTAAAGAAGGCATAAAAGAAGGTAATATTTGGCAGTTTTTCTTTTTGAAATGTAGAAACTCTTTTTTTATGGAAAAAGACAAACAAAACAAGAACAGAATAACGTGGAACAATTAAACAATAGATGACTTTAACATAAAGGGTTGAAGAAAATAATATTGAAAAAATTTAATTTAATTCCTATTCAGGCCAAAAAGAGAAATTTCATTTTATACATATACATAACAACAACAATAATAATAATAATAATATATATATATATATATATATATATATATAATAAATTAAAAATATTTCATAAACAAGAATACTTTTTTTATAAAAACATACACAACAATTTAATGAATCTACAAACAATAGTTACAGAAGACATAATATTCAAAAACAGTATACACAAGACTCAAGAGGAAACGTGTATGACGTCAACAAGTACCAACACGACGGACCGAACATCCACACCAGAAAATTTGAGAAAAAGTAATCAGTGATTCAACAATGGTCAAATGACCGAAAGGCGCCTCATCACACAAGGTAAAATCATTGCACTTAATGGTGGATAAAATTACTTACAATAGTAATATATTACCTTCATATATATATATATATATATATATATGTATTGTAACATTTATAGAATGGGCTATATAATGTTCTTTAAGAATTGGAAAAATAAATTAGAAATAACTCACACAAAATTTAAAAAGAAATTCATTAAAATATTGATTAGATTAAATAGAAACTAATTTTAGGTAAAAGCCTAGAAAGGTTATAAAACGGTTGTAACATATAAATAAGATATTTGAACTGTAAATACATAAAGAAATTTGTTGTATCAAATAAAATTTAAAACAAGATAATCTATTAATAATTATATTAAAACAGAATTGTAAATGTTAGTAACATAGGGCATAAGTAATTACTTGAAGGAGAAAGTGAAAAAACGGTAGTAAACAAATTGAAAGGTTATGTTCTATGAATTCAGCTCAAAACACACACAATTTCGAAATATTACAAGAGTAAAACACAAAGACACTTCACACACTAATAATATTAATTAAATAAACACTGGAAGGTTTGTTAAGGATCGGAAAATTGAAACAGTATGTTAACCAAATTAAAACGGTGAAAATAGTTCGTTGACATTAACAGATGTAGAAAGCAAGAAGTAGGTCAGTTGCAGTCGACTCTAGTGGGAAGGAGCGGAACTTCGTTCAATTAGAGCATATGATTTTTTTTTTTTAAGGAGGGTAAGCCGCCATATTAAAAAAACAAACAATTGTTTAAAATCTAAGGACGCGTAGTTAGAGTCAGTCTGGCGTGGGGACGCCGAGGAAGCAGACCTTACTTAGCAGTCAAAATTTTACATTGGAAGGAATTCGTCAAAATTATACCGTTTTGTGAAGAAACTTGGCAATTTTAAATAAGGATAAGAGAATTTAAAGATAAAGTACAGTGGTAATATAATTTGAAGGAACTAAAACGAATTTAAGTGTGTAAAAAGTGAAATTTGAAGAGAACGGAATCTTACGTAAGCGACCTGCAGATTTTCGGTATTTGAAGTTAAGTATGTATAGCGCTAAAAAAAAATAAACTTTAGTGGACTCTTAGGATAATAGGGAAGTTTAATTTTGTACATTAGAATATCTTGTGATTAATAGAAATAAGATCATAATCCAGTTCAAATAGTTTTGCCTTTTTGCTTATTCCAAATTAAAGTTTTTCCATCAGGAAAATATTTATTAAAACTAATTTCAAAATTTCATCACTCACTTGAGAATCTTGAGTATTACGTCAGGCACGGTAAATGTTGACAAATAGATTAATATAACCTACCCTATCTTTGTTTATCAAATACCAAATAATTGGATAAATACAGATTTCGAGAAGTAAGAAAAATGTAAGGTTTAGTTGGCATGTAACTATAATAAGTTATAAAGAAATAAATATAGTTTTTACCTGGATACCGACATTTAGATACCGTCCTAGTAAAAACCTATAAAATCCCATAACTTTGGCATCCGGCGACGATAGTTAATACATACCTAAAATCGCACAGAAATATAAGCCATATATAGAATAAAGTTAGATACAGTCATGGTTTGGTAGGAAATATCTAAGACAAGATTCGTATTGTTCAAACAGTAGAAAACACAAAATTCTATGCAATAACGGCGTCTCCGAAAAATCTATTGATAATTCTGCAAAAAGCTTCCTTCCAAAGAACGAGATTGAAATACACACCAATGGAATATTTTTCAGTAATAAATTTACTCCCCAACGTTAGTATAATATAAATCATAAAATGCAAAGTGTTTTGCAATTTCTTATAACGAAACGTCTGTATTTGAAAGTAGGAGACTAATGCAAAAATGTGATATATAAGAAATATAAACTATAATATACAATCCAGCTATAACTCATGTAAGATCAGAAACTAACTACTCACACCAAACTTATTTATCTAGTGTCTAGAGAAGATTCAACATATCAAGTGATAGCAGGCACTTAGTGAAACATACTCACAAAGCATACTATCTGATTACTATATTTACCAGTACAAGTCTTGATACAGTTGAAACACTATACAGCCCTTTCTATGCACGAGTGAAAATATAATGGGCAAGAACTAGTAAAGAAGGCATAAAAGAAGGTAATATTTGGCAGTTTTTCTTTTTGAAATGTAGAAACTCTTTTTTTATGGAAAAAGACAAACAAAACAAGAACAGAATAACGTGGAACAATTAAACAATAGATGACTTTAACATAAAGGGTTGAAGAAAATAATATTGAAAAAATTTAATTTAATTCCTATTCAGGCCAAAAAGAGAAATTTCATTTTATACATATACATAACAACAACAATAATAATAATAATAATATATATATATATATATATATATATATATATATATATATATATATATATAATAAATTAAAAATATTTCATAAACAAGAATACTTTTTTTATAAAAACATACACAACAATTTAATGAATCTACAAACAATAGTTACAGAAGACATAATATTCAAAAACAGTATACACAAGACTCAAGAGGAAACGTGTATGACGTCAACAAGTACCAACACGACGGACCGAACATCCACACCAGAAAATTTGAGAAAAAGTAATCAGTGATTCAACAATGGTCAAATGACCGAAAGGCGCCTCATCACACAAGGTAAAATCATTGCACTTAATGGTGGATAAAATTACTTACAATAGTAATATATTACCTTCATATATATATATATATATATATATATATATATGTATTGTAACATTTATAGAATGGGCTATATAATGTTCTTTAAGAATTGGAAAAATAAATTAGAAATAACTCACACAAAATTTAAAAAGAAATTCATTAAAATATTGATTAGATTAAATAGAAACTAATTTTAGGTAAAAGCCTAGAAAGGTTATAAAACGGTTGTAACATATAAATAAGATATTTGAACTGTAAATACATAAAGAAATTTGTTGTATCAAATAAAATTTAAAACAAGATAATCTATTAATAATTATATTAAAACAGAATTGTAAATGTTAGTAACATAGGGCATAAGTAATTACTTGAAGGAGAAAGTGAAAAAACGGTAGTAAACAAATTGAAAGGTTATGTTCTATGAATTCAGCTCAAAACACACACCATTTCGAAATATTACAAGAGTAAAACACAAAGACACTTCACACACTAATAATATTAATTAAATAAACACTGGAAGGTTTGTTAAGGATCGGAAAATTGAAACAGTATGTTAACCAAATTAAAACGGTGAAAATAGTTCGTTGACATTAACAGATGTAGAAAGCAAGAAGTAGGTCAGTTGCAGTCGACTCTAGTGGGAAGGAGCGGAACTTCGTTCAATTAGAGCATATGATTTTTTTTTTTTAAGGAGGGTAAGCCGCCATATTAAAAAAACAAACAATTGTTTAAAATCTAAGGACGCGTAGTTAGAGTCAGTCTGGCGTGGGGACGCCGAGGAAGCAGACCTTACTTAGCAGTCAAAATTTTACATTGGAAGGAATTCGTCAAAATTATACCGTTTTGTGAAGAAACTTGACAATTTTAAATAAGGATAAGAGAATTTAAAGATAAAGTACAGTGGTAATATAATTTGAAGGAACTAAAACGAATTTAAGTGTGTAAAAAGTGAAATTTGAAGAGAACGGAATCTTACGTAAGCGACCTGCAGATTTTCGGTATTTCAAGTTAAGTATGTATAGCGCTAAAAAAAAATAAACTTTAGTGGACTCTTAGGATAATAGGGAAGTTTAATTTTGTACATTAGAATATCTTGTGATTAATAGAAATAAGATCATAATCCAGTTCAAATAGTTTTGCCTTTTTGCTTATTCCAAATTAAAGTTTTTCCATCAGGAAAATATTTATTAAAACTAATTTCAAAATTTAATATTGTTTTTCAAAATTTATTTAATTAACCAAAGAATTAAAAAAAATATAGCCCATGCTATATACCCCGAGATAGTAAGAGATCGTAAAAAAAAGCCAAGGGTATTAAAATTGTGTAACTATAAAATCAAAAGAAATAAGAGTTAAACCGAGTTTGTTAAAACTTGTTAAGTTATAAATTTTTGTTTTGTGTTTATTGTTTAAATGTTGAAATAAAAATTGTTGTAATAAAGAATTTAAATTAATGTATGAATTGTGTTGTGTGTTATAAAAATGAAAATATATTACATTTGGCACACCAACGTGGGGTACGATTATTAGAAAAATAATAATAAAGAATAAATTATTCAGGAGTTTGTGTTTTGTAACTAGAGAAATTAATTATTTTCATTCAATAGTAAAACCCCGATGCGAATTATAAAAATATTTTATAATTGGCGCAACAACGTGGGAGCTCGATAAAATAAGAGAGAAAATTTATTTAGAGAGATTTTGAAACAAAATTAACATATAACTTTTTATATGAAAAACATTTGAACTGGAAATAGATTTAGAAACAATTTTGTAAAATTAAACACTGAGTTGAATAGAATCAAGGCTAGGTTTATAGTATATATATAAATTGTTTAATTTTGTATAATAAGTTACTTACAGATAAAAAAAAAAAAAAGAAGAAAATATTATAGGCGAGCTGGTAGTTGTAGGGGACCAGGAAAAAAGGACAAAGTTGGAAATGAAAGAAATAGAAATGGAAGGCACAGATATGCCAATACCAAACATGGAGGTAGATGAAGCTAGGGGACTACCTCTTGTAGAAATTGAACAGGAAGGAAGGGGTAGTGAAAGTGGAAGTAGAAATAATGATGACTGGATAAACAAATTGTTCGAAAGCAACCAAAACTTACTAAAAGAATAAAATAAAGGGAGTGAGAAAATAAAAGAGGAGATGAAGGATATGAGAGAGGATCTAGATAGAAAATTAGATATAAATAATGAAAAAATAAATAGACAATTAGATATAATGGACGAAATAAAAAAAGAATTAAATGAAAATAGAGACGAAATAAGAGAGATGAAGGAGGATTTCAAGTTAATAACAAAGGAAATAAAGGAGGAAAATAGGAAAATGATAGAGGATATGAGGCAACAGTTGAGGACAGGGAATAATGCTATAATTGAGGATGTGAGAAAAGACATACAGGAGAAAGATAGAGAATTAGAGGAGAAGATTAAGACAAATTTTGAGAAGACAAAAGAAATAATAGCTGATGTGGGAGAAACTAATGAAAAAGAGATAGAGAAGGTAGAAAATATAATAAAGGAAAACACAGAAGAGTTAGGAGGGTTGAAATTAAAGGTGACAGGAGAAAGAAAAATAACAGATGAGTGTTTTAGGAAAGTCAAAGAAGTAAGGGAGAAAATATTAGGAGAGCAAGGAAGGTTAGGAGATAAGAAATAAAATGGGAAAATTAGAAATATGGCAAATAAAAAGTTTAACAATTCAAACCGCAACTAATAAGAAAATTGAAAAGATTAATAAAATGAAAATGGCAATAGGAGAAATAGGAGGAGTTAAATATCCGTCTCATTGCTTAGTGGTACAAGGCTTATTGAGAACATTTATCAGAGGTACGGATATGTTAATGAATGTGGAGGCACAACTCGAGTTTGGAAAATGGGAGATGGAATTTAAATATGAGAATAACAGAGAAAATAGAACTTATGAAGCAGATGAGAGATACAATGGAGATGTAAACGGTGTTGAGGCAAGGACAGGCGTGGGGACAAGAAAAGAGCATGGTGCCCACAGTCAATCGGAAAACTAAGACAATAAGAAACCCAGAAATAGAAATAAAATAGAGGAAACAAGTTTACAAGCATTAATAGACACAGGCAATAATATGACATGTGTCCAGGAGAACTGGATATTGAAAAATAAAAATAAAAAAAAAGAGAGATATTAAATATAGGTGAAGGAAGCAATATGAATAAACTCTAGGTGATTATGTGTATAAGAAAACGTTAGCAGGAGATAAGTTTTAAGGGATGGTAACTATATCTACGATAATTTATTAGAAACTTCGTTGAATAATGAATAAAGATAAATATGAATCTATGTTAATAAATATTAAAGCATCGTTGTAATAAAAATATGGTAATTGTGTATTTAAACTTCGTCGTATTGTAAGGGAGAATCTGCGTTGATAAATAAGAATTAAAACAAAATTTATACTCGTTGATATAGGGACAGTGTAATCGAAGGAGCTATAGATATGATCAAATAGAGGATATGGGATTGCAACCTTTAAAAATATTAGATGTTAAACTTCATACAAAATAAACTGAGATGATATAAAAGAATAATTGAACTGGATAAAAGATTAGAAGGGGAGATAAAATACTAACTTAGAACTGGGAGTTAGATGAAGCTAAAAGCAAAATAAATATGAGATAAATAATAAACAAGGAATAAACAGAAATAAGGGAAAGAGAAATGTTATAACCAATTTGACCAAATCTAGACATACTATGACTCGGATAGGATGGGATTTAAAGACACGGTATCAGAGTATATATGTTAAATAAATATTGAATCAGACTTATGATTGGAAGGATTCCAATTGTAATAAATGTAAACAAAAAATATATATATATAATTATGGAAGGAATATACCAGAACATGATTTATTGTTACTATATGTTAGAATTGTTAAAGAATTGTTGATTGAATGTTAGTTATAAGTATATTGTATTGTTAGAAGATAAGTTAAGTAATATGTAGCTTGAAGTTTTCAGCTCAGTATTTGATTGTTAAAGAATTAAGATAAAATTGTGTCGTAGGAATTAAGTATAAATGGACAGATGAAGGTATAAATGACTTTTAAGTGGACAATTCTAAAAGTGGTAAAGACAATGGACGATAAGTTAGCCAAAGTGTTGAGGTACTTACTCAATAAAAAATGTGTTCAATTAGTTATTAAATAAAATGTACAATTAGGAAATAAATGTTAATTTAAATTTAATTTTAAAAAAAAATATGTATATTTAATCAAGCTTGTAAAATGTAAAGAATGTGTAATGTAGATATTAGGAATATTTTTTTATTTAAATTAAATTAGGGGACATTGTAACATTTATAGAATGGGCTATATAATGTTCTTTAAGAATTGGAAAAATAAATTAGAAATAACTCACACAAAATTTAAAAAGAAATTCATTAAAAGATTGATTAGATTAAATAGAAACTAATTTTAGGTAAAAGCCTAGAAAGGTTATAAAACGGTTGTAACATATAAATAAGATATTTGAACTGTAAATACATAAAGAAATTTGTTGTATCAAATAAAATTTAAAACAAGATAATCTAATAATAATTATATTCAAACAGAATTGTAAATATTAGTAACATAGGGCATAAGTAATTACTTGAAGGAGAAAGTGAAAAAACGGTAGTAAACAAATTGAAAGGTTATGTTCTATGAATTCAGCTCAAAACACACACAATTTCGAAATATTACAAGAGTAAAACACAAAGACACTTCACACACTAATAATATTAATTAAATAAACACTGGAAGGTTTGTTAAGGATCGGAAAATTGAAACAGTATGTTAACCAAATTAAAACGGTGAAAATAGTTCGTTGACATTAACAGATGTAGAAAGCAAGAAGTAGGTCAGTTGCAGTCGACTCTAGTGGGAAGGAACGGAACTTCGTTCAATTAGAGCATATGATATTTTTTTAAGAAGGAGAAGCCGCCATATTAAAAAAACAAACAATTGTTTAAAATCTAAGGACGCGTAGTTAGAGTCAGTCTGGCGTGGGGACGCCGAGGAAGCAGACCTTTCTTAGCAGTCAAAATTTTACATTGGAAGGAATTCGTCAAAATTATACCCTTTTGTGAAGAAACTTGGCAATTTTAAATAAGGATAAGAGAATTTAAAGATAAAGTACAGTGGTAATATAATTTGAAGGAACTAAAACGAATTTAAGTGTGTAAAAAGTGAAATTTGAAGAGAACGGAATCTTACGTAAGCGACATGCAGATTTTCGGTATTTGATAAGTTAAGTATGTATAGCGCTATAAAAAAATAAACTTTAGTGGACTCTTAGGATAATAGGGAAGTTTAATTTTGTACATTAGAATATCTTGTGATTAATAGAAATAAGATCATAATCCAGTTCAAATAGTTTTGCCTTTTTGCTTATTCCAAATTAAAGTTTTTCCATCAGGAAAATATTTATTAAAACTAATTTCAAAATTTAATATTGTTTTTCAAAATTTATTTAATTAACCAAAGAATTAAAAAAATATAGCCCATGCTATAAACCCCGAGATAGTAAGAGATCGTAAAAAAAGCCAAGGGTATTAAAATTGTGTAACTATAAAATCAAAAGAAATAAGAGTTAAACTGAGTTTGTTAAAACTTGTTAAGTTATAAATTTTTGTTTTGTGTTTATTGTTTAAATGTTGAGATGAAATTGTGATAATAAAGAATTATGAATTGTTCCTGAGTAGTTTTTTTGTTTTAAATAGAAATTTGATATCAGCAATTCAAATAAATATTTAATAGAAAAAAAAATAATTGTAAAGCGTTTTATAAAATATTACAATATATATATATATATATATATATATATATATATATATATATGTATGTATATATATATATATATATATATATATATATATATATATATGTATATATATTTTTAATATAATAATAATAATATTACTCTAAATATTTATAACAGGTCATAATAATATAACAATAACAATAATTATAACCCTTTAATATGCCATCTAAAATTCTGTACAAGATTCAGATATTCCTTACTATGGCTATTTGGTATTCGAGGAAGGCCAGCACTGTGATTCAACCGCAAAGTTTAAACTTACGTACTTATTTTCACAGATTCCAACCAAGATCTAGAAGAGCACGTAAATATTCTTTAGCGCTAATTGGAGTTGATGCAGATCCTTTAGTTTCGTAGCCATGTGCTCTATTCTCTAGACCTCGCAGCCATGTTAATAGTCTTTTTAATTCTGAATGTTAATGCTATTTGTTATTACTATGTTCCATTTAACTGAATATTTTGTGTATAATTTCTTTATTTTGATTATGTTATTATACAATGTATTTATAGTTATTTGTATAAAGCCACTATATGTTATTATATTCTTAGAATATTATTATTCTCTCTTAACAGCATTTAAAGTGAAACAAATATTTCTGAAAGCAACATCATCTAGAAAGATATTGTGCGTTTTGAAAGAATATTTATTTTCCAATCAGATTTCCTTAAGACGTAATTCAGACTTTTCACACTCTGAAACGCAGATATAACATCCTTAAAATAAAAGTGAGAAATTTAAATCTCTCGCCAAATCTAACTCAAGAAAGTTTAAAGTACGTTTCTCTAAAAGCTTCAGAATGGCAATGTGAATTTTTAATGGGAGCGTGGATACTCTTATAAAGAAGGGATTTTTTATAAACCTCTTTCCTCGCTTTCTCATTAAAACTATAATTTCACCTTATAAAAATTTATCTACTATTAAATCCTTTGGATTTGGTTATTGGGAAGCTTAAGTAATAAATTAGGCTGTCTAATTTATTCGGATTGTAAAATATTTTAATTTTTTTCACGAAACAGCAGAGTACGCGTCCTTCTCACGGGGTTGACGTATATTTGTATTGATTTAATAGGCATTTGTATTTGGGTTGAATGTAATTTACTGAAATTAAATCCAAATAAATATATCAAACTGATACTTACCTATTACACGAAGGTAAAATGTAGGCTTTTCTCAATTTATAACATTTATAATGTTTTGAGGCACATAAAGTAACCAAAAATCTCTATAAGAAATACATTGCTATGAAAAATAGTTAAATATGGTTTTCAAATATTTTCCCTGAGAAAAAGCTGTAAAAATATTATACGGATAACAGCTGAGTAAAAATATTTTAACAGTATTAAAGGTTAATTAGAAATATGAACTTGGGATCAGCTTTAGTTATTGGAGTTCGTCTTATCGTACTAGATGTCTTTGACAAGTGCATTGAATTTGAAATAATCACTGGTTCTAGAAAAAGAGACATCATATTTCTGCCCACAATTAAATTGATATCATAAAGAAGGAACCGATTTCCTTTGAGACTTGCATTTTCGTTAACTATAAACAAGGCTAAGGGTAACTTATTCATAAGAGCAGGGCTTCAATTGACCAAACATATTTTTACACAGGACCAGCTTTGTGTTGCACATAGTACAGTAAACCCTCCAGATCCATTAAAGATACTTATTGAAAATAGGGTTTGTCAAAAAATCAAATTGAAAACGTATTTACAGAAAATAAAGTATACAAAGATTTTACATTATGAAAAACTATACTTCATACATTATTTTAGCCGATAAAAAACATCATCGTTTGTAGTCATGCTTTGTCACACTTTTTTCAGAAATGATAATTTCCCAACAACAGAAAAGTACCATAACATTTTGCGTAACAAAATTATTTTGCCAAGCTGCTACAGTTACTTAGCAAAGTGTATCCATTACGTCATTGAACCGCTGCCGTAAACATTATTATTTATGGCGCGAATTTACATATTTAAATGAATAAGCTATTAATTGTTACATGATATTAAATGCTAATCACAAAAACAATTAGGGCCTGGCACGGATTTGTACCGTCAAAACTTTATTAAAGTCGTAATTAACCAGTGCTGTTACTAAAACCCACCGGTTGTAAATAGGGCATTTTTCTACTTTTTTTCTGCCTTATAGTAATTAGTAATTAATGAATACCTATTTTATTCTAGCTCCACTGAAAGTTAGAAGCTATAAGTAGAATCGAAACAAGAAAGTTGATAAGATAAAACACAGTGTATGTAACAACAATATAAATTCTCAATTATCTTAGATAAGAAAACTATACATTTCCCCATCTATCTTCAATGCCTGGTAACATAATAGCGCCTGCTACCTCTATTGAAATATGTATCTCTACAATGTCATCTATAATAATTAAAATAATTTGAAACAGTATATAAATAGTTCACATGAGAACTTTTGTACAAATATTTTACTTCTACGCAAGTTATTTTTAAGAGTTTTAATTATGTAACGTTTATACACAGACTATATTGTACAATTATTTAAACATAATTACCCAGAATTTTTTTTATGAAATTATTTACCAAAAAAACGTTTGCATATTTTAATGCTCAAGGTGCTTGAGGAACGTTTCTGCTATCATATCACCACATCATTAATTAACGCATGTGTACTTTGTCACCTGGTTAATAAGCCATCAACCTTATTCCGAGTGGCAGTTACAAATTATATAATTGTAGGTGGATCTGAGATGCAAAAAATAGGTTTTACTTTAAAGCTTTAAAAACAAACACACACACACACACACACAAACAATCAAACATTCATATCCACACACACACACACAAACACACACACAATCACACACACACACACGATCACACACAATCACACACACACAAACACACACACACACACACACACACACACACACACACACACACACACACACACACACACACACACACACACACACACACACACACACACACACACACACACACACACACACACACACACGCACGCACACACATACACAAACCCACACACAATCACACACACATACACACACACAATCACAAACACACACACACACACACACACACACACACACAAGCACACACACACACCACACACACACACACACACACACACACACACACACACACACACACACACACCACACACACACACACACACACACACACACACACACACACACACACACACACACACACACACACACACACATACACACACACACACACACACACACACACACACACACACAGATGTGAATATACAACTATATTGTATGATCAATCGATTGAAGTTTTAATTCCTATTTGCTATTGCAACGTTATTGTTTGGTTTTGCTATTTTGATGGTATATTTTATCTTTGATAATGTTGAAAATTACCTTGATAATAATTTAATTTCAAAATCTAAAAATTTTAAACAATTGGAGTGTATTTATTTTTACAAAATTACACAGTATTGCAGGCCTTACTCGTTTATTAAAGGCCGTACAAGTATAATAGGATGTTAAAGTGACGAATGGTTGCTGTGGTAAAGGCAGAGTAAACAAGCTATTTGTTCCTTTCGAGTTCATTGTGGGTTAAGCTTAATTTATCTTGCTTTAGTCCTCGCACAACGAAACGAGTTTACAGAATCCGCCGAACGCTGAGAGCTCCGTAAGTTATTGCAACGCGCCTTTAATGCAATAAAAATGTCGATCTTAGAATAATTGTAAAGTGAATACTTCTTCCTCTCGTCTGAATAGAAAACCTCGAGAAATATCTTCGAGCAGGCGTCACACTAAAAACATAACGCACTATACATATGTTGGTGATAACAACACTATTTTGTTATATTATTAGGATTTAATGGCGAAATTTAAAGTGGTGACTTCTTTATATGCATTGAAAAAAACATTAGGATTATATTATTGCTTTCGCGTAGTGCTATTTTGCATCATAAATCTTACACCGTATACCTTGCAACATATGATTTTATTAACAGCTATAGGCAATGATAACCTTAATAAGTTTATAGCCCGAAAAAAAAAAAAAAAAAAAAAAAAATTGTTAATGCTGATTTTGTGTTATAGGTTATGCTAGTAGATTAAGTTTTACGATTAGATTATTATTAATTACATTTAATCTTCTTATATGGCGCTAAAGGCCGATGTGGTCCTTGGATTCCTCAATGATCCTGTCCTGCTGCTTTCCAGTTCCTCACATTCAGCAGGGTCCTGGCATCCTGAGTTACGCAATCCATCCATCTACAAGTAGTAAGTCCTTTTGCTGTGATTTTGTAGATAGTTCCATCTGACCGTCTTCTGCGTACATCACTCTCCACCACCTCAGTCCAGCGCAGTTTTCCAACTCCTATTACTTTACCTACATTGCCTTCTGCAAACAGCTCGTAAAACTCACAACTTTCTCCTTTTCCACTGCCCTCCAATGAGGATTTTCCTCTAGAAGACAGCCATTTTTTTCGTCCTCGTTCCGCGTTAATGCCCAAGATCCAGAGGCATAAATTAGTATGGGACGGTTCAATGTCTTATACAGCATCATTGTTGCTTTCCTGTCTTAATACTGGCGGCTAAGGGTAATCCAAAGTAGGCTATTTTGGCTTTGGTTATCCTATTATTCACCTCAATAGAGACCTTATTATTGGAGCTGACATTGGAACCCAGATAAATAAATAGATTCACTACATCAAACTTGAAGGGCCCAAGCTCCACCTGCGTGTTGGGTTACTTGAGTTTCACCCCACGGTAGATACTTTGTTTTGCTTTATTGATCCCAAGCCCGATCTTCTTGGCCGATCGCACAGATTTCCAAATACCTTTTCAAGGGCTCTGAAAGATCTAGCTCTGAGGAATTAGATTTGGTCAGTAATATAATATATTAATTTGTTTAAATTTTGATAAATCTCAGTACAAATGCAGTACTTTAGTATATAGGCTATATTACATTATGAATTTTTAATCCAACGTTCGAAACAAAAATCTTTTAGGCCCGTCTTATAATTCTTAAAGAACTGATTTGAATGAAAATTTTTAAAAGAATTTGTAATCAGTAAACATCTAATAAATGCAAATTCATTAATTATTAATTAAAATAAATGTTAATATTATTGAATGCATTTCTCATATAAAGATATAAAAGTTGATTTATAAATCTAGTAATTCCTATTTTCGGCGATTTTCATTGAACATTTTGCGGAACTTTTAGCTCTGTTTTGTTCCTAATTCTAACGCGACTCCCTAAATTGCAAATACACACACACACACACACACACACAATCACACGTAGAGACGGTCAAAATGACCGCCCAAGCAAAGAAATTAACAATTTCTTGATTTTGAATAAATGACTCAAAGCTTATGTAATAAAGATTAATTTTTTTTTAAATAAACGTAGTAAAGAGTGAAGAAGCTAGTCATCCTAGTATAACTATAAATGAAACAAACAAAAAATTTAAATAAAATATGTAATAACTAACTAAATTTGAAAAACGGGAGTGCAGTGAAAATTCTTAAGTGCCGAAAAATATCAAACGAGAGCTAATTTGAGAACTAGGCCACCTACAATAATCACTGACATTTAAACATGACCAGCAGCATCCAAAAGCAACGATAAGGGAAAGCCAAACCCAAAAAACCGAAATATTAAAAAAGATACGATGAATCTAAAGAAATAGACATTTTACAGTGTTTCAAATAGCGATAAGAGAAGATTACAGGTTTAATCAAATGCGTTATTCAACCCGCCACTACAGGAAAGTGCACTGAGATAGGGAAGAGCCAAGCGTAGGGGGGAACGTTGGATCGCCGAAATAAAAACAGAGAAGAACCATGCGGGGGGGGGGACGTTGGATCGCCGAAAGAAAAACAGAGAAGAGCCGTGCGGGGGGGGGACGTTGGATCGCCGAAATAAAAACAGAGAAATAACGGCTTGTAGGGTAGTCTGTAAAAAAAAACTATTAATACGAGGTGCCGTCGGCCGTAATGTCGGTTCGCGCTTAGAAAAGCACCAAGGGCTAGATGGATCCGTACAACAACGTCTCGGTCGTCTAATTCAAATAACGAACGCGGGCTTCAGACTCAGCCTCCGGTACGTTAAGATCATCAGAGAATGTAGAAAGATTCACACCGACTTAACAGGGTTGGCTACTTCCAGTGCCCCAGGGATCCGGACTCAAGACGAAAGGAACCGAGGATTGGACAGTGAAACTCTTGGCAAGTCATTTTTTAAATAATCATCAAATTTAGTAAACGTCAAATTTAGTAGTTAAATTTATTAAACTCAAAAAATAAAAGTAAATAATGGCTTCACTCTAATCAAAAGTTTTAAATCAATGTTAAATAAGATAAAAATAATTTGTATAATAAAAATGCCTAAGGAATAAATCATGAACAAGTCAGTGTAGCAATGAGGGACAGATACTTGCATGTCTATTGCTCAATAAATATATTAACCGCTATACACTGGCTTGAACATGAAAATATTAATAAAAGAATATTAAATCTAAATTCGACCATAAATAAGTCATCTTTAACAAAGGCAAAATTTATAAGGATTTATGCAAATTTTAAAATTGTCCAGATAAGTATTATAATTTACCAATTTATTTGAAAAGTAAAAGGATGTGAAAAATTTTAGTTCAACTAATCTATGAAAGAATTTTTGTTGAAAGTGAATATAATTAATTGATTTTAGTATAAAATTTTTGTAAAGTTTAAATAAAGAGTTTAATTAAAGAGTTTAAATAAATATTTGTAAATATAAAAAATATAAAGTAACAGTAAAAAGAGATATTATGTTCTATTTCAGTATATGATAATTTCTTTAAGCTTGAAACAGCAATTAATTTATTATAAAAAAAATTGTTATTTAAATTTATCCTGTGTTGAACAATAAATAAAACTTCTAGATTTTCCAACTAATAAATAATGATTATTAAATCAGTTCACAAAATTAATTAAAATTCAGTAATTAATAAATCAGATAAAATTCAGAGCCCAATGTTTCACCATGAGTGTTCTCTCCTGAGGACAAATTTATTTGAAGATATTGAGCTATTCTGAAAAATAGTTGGATTTTTATATTCCAGAGACTTATTCCTTTATAAGTCCAGAGACTTGGTCTACTGTCAGATCATCTTTAAAAAACACGGGAGCCTTTAAACAGGTAAATTAAGAATGATCATATTTTGAACGGCCCCCTTGCCGTATCTGCAGATTTAGGAACATGGTAAGAGCATCTGGGGTTTCTGAGTGTTCATGTTAGTAGATCTTGTATTCTTTCCAGCTGACTACATTACTGACAATTATGACTGTAAAAGACCCGATAAAAAATTGTTAACATTCAAACGGTAAGGTAAGAGTCGGCGGGTCGTGGTTTGCGCTTAGGTGCGGAACCGACGTTTGAACACAGGGAATTAAAACATAAATTATGGAAAACCAGCACTACCACCACTAGCCTACGGTATAATAAAACAAACGAAGCGGATGCAAGGGGGGGACCAGATGAGATTGCTCATAAAAATAACAATAAAAACAGCGGGGGAACTTGCAACACATACACACACACACACACACAACACTCACAAACACACTTTACCAATACCTTTTTTGATGATATCGCACTGCTATCTCGTATTTCAGCACTAAAATAAATTTTTCACCCGATAATCAACTGGCTTTTAATTTATTAAATATTTATCTCCAGTGCTCAAATAAACATGAATAGTAATCTATGTATAGATATAAAGCAATAGATTATACTTCTATTTTATAATTTTATTAAAATCCATTTAGGAAACGAATATGGCCTACGTATAGATAAGTTATATGCGTTTGATGTTTTTAGATTTAAGGATGTTATTAAGAAATAAAATTGTCTATTTTTGTAGATAAGAACTTGACCCTTGGAAGTAATATTGTTCCTGCGCCTGACACGCTGAATAAAGTGAAGCCCTCGCGTAAAGTACCTCTGATGCAGGATAAATTGTTTGAAAAGTCATCCTTAAATAAAATAATAGGTGAACCGCTCAAACCTTTCACGAGGAACGTTTCTTTTCATATCGAACTTTTAATGTCGTTAAAACTTCCGCCAACAAGGAAAGTTCGAACAGTGTTCAGCAATCATCTAGAGGGTGCACAAACTTCTTTTGTTACACAGGCAAAGTAGAGGTGGATATATGGCAATTATTCAGTGCCAAGAAATTAAGATTGTTGTGAAAAATATAAACTTCTCAGATTGTATCGATGTTATTAAGGTGAACACGTTTATAGCGTTGCCTACATAAAGCTATTGAATAAACACAATAGTAGAATTTCGCGTTAGTATAATTCCGTCAAGCTGCGCTGTGTAAGTTTCGAGTTGCGATTATGTGGAACATGGAATAGAAACTTTATCATATTCTCCTTTTACTAAAGTACAACAATTTGGCCTCTCGTCCTTTCAGAAGATTGCGGCTGCATGTTTGTTAGTCTTCTCCTTATTAATCTTAATTATGAAAAGTGTAAAATAAAATTCGCTTTGCGTGTCATTTGTTTGAGCTTTACTCTTAATTACTGTGTGCGTATGTCACTGTGAAACCTCGTTGACTTTAGGATTTTATAGTAAACTTAGGATTGACCATCATGATTTGGTAAATATAGGTATTTTAAAAATAAGAAATGGCTTCTCGGGCCTTTTTCATTTGATAAAGGCCAGATGTACCAATAACGCCTGGTAAATGTTGGTTTTAGAAAAAAATACTACTTAATAATAACCTATTTTAACTATATTTTTTATTATTTCTACTATACTTTTCATTTATTATAGGCCTAGTTTTTAAAACGTGAAACAGTAGGGTGCGGGAGCATAACCTCCTTTTTTTAAATGCTCGCCATTCAGTTAGATGTCATAGCGGAGCGCTAGTGGTCTCGTTCAAGAGGGGGTACAGTAAAGTTTTGTCCCGACACGTTTCAGTCGCCATCATGTGTTGGAATAGTTAGGAGCGTGCTTTTGCCGTTGAAGCCTACTTTTCAAGCAGATGTTCGGTTATTGCAACACAGCGCGCATTTCGGAATCGCTTTAATTTACCCCCGTTGGCTCCCGTTCCAGACCGCAAATCAATTGTTACATGGGTCACTACATTCAGACAAACTGCAAGTGCGACAAAACGAAGAACTGGAGTCCCTCGGCCCGTTATATCACCTGAGAACATTGAAGCAGTGAGAGCGTCAATGTTGCGATCACCACGTCGTTCTGCGCGCATTCACGCATCTGCCCTTGGACTATCCGATCGTTCTGT
This sequence comes from Prosapia bicincta, assembly GCA_036971475.1. Taxonomy (NCBI): domain Eukaryota; kingdom Metazoa; phylum Arthropoda; class Insecta; order Hemiptera; family Cercopidae; genus Prosapia; species Prosapia bicincta. Next base: position 56,483,453 of record JBAIZL010000009.1, on the reverse strand, counting down.
GAGAAGAATTCTTCGTGATAATCTTCATTTTCATCCCTATAAGATGGCGATAGTGCAGGAACTTTCAGAACGTGACTTCAATTCTCGGATGAACGCGTGTGAGCTTCTTCTTGATGTCGTTCCCGAGGGTGCTATTGTTTTTTTTAGCGATGGAGCCCATTTTCATTTGTGTGGGTCGGTTAACACACAAATCATGCGCTACTGGGCTGACAACAACCCTCGAGAATTGCATCAAAGGCCTTTGCATTCGCCCAAAGTCACAGTGTGGTGTGCAATTTCCTCAGCTGGAATTATTGGTCCCTGGTTTTTTGAGGAAAATGAGGTTACAGTGACAGTGAATTCGGACCGTTATGTAAACATGCTACAGATATTTGTTTCTCACAGCTAGAAGAGTTGGATTTGGGGGACACTTGGTTCCAACAAGACGGTACAACAGCACACACTTCAAGAGCATCGATGGCTGTTTTAAGGGAACACTTTCCAGAGCGCCTTATTTCAATTAGAGGCAATTTGGAATGGCCGGCACGCTCTCCCGATCTGTCCCCTTGTGATTTTTTTCTATGGGATTTTTTGAAATCCCGTGTTTATGTGAATGGCTCAAGAACCCTACAAGATTTTAAGACCAACATCCAAGAAGAAATTGCCAACATAACACCTGCTACGCTAACAAGAGTCATGACAAACGCCAGATATTGGTTTACGCAATGTATAGAGAATAAGGGACGTCACCTAACGGATTTGATCTTCAAAACAATGTAAATAAAAACTTTAGAAATAAAAACAATATTATAAAAAATTAATAAATATTTTGAAATGCATACAATAGTATTAATTGAGTTTTTAAAAAAGGAAGTTATATTGCCGCACCCTGTATATTATTAATAAGTTTAATGAACAAGATTAAGTTAGTAATAACTTGGAGGAGTTAGACTTGTGGTAATTTCCTCTAAAGATGATTGCTCTGCAATCGAAATGTACATCCTTACATAAATAAAAGTTTTTTTTGGTTTAAGATAATTTATTTCTTTTTAAATAAGATGAAGTTAGGTTAGCCTGGGTTATATTATACCAATTGGTGAAAATGTACCGAGCCTCTCAAGTAAAACACAATATATACCGAATCTATGGAAATAAACTTTCGAAATGAGCTATGCCCAAAAAAACGTTCATCATTAAGACTGTACCATTCGCTAACATAAGGTGCTACGGGATATTCCTAGAATATACCAATATACAAGCTTTGGCAGTAACATATAGACCTAACTGAATTATTTCGAAGCTTGCTTGATTGCGAATCTGCTAAGCGAAATATTGCATGTGTTTTATGAAGGGAATACAATAAACTCTTATCAATCACGAATTCTCTAATATTTTTGTGAATTCTTTGTAGGTGAGGGAAAGATTAATACACACGTCTCTCCTTGTGAACACATGTTTCCTTGGGATCTTGTCTCTCCTTGTGAACATATCTCTCCTCGCTAGAGCAACAAAGATAAGCAACGGTTAAATTTTTAAATCCTTATCCACGTATATACATAGCACCTCTCGTAGGCTTACCTTTTCATTTGTGTTTTTTTATTTAGTATCTTATAGTACCTACGCTTATTAAGACTGTATGCCAATTACATTGCCTACAAAACTAACCTAGTACATTCATAGTACTATTAAAATAATACTAGCTTTTTACCCAAGATAGTAATAAAAAGATAATACCATCATAAATAATCTTTCAATCAAGTATTAGTAATACTTAATACTATTGTTACATGTAGTAAAATAATAGTAATACAACCTATTGTTCTATTATGAAAGTAAACAACAACGACCACAATTATGCTGATATTAGAAACTGTTTCCTTTCTCACGCAAGTTATAATGACAAGTTCATAGTAGCTTTACGATATCACTACAGTCTAGTACTGTATTGTATAATTACACAATATATAACATGTAGGAACTTTGGTGCAATTTGTAGTTGAAGAAATAGATCCTCTTCGCCAGAAACAAAAGAGTTTATTTCAACCCTTAGGCACATTTCAGTTGCTAAGCAATAATTTTCAGAGGAAATAACTACAATGGTACATTTATTACGGCCTAAACATTGTTAAAACTTGTCGGGAAGGTCACCTATCTCCTATTAGCCGACCAATACCACTGCAGCAGGATCAGGTCAACCAAGTTGGTATTGCAGTGAGCTGTACAATTTTGAATTTATAGTTTTACATATTTTACAAACAATAATAACACTACACCATCTCCTAGTTAACAAGTAGAATTTTAAATTTCTTAGCAGTCACTTTGAAGAATTTAATTAGTTACTTTTGTCGTACTTATAAATAATCAGAATATCTAAGCAGTTTAACATTTGTTCGCTTTCAGATTTTTAACTAGTTTCAGGTCTTCTATTTATAATTTATTTCAAGTTTTTTAAAGATACATTCAGCAATGAAAAATTTTCAGGTATTAGAGATTTCATGTGGATAATATATTTTTTAAATTTTGTAATTGCCCATTATACATTTTATTACACGAATTGCAGTTTACCTAAAAAACGTTAGACTTATATATTATTTGTATTTTATCTTTTGAGTTATATAATAAATTTCTAAGACTCTTCAGGCTCTTATTTGTTACTTTTATGTTTATTTCTTTAAATAATTGTACTGATCGTTTTGTTAAATGCTTAGGCAGGTAGATATATTCTCAACCAATTTAAAAAAATTGTCTTATTATATCCATTAAATTTTGGTATTTCTTTAATTCTATTAAGTTTAAATACAAATAATTTTTATTCATATATCTTGTAATTAATCTATTAACCATAACGCAAAATGTTGTAAATGTTTTGTGATGTACGATAGTTTGAACCTATTGTGATATATGTATCATTTATTTGTATTATTTTAATGTATATCGGAGTCAATATTATAATCATTTCTAATACATAAAATATCAAGAAATAGTAAACATTTATTCGGCTGTATTTGTCAGGTTAATATCATAATTCTGTGTCGATTATTGAAAAACGTCTACATTACATCCTTTTCCATTAATAATAGTGAAGTTAGGATTACTAAAAATACATAATAAACAAATTATTATTGCTGAAAGCAGGAATTACCTGTCTATGACTGTTACTGAACAAACGGGTCGTGTATTCAATAATGTATAAATCTAAATCCACATAATTACAAATTGTTAAACTTAATTATCAGAGTAATAGTATATAAAATCAATAAAAGAAAAATAAAGTAATCCAAAAACTTTCGACACTTTAAAACACTAGACAATACACGATTACGACTAAAAATATAATACACGGTAAAATACAATATGTAATACAGACTCTTTGATTTTAATTTTATGTTCATTTTTAGAACAAAAATACAAGAAACATTGTGTTGTCGGACAGAATATCTGGGAGAATATGGTATCGTTAAAGGTTGTGTTACAAAATGTCCTCCGTCCCCCTCTTGGTACAGTTGATTACTTAGTTCCATATTTTTGTCATTTCTCTTGAGCATTGCGTTGTCAATACCGTTGATTACGCGAATAATATTTTCCATCAGATCGTCTAAAAAAGTCGATTGCTTGTAGCTTAGACTCTTCCCAATAGATAACAACACAGGAAGAAGTCTGGTGAGCCCGGTGAACTTGGCGGTAACAAATTCTTGGTAATTGTGCTGTCTTCAAAGTAACTTTGGATCAGCGCCATGGACTTTGCTCAACTAATTCACTGAAAATTCTTCGGTACCCTTCGGTGTTCAATGTACCGTGAAAACAAATTCGACCCACGATTCTCTCTGCTTATACTGCGCACCGAATTCTCTGTTGACAAATGTCAAATTTTTTGTTGACAAATACGTGGTTTGCAATCAAAGGTCCAAGTACACCTGTGTCACTTGATGGACAAATAAAACCTTTCAGCTTAAAATGGAGAAATGAAAGTCATAAGGTTTTATAATAAACACTCTTTTATTTGCAGTACAGAAACCAGCTATGAAACTATCGGCTAGGAAGAAGTTCTTTATCTCAATATTTCTATTATTTTAATAGAGATAAAAAAGTAAGACTAAACCGCACCTTCCTAAAATAATTAGTAAAAGAGTATTTTATCACTCTCTCTATAAAGAAACTTTACATTGATAAGTCACATCACATAAAGCATGCTCAATGAGGATGCAGGATTACATGGACTAGATGACGGAGTCTGTTGCAGGAAGAAAATTCTATTACGTAGACCTAATACATAAAACTACAGAGACCTTATGTAACCAAAGAAAAATGTCATTTAAGTTACTTTTTATTAAATAGTTTCAAATAATATAAATCAAGTAACATAACCTATGCGTTAAAACAATTGGTCTACCACAAAAACTTTACTACAAAACGTAAAATCAGCATGTTATATGAAATCATATATCATCACTTATTTTAAACCAAATGTTACGAAATAACTATATTGCATACATTTCTCATTTTGTGATACATTTTACCAACATGAAACTAAAATATTTAGTTAAATGTAATTAATAAATGAATATTAAAAAAAACAACAAATGCCGTCTACTTCATGTTTGAAAAAATGTATTTGAGCTTAAGTAGATGAATAGAAAGTATTTTATTAACGATTGAAAATGTGTACAAGATATATATTTATATATACAAAGAGTGTGACCTAATAAAAAAAATTAAAAAAATGTAGCCTTTTCCCCTTGACCTTCTGGAAAGATATATACATTAAGGGTGCGAACTAATAGAATGTATTGCAAAATTGTTACTCTTGGGTAGTGGTCTGTTAGTGTTTTGTCTGTATTTAGGTTCTTATAGTTATGTAGAGATATCCTTCGTTATGTAACCAATAATAAAATTTTATCGTTAAACTTGCACAACCTTAATGAACACCTCTACGCACAGTTGTTGCTTATTTCTCACTCTCACTACATGCAGAGACAAACCTTCAAAGCAATGCTGGTTAATCTGTGTGCACTTCATCGTAGACAGTTACTCTAAACGTAACAAATGGATTTTAAGCCTCAGCGATCAGTTAGAACTCGTCCAGGAATCCGTTGTGTTTATCAGGAGCTTAATTATCCCGTGTTTGTAGACATACGAGAGCCGGAAGCCAGTAATAGCGAGTCTAATTCCGGTATAAAATCTCCCACATGTGTAACATTTCTCTCATATGTTGTTATAATTTATGTTATTTGTAAATAGTTGCAAAATTCATCAGGTGGTGGATATGCGGTTGGCATATGTGACGCACCTAAATAAAGTTCAAGACTAAAAACTGAGCGGAAGAATATTTAAAAAAATATTTCCTTTCGATTGACATCGGTGTTTTATAGGAGCCAATTTTATTTAGATTTAATGTGTGTTGTAAAAATACTGAAAATCTATAAATACTATTCAATAGGTATTTTAAGTATGATTAAACATTTTAATTTTTTGACAAATATAGGTTAATATGCTTCTAATTATATTATAATGTAAATACTTGTAAAACGTACTATTGAAAGAAGAGGACGGCAAGTTAGGTAAGAGGTGTCATCCTACCTTTTAGTATTATGCTACGCACTATTATACAAAATATTTTGTAATGTTCGAAATCTAAACATTACAGAGTGTTTAGTAAAGAATAGTTCAATCTCAAAGTGCTATATTTAATACAAAACAAAGTATATCACAAATGTTCTATATATCACCTACGAGCTGCGCGAAAGATACCTAGTCGATAACAGAAATCATCTTATACTGTGAGCATGGTGTGTACTCCCACTGAAACTTCTGCATTTGATATCCTGTTGTTTTAGTTCGTCTATGTCATGAGGTAAGAAAGGAGCATATCAATGTTTTTTGACATGTCCAAACACTAACACATCATTGGGTATTCATGTTAGGAGGTCAAAAGAATAGAGCAAAGTGGCTTGTTATACTAGACGCCATACTACTTTTATTACACACTCCTTTATATATATATATATATATATATATATATATATATATATATATATATATATATATATATATATATATATATAAACAACATAGTTTATTCGAATACAAGAATATTTATTAATTTATATTCAAAGCTTTTCGTTAGTAAACAGTACCAACGAAAAGCTTTGAATATAAATTAATCAATATTCTTGTATTTGAATAACCTATGTTGTTTTGAATTATTTAACAAGAAAACGTATTGTATATACATATATATATATATATATATATATATATATATATATATATATATATAAGAAGAAAGTTTACTAAAAGAATTTTTTGAAAAATTAATTCGAACTTGAGGGGATGAATAAAACGCATTGTATATAGGGAGGGTTTGAACTAAGAGTAGAAATTAGAAAACAATTTAAAGAATTGAAAATAATGACAGTAACTCTAGATATTTTAATTATTCCCAATGTATTACTTTTAATTAGCTACAGAATAGACTAAAATTAAAGGTTTTTTTTATCTTCAAAACTGAAATTCATCTATTTGTAAGCTTGAATGTTATTTGAATCAGGTCGCAAAATATTTATATCTAATTAGAGTAGTTTACGGGTTATTTTTAGTGAAAGGAAAACTGTAAAATACAAACCAAGATTTTATAACATATAAATGTGTGAATAGATGCATTAATGTTTGTGTTAGTAATAACTTACACTTTGGAATAATATTTATTGAATAAAATCCCAATATACACTAATTAATGATGGCCTAGTTGTGATCACACAGTAGAAACTAACAAGCCGAAATCGAAACCAGCATCCGTTAAATATATTTGCGCAAGGTATTTATTTGCTCTTGAAAAAGTTTCTATTGGCATTATAAGTTCGATACGAAGAGGAGTTTTCGGATTGACCCGAGTTGGGGTGTTTGCGCAAGTTCACAGATGTGTAGCGTGCCCTGATGTTTACAAACCTTTTTCACGTAATCAGCTGAAAACTATTGGAACGTGTTGGGAAGTGGAATTGGAGTTAGGAATATACAACACGAATAGACAAAACAAACACAAAATACTGATGGGAACGGTGACGTTTTGCAAGATGTTTCAAGTTTTTATAATAAAGTGGTCGCAGTCGTGAAGTTAGAAACTTTTTTCCTAATCATAATTGTGAAATTAATTTGTATATATATATAAAATATGAAAAACTTTATATTTTATAAACATAATTATATCCTAATATACACATGAAGTTATTATAATTTTTATAAGAAGCAGTTTTCTAAAAAGCATTGAAAATGCTTATAAAAATTATTCATATTACTTATCGAAAAATTTTAGATTTTTAAAAAATCAAGTAAAGGATAAACAAGACCAAAAAAGTTTTTATGTTAGAGGTGAAAGTCTATAGCAACAAAATTAACACTAAAAGAAGGAAAGTTAACAATCAGAAATTGTTTCAGTGTCTTTAAAACTTATTGATAATTATATAGTCATTTGGCCGAAAGGAATATGGCCTTATTTTTTAATTGAAGTTAGTTAAAAAGACTGTTTTTATAATTCCTAACATTTACACCTAAGAATAGAAGGGTTAATAAGATTAAAAGTTTTTCTTGATGTTAGTGAAACACATATCATTTCAAAAGAATATATTTAGGATTTTAGTTATATCTATGGACCGGCTCCATAACAATAATACATATTCTAATATTATAAAAGCCTAACATGTACGGATTTATAAACATTTGGAACTGAATTAACAGTGTGGACCACGTAACAGTGCACTTGGCCTTGAGAGATCGCTGTAGGCGATAAAGGTTTAGAGATTCAGTACAAAACTTTAATATAAACAAGATAAGAATTGTCAACACATTTACTTCCATAAGAAGGACGATGTTAGATAAATTAGATACGGAATAAAATAGCAAACATTCTTGAATTATGTGTAGACATATCGGATCCAGAAGCGGTTAATGCATCGAATATTCTCAATATATAAAATGATTTCAGAAGTGGTAGTACACACAAATTGCAAGTGTGCGGCTAAGTATTCCGCACTGTACGTTTCATTTGAATTTAATTTTCGCACTAGTATTCGTGTAACCTATTTTTCAACATGAATCAAACATGATAGTTTCTTCCTCATTAATTAGATTTGCATACAAACAGTAGTAGCGTCAGGTACAGTAAGTGACCACATATTAGTCATTCACAGATAATTATTTATTATACTATTATAGTATCTAATATAAGATCACATTTTTCTACAAATTACAATCTTTGACTTTGGCCTATATTAGTTCGCAATTCTATATCAAAATATCGAAATTATTATAAACTACAGGTAGTAATCCTACTAGGTTTTCTTGTCTATGTTCGTAAGAGATTCAAACTACCTAGTAATGTATACCAACAAAGCAACCTACATTCAGCAAACTTCGGTATAATATCGAAAGAGATGAAATCTTAGTGGCATCAGTTTACAAGCAACTAGAAGCCATGTTCATTCAAGTAATGTCAGCAACTGCTCAACTGTTAAATCCAAAGCAGGTAGTTGTATTAACTATTGCTGAGTGCATCAAGTTAGTTTCTCGTGAGATGCTTCTTATTGAACTTTGTACGCTTATGTTGTTAATTGTGTGTATCTTTACAAGGTTCTGCGTGGGGTGTATTTGCGTATAGCTGTGTGTGTAAATGTGAGTTTGTGAGTGAGTGTGTATGCGTGCGTGTGTGTGTGTGTGTGTGTGTGTGTGCGTGTTTATGCGTGTGTCTGTGTGAGTGTGGGTGTGTGGGAGTATCTGTGTGTGTATGTGTGTGTGTGTGTGTGTGTGTTGTGTGTGTGTGTGTGTGTGTGTGTGTGTGTGTGTGTGTGTGTGTGTGTGTGTGTGTGTGTGTGTGTGTGTGTGTGTGTGTGTGTGTGTGTGTGTGTGTGTGTGTGTGTGTGTGTGTGTGTGTGTGTGTGTGTGTGTGTGTGTGTGTGTGAAGCCTCGGCCAAAATTCGCTTCTTGGCACTAATCTCGCGTCCAGCCCCTGTTACGACACCCTCAGCCGTGTATGTTTTTCGCTGTAGAGCCGAAACACGACAGTTCATCAAAAAATATGACCTCACCCGACTTACCATGCCTTGGTACCTGTAGTGTGATGAGTGTGATCTGCCAGTGGATAAAAACCCTAGACCTCATTCATAAATCCAACTATAATGCAGTCACTAAAAGCACTTACGTTTTCACAATACGTTGGACGTAGCCCCTCCTAGCTAATCCGTCTTGACCCCTCCTCGTTTAGCTTGACAGATGTTATTTTGCTAGTTTTAATTGGGTCACCGTATTTTTCTATCTCACATGTTTTTGGTGGTACACTGATGTCAATGCCTCTTATTGCTTCTCCCTTTTCTGTTGTAGGCTTTACTGTTGTTAAGGCACTCAGTTTAATGAAGTCCTGGTGTAGTAACTGTCCATTTATCTCGTAGGTGGTAAGCGACCGTTCCAGGTTTATAAGAGACTTTAATTTCTTCAAAGCGTTCATTCCGAGTAGGAGGTCGAACCTCAGGCTATCTACTATTACAAATAATAGATCCATGGTCCCACTATTCAATGTTGCCGGTAGCATTGTCTGTAGTTTGACACTTTTTAACCCAGATCCTAACGCCATGACCAGACCAACATTAACGACTGGAAGCTCGTAGAACTCATTTCCTAATTATTTTAAGGCTAAATATTTTTTGGTCGGAATCACTGACATTTGGGCCCCTGTGTCAATGTCTGCTGTAATATCTTGTCCGTTTATGTAACATTGAATAGCCGGACACGGATTTATCTGCCTATTAGATTGTATTGGGTCTTCCTCCTCCTCTAATAGTTCGTCCCTGAGATTCATGGACAGTCCGCCCAGGCTTATCTCTTTATCATGGTGATAAACCGGCATATCCCTATTTTCATGATTATTCTGGATTCCTAGCCAGGGCAACCTCATCTTATTACACCGACCAGAGATCCTACTTCCTAGTTTTTGTATGTTGGTCACTAGGCCCCGGGATGGCTGAGGAAGAATCCGTGTTTTGCGGATATTTGGATTTGGGCTTTTCTTTCGTGTCACCATAGGATCGCTGGTTAGGGTTAGGTTTCTAGATGGACGTGGCCTCCCTTTGTGGACCCCTGGTGGTATTGTGGTTCAAATTTCCGTTTCCTTTCCTCCCATTTTCTGAAACATTATCAATCTGGTATCTATCTGAAAGATATCTATTATGGTATTATTCTAGTTTTTAACTTCTTGTGTGCTAGATTGTATTCTGTAATAAGACCCTCTGATGATGATGACATGGCCATCGAATTGTACATAAGGGTTCATTCTTAAGTAAATTGTTTTATTTGTTATTTTTGTGGTATTGGGGTTCTTTCCAATATTTTCATTGATAGTCATATGTTAGTATACATATAAATGTTTAAAAATAATAAATAATAAGTAAAATATATAAACAAACAATATTATTTGAACACACTTTGCTACAAGTACAGCTATACTAGTATACCTATAAAGTATACCTATCCATCTCTGCTTGCTCTTTTGGAAGGTAAGTTATAGCCATTTGTATTACATTCCAAAATTTATTAGCCCTATTAAACTATGGTAAATATCACAGACTAATGAAATCTTGTTTTTAAAAAATTAATCACGCCTCTTAGAAGTTCGTGACGTTCCAAAAGCCGATCAGATTTTAGCGTAAAGTAATTTAACTTTCTTAAGATTTTCGTCACGATATTTTGCTTTAGGTAATAATTTATATATTATTATGGAATAAGGTTCTACTTTATCTGTTTTAGAACTTTGTTGTTGACTGTATATAATTAGAAAAGTCACCAACCAAAGGGTGGCTTAAAAATAAGGTTCGAGGTTACTTTGAATTTAAAAATGGGCTGTAGCTGTATATATTAATTATGATAAATTGGCCTAAATGTTATATACTTTCACAGAGTTCTTAGATCTTCTAGAATATTATTGCAAGATAATATTTTAAATTTATTAAATAATATAATATGAAAGACTTAATTTATATAATATCTTAAATAAATATTTAAAAACCTTTAGAACAAACTAGCAAAATAAAACATACGATTAATAACAGAATAAAGTTTCAAGACATTGAATCAATAACGGAATAACAGACGTAATAACACAATCAAGTTTTCCTTGAAAATGAAGCAAGTTTTAGAAACATAAATTCAAAATAATTTCGACAGATATTTTCTACCTTCATACTCAAGGTCAACTTTTCACCCCAATATTATTCGGATACATAAATTCTAAATATTATTTTACAGTTAATAAAATAGAGTTAGAATACAGTTAAAATCGATTTGAGCGATTTGGTTACAGCTGAAGGTTATTTCTGATGTAACTGTTATTTGTAATAACCAAATACATTTATGTGTAGAATTTAATTAATTTTAATTATTTATTTATTTATTTTTTGTAACGACGAGGGTAGAAATCTTCTTTTGATACAAAAGTGAATTGGCGTTTATATTATCAATACCATTTGACAATATTTCAGTTTTAAAAACCAACTTATAAATCAATTAGTTTCACCAAAAAGGATTTTTATTTTATTCCAATTTCATTTGAAAGCAGTGAAAAGCTATTGCTTTTTGAAGTGAATGTATCTTCCCAGCTGAACAAATGTTTTCCTTTCAAAAGTACTGTATGGAAAAATATTTTGTCAGACAATTTTACGAAGTTGACTTTCCAAAAGCAAATTGAAAGTGTTTAAAAATCACGACACTTTTATTGCTTTAAAATATCCAATCGACTTTTGTAGACGAACGATTCAACTGAAATGCACGTATGGAAATGTTTACCAATTACTTGTCAGCTGTATATAGGTGACATGGTCACCTAAGATATTCCATTAAAACGTAATGGTAAAAGTCCAATCACCTCTTTGATCATCGTTCTTTCGAACCTTTTACCATCAAACACTCTGCAAATCTATTACCTATGAGACACGGTAGGTATACTTTCCATGGCGAAGGGTTGCCAGAGCCTCAAAAGTGTTGGACTTCTCACTAATTCTTCACAAACGCCGAGACATATTTTCGAGTGCCATATTTTGAATTTGGGAATGGTGCCATTTGAAGACTATCTAAGAATTCTTCCGTTTAGAAAAAAAGGGCCGGAGATGACGCGCCGATATGATCTATAATTCCATGGGCACGTAAACAACAACACGGTAAAAGATACCTAACCTATCCAATCTAGCCTCCTCCTTAACGTTAAAGAACGTTTTCGTTACTAGCAATAATTAATTAAAAGAATGCTAATTGTTTATCCCCAAACCGGCATTTACCGACCTTTGGGAGAACAGACATAACTTTACATTTGAAATAATTGACTCACAGACATAACTTTAAAATTAAATTAACGCCGTTATTTAAACATTCGTTTTACTATGGATAATACTTGTTACACGGTCGTAGCCCAGTATCTCAGAAAACGTAGCTTAAAAGATGAAAATAGTTTTAAGTAATCTTTTCTGTTTTAATTAGCTTCTGATATTCCTTTAGCAACAAATTTATAAGAAAAAGTTCTTATTGTTTTAAGGCTTTTAAAGAAAGATACGATGAAAATAGTTTTAAGTAATCTTTTCTGTTTTAATTAGCTTCTGATATTCCTTTAGCAACAAATTTATAAGAAAAAGTTCTTATTGTTTTAAGGCTTTTAAAGAAAGATAAAAAATCCCATCTCTCTAAGCAAAGCAAATATTCATTAAAAACAGTATTTTTTTCAATCAAAGTAACTAATTATTGAAAACATAGTTAGATGTTATTTAATTAGTAAAATTCTTTCTTCTGTATTTAAAACTCATCCACTGGAGAAGCCGAATGCGGTTTAGAGAAATAGTGAAGAGCTACAAAAAACACTTTAATAATTTAATTACTTAGGAAAACCACACGAATAAATTACATTGAGGTGGATTATGGCAAAATATCTTAATATCTATTTAGGTTTCTCTTTCGTAAAACTTGCATATTTACTATGTTATTTTAACCTTTACAGCCTAAATCCTAAATATGCAACTGGCTCTAGATATTTTTTTACGGAGATGTTATAACTTTTATAACGTTCCAGTGTAACTACATTGATTATAAAATATTTAGGTTTGAGTTTACATGTTGTATTGGTTATCAAAATTTTAATAGCAAGCTCCAAGGCCAAATAATAATGGAGTGTTGTATAATAAATATAGTAAATTAGGAAATATGATGTCAGTTTGAATATGTCAAATGATCTTCCAATGTCCCTATAGAGAACTAAAATACACATAGAAAAAAAAATAGAGAGAAAAATAGTATAACGTTTGATTAGTTTCTTTTCACTAGATTTGCGATAGAAGGCTGTAACCCCCACGCTCAAATAACATTGTTTGGAATTTTGGAAATAGGTGACTTAGTATTATCCCCAAAGGTAGAAGTAGACTGTTGTAAGCATAAAGTTATATATATAAGTTGAGAGATAGAGAGAAAGAGAGAGAGAGAGAGAAAGAGAAAGGGAGAGGGGTAAGAGAGTGTAAGTATAAAAGTATTCAGTTCACATGGAAGATCTTAATACATTTATTGAGTACTGTGGACAAATTTTAACTAAATAATTAAAAAACTATTAACCACAGTATACATAAAGCACGAAATGTACATGATGTAATATGTAGCAAAATAAAATATTTTTATGATGCAGTTATTGGTTGTTTTATTTATTTAATTAAAGATGGTGTTGTTATTATAGATTAAAGAATATTTATTCTGGTAACATTGAGTACAGTTAAAAAGGAGAAATATGGCCACGTTATTCAATTAGTTTGTTTTTTTCATATCGAAGAGCTAGTGTTTATGTCAGGTGTAAATTACTAAACAGTAGAGGAAGATAATTTTCTTTTCAACAATCCTCGGATAAGAAGACCGAGTGATAGGAAGTTCGATGTAGAAGGGATTCATACTAGCGTTTTCCTGGTCTCATCGAGAAGGAAAAGGATGCACCGCCGCACCTCCTCCTTAACCTAAAGGCAGACTATAGAGTCATAAGTAGACGTTTTGTTTCTTAAACTCGAACAATAAGAAAATTCAGTTTAAAATATTTCATAAGATATTTTAACAAACACCTTGTATATTTTTTTGGCCTCTATAAATAATTATATATATATATATATATATATATATATATATATATATATATATATATATATATAGCAGAGGCGCGGAACCCTGTGTGTAATGTGATTATAGCAATATCATTATTTAAACAAATTACAATAATAATAAAAAACAACAATGAAGCTAGTAGTTTTTTGTGCTTCTGAGGCAAAACTATTAATGATACACGAGGGCACAGCTATTGTAACTAACATACTCGATACATTTTAGTACGTTTTTCTGCCTCTTTTAGATTGTTTCATTGTTGACGGGATGCGTAAAGTTATGGCCCGAAAATGTACTCAAACGTATTCAAGAATGCGTAACAGACGTAAAGGTGACTATAATTAGATTGTTAACTTACTGTACCTAGGTAAACCTGACTAAGTAAAACTGAACTGAAAAAACAAAAACGAGTCTGGAGAAAATAAGTCTGTACGTCACCTAAAATCGTAAGATCTACCAGACATGAGGGTTCTTGAATGTCACTGAAGTGCTTTAAATCGCCCAAATAACCGTTTTAAAGATATCATGAAAATATATACATAGTGATTAACATTTCAATAAATTACTATTATCTATTTATTGAAATACTTCACCATTAAACTATCACAAATGCTAACCCTATTTCTGGTTATCTATAACCGGTAAGAGCCTAATCTGACGGGGTAATCAATACAAACAACTTTTGAAATCAATTGAGCATAATTCCAAATAGCCCTTGGATAATAATAAGACAGTATCGACGTAACTTCTGCACATTTTAGCTACGGCAGCCTCAGCAACTACCCATACACTTGTACCTTCTCGAACTGCAACAAGTTACTGTAGGCAGCAGGTGTTCATACACGACATCGTTGTGTCAGCTACATTTGCTGGTTACACTAAATTTACAATTATTAACTAAATGGTTTTGCAATTATTAAAAAAGGGAGATCTAAATATTTATTATACTTAGAGCCATCTTATTTTTTATTTCTAATACACTTTTAATAACCGTGTACAAGCTTGTCACAATGAAACAGATGCGTAGTGCGCAAACATTTGATTTTTGTTGATATAAATCCATCTTAAAGTTATAAATGTAAAAGTTAACTGGAGACAAAATGAATTTTCAATTTTTCCTAGCCCCTGGTGTTACTCCACCGACTCCACTCCGGTAAGTAAACTCCGGTAAGGAACACACACTCTCTCTCTCTCTCTCTCTCTCTCTCTCTCTCTTTCTCTTTCTCTGTGTATTTATATATATGGATATCCAGCAAAACCAACCCAGACCAAATTCAACTCTTGCCTACTCTAACCAGGTCCGAGGGGCTAGATATTAGGTAAGAGTACAAGGGTCACCAAGCCCTCCAAGCCAAGACGACTACCAGACCAGTACACTATGGTTGCGTTCGCCCTTCCACAACTATGGAAGTAACACCTTCGGAAAAGACATACCGTCAGACAGCCTTTGTGTGTAGTTCGGTCTAGGTAGTAATCTTGTTCCTTTTAATATCGGGCCTTTATCCACCCTCTACCTAACGGCCGTAGCTTCTGGATGGAGACGTGGTAAGAATGACTGCAGCCAGGAGCGACCAACCTGACCATTAGTCCTTAATGGCAATCTCGTCTAGTAAAAACTATAATGAAAAGCTCGTGTATTTCACGTAATTTTACGTTGAATCTATTTTGTATAAAGACACGTTGGCGATCTCGTGATCCTACTTTGGACATATTCTTTACAGGTGAAAACTGACATCTCATTGTTGAAGCATTAAATGGATAGCTTTATAAGTGATGGCACAGATTTAAACAGTAAAAGAAATTTATAGCCAACTTGACGCCAAGAAATAATTCGAGCTGGGCATCACCAATAATGTCGACCTACATGGAACGGAGCTTTAAATCTGTGATTGATATATTGCACAATGCATCGTCAATAATTCTACGAGCTATGGAAATGCATAACAAGTAAACTTTTATAGCAGTAGGAAATCTTGTAGAGTAAAGTTGTCGTGTTTTGTAGATAGAAAATCCAACTGAGAGGTAAAGAAGTAAAATTTGAAAGAGATATTTACAAATAAAATTTAAAGAGTTATCTAATTTTTTGTTAGTGTTTATTTAGAGATAGAAATATACAAGGTCAGATGGCCATTCGCTTCTGTGGGAAACCGAAAACTAGGAGGTCCAAGAAGGAGATGGATAGTAGGAAATACCAACAAGATGGAAAGGAGAGAACTAGAGCCGGATGAATGGATGGACAGGAAAATCTTGAAAGGTGTGACGAAATAATGGGAGAACGTTTTAAAAACCCCTAATATATACATATATGTAATAAATACACATATATATATAAATGTATGTGTTTATTTTATTTATTTAATAAAATGTTGACAAAATATATGAAGGCGTATTTCTTACACTATCGGACGTTTAACTATTAAGTGCTCACGAACATTGCATTAAGCAATATTGTTTCCCTTGAAAATTACCAAAACCTTTCTCATATCCTACGCGGTTCGTCGTCACCCAAAAAAATCTCGTTTAAAAGCTGTTACAATTTTCTAAAGTTTTAATAGGTCGTTAAATTTTTAAAACAAATATTTAGTATAAACGATATTAGAGCTAGCTTGTGAGTAAAGGTTTTAAACACCAGAAATATACACAACTCACAGTTATAAAACTTTAATTTCATTTGCGTTTCAATTACTTATGCCATCATTATCAGTGATACTACCACAAACATATAAATTAAACTAAGGAAATGGAACATAACCTAGCATAATTTGACGAAAGTAAAACTATTTACCAACTTATATAAAAGTATTATAGGTAATGTCTCAATTCATTAATTAAAATTATATGATATATGTTAGCATCACTGATGATGATGATGACATAACTCACTGAAACACAAATGAAATTAAAGTATTATTATTGTGAGTTGTTTATAACTCTTGTGTTTAAAATATTTATTAGAAAGAGAACTTGAGGGTTTGAATGAGCTTCTAAATATAAATCCCTTTTCATATCACAAGTAAAGGTTATAAGTGTCAAATTAGAACTGTTTGAATCATGCGCGATACACAAGTAAGCTAATCACTACGCTTCAACCGAACCCTATTACAAACAAAATTGTACTTGAGGCTCATCCTTAAGTGGTTATTTTAGCAGACAGGGACGCCCTAGGGGACTGGAAAAAAACGTGAAATATTTGACGCTACATGGGGCTGAACCCGCAAAGTTTGAATAAGTACTTGAATGTTCCTTCTGTTAGACTACTCTACCCCTATAAGAATATAAGATATATCCACATCATATATAGGCCAAGACTTCTCTAAAGTTTAAAATATGACATGAAACTGACAATTTCGTTTTAATATGGTATCTATATAAAAATAATTGTAAGCTATAGTATCTTTCCCCTTCCTCAAGCTGAAGGCTTTTGAATCTCTGGGTTTTAGCCATTAGAGTTTGGTAGGTGTTAAGTTTTACCAATGACAGTTGGTGAATATTTGTTTTGGGAATACGACAGTGGGTTATACTTTTGGCACACACAAAAAAAACACATATATTTCGCACTAGGTCAGTGCATTGTTCAATGCTCTGAGTCACTGACAAGACTATTGCTCAGGTATGTTATGTTGGTGTGAGTCTGTAGTGTATTGCTCTTCTGTGGTGTATTATTTTTCATAGAGTAGTTGTTAATTATGTGTTCAAATACAGTAATCGATTGTGAGTGTGTTTTATTGTTTATAATTTGTTGTGTGTTTTTTTATATATTTGTATATCTCATAGTTTATTGTTGTGTGTTTTGTTGTTGCTTTTTTTGATGTAGTGTAAGATTTTTAGCTTAATGTCTATATAGGTTTGAGTCTGTGTGTGTGTGTGTGTGTGTGTGTGTGTGTGTGTGTGTGTGTGTGTGTGTGTGTGTGTGTGTGTGTGTGTGTGTGTGTGTGTGTGTGTGTGTGTGTGTGTGGGTTTGTGTGTGTGTTTGTCTATTGTGTAATATATGAGTATGGCGAGGTTTATTTTGGTAGTTTGGTTTTTAATTCCAACAATGTGTATTTACTATTCATTAATTTAAATTACATAACAATCAAAAGTATAGATATTTATCTTACTTATCACGAACCCAATCAGTACCTATATTATAAATTGTTACAATCGAGGATATTTGATTAGAAGAGATTAAATTCTCATTTAAAAGTTGGGTTGGTTTAATTCTCTTATCCTTGATCAAAGACATAATGCAGAACAACTAGTGCCCCTTTACTCAACTAATGCAAACTGTTGATACTGTAGTCAAGTTTACAACTGTAGTTTGTGGTTTCTGACTGAGGTTGCTCTTTACTGCCAGTTTTATTACGGAAATATGGAGTAATAATAGTGTTTGATAAACACAGATCTCTTTATATTATTTAGTACATGTTTATAACCTATCAGTTGCTATTAAATGCCAGATTCTCTCTTAGTGAAAGGTTATAAAAGAACGTACTCGATTGAGGATATTAGAAAGGTTTTTGTACACTGTTCTTTTACTCCACTTTACTACCATCCTTAATTCAAAAGATTACACAATTGGCAAATATGCTATAATTTAAAAAAAAAAGATTGCTAGTCATTTCTGGAGTTTAGAATTACATTTGCATGTCAAATGATCTTTGGAAGAATTGGAGTTAAAACAACAAAAGATGACGAGGAAGAATATCCTGTAAGAAGAAAAAAATTACCATGTCATGAAGCTAGAAGGAAATTCTCCTCCCAAATCCCAAGAAGTAACAGACGCAGATCCCGTTCCCAGATGCAGACTGGATTAAATCCAGGTAAGGTAGAACGAGATGCACGAAATTAAAAGTAGTTTTGTGTTTAACAATGCACGAAAAATGTTTTGCAGTTTTACATTCATCATAAATGGAGTTTTTAGTTTTTCAAAACATCAATTATTTTATAGTTTTCTGAAAACTTTTATTTGAAACAGAGAAATTACGCTTATTAAATCTCTTTAGGTTTTTCCCAAAAAAACTGTTACTTACATTGTGTTAGTAGTTGTTCATGTAAGTAAATGGGTTGCAAATATGAGCGAATTGTCAAAAACCCACTCAACTTTCAGTTCCAATGTCCTCAATTGAGGACCATTACTCAAGAGGTATAAAACGTAATATCATTCTCACAATATTATATTAATTATATTTTCATATCATAGAAAGACTTAACGTTTTGAGGAATGGACCTTCTTTTTTAAAAAGAACCTTTTATTGGGCTTCAGAAGGATAAATAATAAGGTTTAGGTTTGGTTAAATAAGGATAGTTAACATTCGGCTAAGTTGGTTATATTATACGTACTTGTCTACATTTACAATGTTTCTGAATGAAGAAGTATTGTTTATTATAGTAAAAAGTTGTTTTTAATAACCGAAAGAATTTATTTCTTGTTGTTATTAGTTTTTCTTATTTATTATTTGCGATTATAGATTGTTATTATATACGTATTTGTAATCAGTACTTATTGGAAACATATGTTAAGAAAGGAAGTTATTTGTTGATCGAGAAGAAAATTCCTGAATTGATTCTTGTTCCATTTATAGAGCAAAAGTAACTTTCAAAGATCTAACAATTTCAAAGTAGTATAAAAAGTTGCAATTACTTTATTACGCGTGGCAATAAAATGGAAAGTTGGAAAGTCAACTTTACACACATCATTCAATATTCACAACTTTAAATGCATTCATTTGTCGATCGTTCTGTCAAAACTTTTACAGTCACACTTGTTACTTCCCGTCGGTAATAGCACAAAGCATTTGGGTTTATAACAAATTGTAAATGTGATTACATTATACAACAAAGAAATTATGTAAAAAGTTATAATATTTTTTATTACAGAACTCTATATACTCTTAAAATGCAAATACAAATAAATTTATATATATTTTTTTTATTAAATTTATATATATTTTTATATATTTAATAAATATAAATTTATACATATATATATAATAAAGAAGTCCCATATTTGAAATGCGTATGCAGAGCTAGCAAGGTCCAAAGACTTGTAAGAAGACAAAGCATGAGAAGGGTAGCGGTTTATCTTTCGGCAAGATCTTGGGAAACTTCTTTTATGATCGTAGAGCCACAGATACCTTGACCAAATCAAAGAAGCAGGTCATGTTTACAAGAAAACGCGTCTGTCTCTCACAGGTTGCATCAAGCAGTGGAAAGGACAACCTTTAAAGAGTTCTTCTCCTTTTACCGCCGGTGACGTTGCCCTATCAACTTCTCACTCTCATCTTCAAACCTAGGGTTATCAGATGATCGTGACATATCCTGTTTAAACCAAAGCAAGTGACGTTTCTGATGCTTAAAAAAATATATTTAAGCCAGTCTTTGTGTCAATCTTTACTGGAGAGACTATGGGATCGGATACACCCATTGACTACATACGATCCGTGGCCAAGGGCAGAAACGGCTGAAAAACCAGCAACCGCGATTAAAACCGCCCTCCTGAGTTTGTCAAGCTTTGGCCCTTTAAGCACTGCCAACGTCCACAGTTCTGACCAGTCAAAAATACCAACGAGAAGATGTAAGTGCACAAATATATAAGGAATTAGTTGATAAGGTTGTATGCGTAGAATATGTGTAAAGTTAGGTGAGTGCTGTCAGTAGTGTTTATGTTATACCGGGGAAGCGCTAGCGACGCCAAACCCATGCTAGGTAGATGGGCTAGTACGCACTCTCCTCAAGTGCCCATGATCTGATGAACCATAAAGACACATAAATTATGTTTGAGATTTTTGAAAAATGTCAGTCAATAAATTTCATTAACAAATGCCCTATTGTTTTAAACATAAAGTTATTGCATAGATAATTCAAACGGGCAATTGTTTCTAGAAACGGTGACCACAGCGAAATACCACTTTCAATACATTTTCCCTTGTTGTGGTATTTATACCAGATTTAAATGACTTTGGTATTAGTATAATGCACTTTCAAAGGATTACTATATTTGCTTTAGTAAAGTGGATGCAAATAGAAGTTTATTTTATAAAGATAATAAATATAAAAGTAATTCAACTTTTTTTCCCGCAATGTTTTATCTTCCTATTTGATTTTCATCAAACCTACTCATTGTGTTTGTATTGGGTTACAGTGTTCATTATTGTACGGGAAATGTCTCCATAAAAAATTTTAATTTCACTAGTGAAATGAAATTTGTATGTTTGTATTAGATATTAGTAGGGTAATTTAATTTCTAACTGGAATAATACAAGGGTTCGATTACTGTTGCTATTGTCGTCTATGATGATCTGGGAATGTTTAGAATAAAATACCTTGTGAATGAATTACACGAACGTCCAATGACGGATTTTTTTACAAAAAACTAACGAGGCGAAATGTTTCAAACTGCACTGGTTACCACGTTAAACATATAAATATATATAGTAACACTCAATTTAAGTAAATAAAAGGCAATACAGTGCTAAAAAGATTTTACATTGGAAAATATACACTACACACACTGACACACACACACACACACACACACATATATATATATATATATATATATATATATATATATATATATATATATATATATAGGCCTATATATAGGCTTAAACACTTATGTACATTTCGATGTCATCATGATGAGACATTACAAAATTACAATCTAAAATAAAATATTTTTATCACATTTGTACCAAATTAGGTTCAGTCTCGTTTGTTGCATTCTATATTGTAACTTCGAAATAGCACCCTCTGATTTTGATTACATTGCCATATATACGAACATAAGGGTTTATTCTTAGGTAACTTGTATTATTATTCTTTTTGAATATTTTTGTAGTATTGAGGTTTTTGCCAATAATTTTTTTAAATATGTTTTATAACCGTGATATTGCACATAATTCGAACAAATCAAAACAAAAATAGTATATAGATCCATCTCTAATCCAAACTGTAAAGGACAACTTTTATTGTACATAGGCTTGCGACCAATTTTCCAAGTTTGACAATTGCTCATAATTGAGCTTCACCCCATAATTGCAGCTACACCGCATCAACTTGAACATAAGAAGGCGATTATTTAAAACGAGAATTTTACCGGTATTCTAGATGTTCCAATATTTTTGAATAAATTGTCATGAAAAAATATATTAAAATACATGTAACATATAAATTATTGAAAAGTATTATTACAGTTAAATTCCTAATAAAATATAGTATTTACTTTTCAAAAGAAGGCAAAGAAATTGTTCTACACAAGGAAAATATTGGTAAAAAAAAAAGGTTTGTCGCAACAAACGTCACTAAACCAAACACATATTGTCTGGACGTAGCAAAAACTAGAAGGAATTCAAATGCATTCCGTAGTAGACTTAACGTATGATTAAATGATGCGGTACAGTGGGAAAAAAAACTTCGAGATGAGAGACTTAATACCCACACATTAAACCGACACACTTTTTTCCTCTGTAAAATGTTTTTAGCCTAAAGGTCTACTCTATAAAATCCAATACGCTTAAGACCCGAAATCCCCTTCTCCAAGGGCAATAAAGTTTTACCAACCTTACATGAAAATCCTACCAATAAAATTACTGATAAAAAAACCCCTCATTAGCCTAGAGGGTATTCTATTTTTAATGGTTTCTCAACTACTTTATTCGCATTAAAACCGTAAAAACTAGCAATTCATTAATTAACAATAAATTTTATTATGCCTTAAGTTTAAAGTTCAAGGAACTTCACGTGTAATTCCATTAGTTTGAAGAGCAAAACTGTTTTTGCGGACACAATAGAATACTATTTTTAGATGTCTTTGTATCTTATTAATAATTAAACAAATTCCACACGGAAATGTTATAATTCAAACAAAGAACAACTAAACGGTTAAACTTTCTTAAACAAGAACATTTTTATTCATAATACTTAAATACATTCTTTGCTTGTTAAAGAATATAGACAGAATAATTTTATTTAATAGCATAATCTTGAAAAATCAGTAATAATTAAAGATAATCGAGATACATATGTTAATCTCCGTGAAAATATTAAGAATCTACTTAAGCTATACTGCTTAACATTATTACTATTTAAATTGTACATAATCAGTATTGCCATTTTCAAGATCCTCCATCACTGTTCATGCTCTTAAAAAAACTCTAGATAAACGGTTTAGTTTAAGCGTTTTAACTATGAAGAAGATGAATGTAACGGTTGCCTTGAGCCGTGTTTGAAATTTTTTTAAATTGTATTTTGTAGTCAATATTTAACACGAAAGTAACCCTCTGAAACTAAAATAAGAACATTTTATAATTGGTAAAGTTTACTTGTAAATATTTAATAAGTATAAAGCAAAATATACAAGTATTATGAAAATATATTCTAAAAGTACTGAGGTTTTTACGGTCTTCATTGTCAATATCTTCAACAACTTTGGCGCATTTTCACAGAAAAATACGACTCTAAGTTGAAAGAAAAAATCATACTTCTAATGGTCAATTTATATACACGAATGGTTGTATATAATTGATTTTTACGTGGGATATTTATATACTCGTAATAACAAAAATTAAACTGTACATGATTGTTAACTTGTATTCATTTATATATATATATATATATATATATATATATATATATATATATATATATATATATATTTAAACGACATAGGTTATTAAAATATTGTAATATTATTGTAATTTTCATTCCTGATGATGTTGGTACTGTTTACCAACGAAAAGCTTTAGATATAAATTAATAAATATTCTTGTATTTGAATAACCTATGTTTTAAATTATTAAACAAGAACCGTATTTTATATTTATATATATATATATATATATATATATATATATATATATAAAGAACTAAGTCAAAATACAAATACAAGAATTATAATTGAATTTACAATTCAAAGCTTTTCGTTGGCTAACAGTACCATATTAAACAAATTGTTGTCCTGATGATGTTGGTACTGTTAGGCAACGAAGAGCTTTGAATTGTAAATTCAATTATAATTCTTATATTTGTATTTTGACTTAGTTCTTTATTAATGCACAAGAATACATATTGCGATATATATATATATATATATATATATATATATATATATATATATATACAGGAAAACTAGATTATTCAATTCAAATTAGTAAATGATATTCATAATCGTACGTAAGGTGGAATATAAATTTCAATGTCCGTATAAATTGAATAATGGTTCAAACCAGAGAGATATTTTCTATACTTTACTTACTAACTCCTTTCTTTTTCTCTCCGACAACACAATATTATCCCTGAGTTTACCATGTCAATTCACATCAATCCCTAACATATTATTGACTACCTCAGAAGCATTATGAGAATAAATATTCCCAACAGCACTTTATTTCGAAATGGTTTAATAAAGCCTAAGCACTAAGCATTGGTTATTGGGACAAGCCAACAACTGTATACCGCATGTCCACGCTGGCTTGTACACCTGCTTCTAAATTGAAGCTTTATTCTAAACAGAAGGATCTTGTTGGGTCCAAATAACATTCCTAAAACCGTACTACAAC
Organism: Prosapia bicincta; assembly: GCA_036971475.1. NCBI lineage: Eukaryota > Metazoa > Arthropoda > Insecta > Hemiptera > Cercopidae > Prosapia > Prosapia bicincta. Next base: position 56,458,779 of record JBAIZL010000009.1, on the reverse strand, counting down.
TGTTATGGGTTTAGTCAATTTTAGTTTAGTTTTATATTTAATTTAGATGCTTCACCCAGATACTTATATATAACTTAAATTGTATACCTATACTCTTATAATCTTTAGAGCAAAAATAATTATATAAATTGTATAGTTATTGAAAACATATCTTTATACAAGTAATATAAAAAAAGGTTAAACTAAATTCATACTTAGGTCAACAAAGACAAATTTTATGTCGGTTACTTTTTAATAAGTAATTATTATTAAAGTAATATAAATTATCAAATAACTATAACTAAGTTAACTGTTCTATAAAATTATACGTTATCACTTATTTTAAGGCAAATGGGAGGAAGTATCTGTATTGCATACCTAGCCCCCTTAGTGAAACGTATTTTCTCCCAGATAAAACTAAAATGGATTCATAAATAAATTTATTAGTAGAAATTTTATAAACACAAAATGTATTAGCATCCCCTTCGAGTTTAAAAAAATATATTTGAACTTGAGTGGATGAATAAAATTTGTTTTCTAATGATTGACAAATTGTACAAGATATATATATATATATATATATATATATATATATATATATACTGAGAGAGAGAGAGAGAGAGAGGGAGAGAGAGAGACAGTGTGTGAACTAATAGAGGGTATTGAAAAATTCCAATCTTTGTGCTTTTCTTGAGTAGTCTTGTGTTAATTTTTGGATTCTATTTAGGGAAACATTTTTGGTTGTGTATTGTACAGACTTCATATGTTGTTAGGTAGAGATGCTAACCCAATATTAAGATTTTATCGTTAAACTTCAACAACCTTAACGAACCCTTCTGCTCACAGATGTTGCTAATTTCTCTTCTAACTTCATGAAGAGGCAAACCTTTAATGCAATCTTTGTCAGATTTATCTATGTGCTATTCATCTTAGAGACCTAGTATAAACGTAACAAATGGATTTTAAGCCTCAACGATCAGTTAGAAGTAGGCCAGGAATCCGTTGTGTTTGTCAGGAGCCTAATCACTCATACGAGAGCCGGAAACAAGTTATTAGCGAATCGAATCTGCGATACAAAATCCGCCTCATATGTAGAACTTCTCATATTTGTTACAAAAATGTATCATATTTGTATTGCAATATTTCTCGTAACGTGGATTGGTGGTAGGGAAATGTGACTCATTACAATTTAACTGCAAAATTTTTATTGTTCGATTTGTCAACTTTATAGAGGGTTCCAAAAAGAATGATCTGAACCTAAAGCGCTATATTTATAATAAAAATAAAAGTATCGCAAAAGTCTTGCTTGTACCTCATGAGCTGCACGAATGTCTTGTTTGTACCCCATGAGCTGCGCAAATGTCTTGTTTGTACCCCATGAGCTGCGCGAATGTTTAGTTCATTATTATCATGAGCTAAGAGATTAAACTTAAAAAGGTCCTTTGGCCTATCAATACAGGAAGAGGTCACATGATGTTTAAGTTAGGTCACAGAGTAACGCAAAACCTAGTTGTACGGATGCCATACTATGACATACTGACCGTTAGCACAATTCAGCGCTAGTATATACATCAAGCGGGGATTTTATGAAGCTCTAGACCACGCACATTGTAGGTAGCGCCGTTTTAGTTTCTTGATGAGATTTGTTTCAATAATATGACAAATAAAATTGCATATATTCTTTTTTAAACACTTATCAGAATAAGTATTTTCCACACTGTCGCCGATTCGTATCCTCTTTATTAAGGTACGGTATTTTAGCTTACTTCATATATCTCAGCCTTAAGTACAGCCCTGCCATTGTAATTACCACAAACGTTCTATAACTGTGTACGTAGTGTAGCCGTTTCTACGAAGCGCAGGCGTGTGTGAAGTTATCTGTGCGAAGAATAATAATAAGCGAGACTTAACTCTAGTACAGAATCCTTCCTACACAAACTAATTAGTAACTCTAAACCGTAATAATTAAAGGCAAACTTCAATGTAATGAGTAACTGCTGCTACCTTGCGGCCACTTTATCTACTACCGATTAAAGCCTCGGAATCATTTCTTCGACCTAAATAATTCCAGCCAAAAAGATGTTTATTTCACTGGATTGTTTTCCTTCGACTAGTTCCACTTGGACAATATCGATTTATATCGAAAACGACAAACAAGTTTCTAATACAGGTTGACATTGATTAGTAAGGGAAACATGTAAATAATTCAGTTTACTAATTCAACTGCATATCCTATTGCAAATTATTTTTAAAATGCAAAAATGTAAAAACAACTGCAAGAAATGTGCGATATGAATAATATAAGTACTAAATGTTAAAAATTTAATTCCAATAAATTTTTATACAGGTAATATAACAACCTGGTTTCAGTTTTTAAAATATCTAACAAAATATATAAAGGGCAATATTGATTTACCACAGGCAAATAGTATGTACTGCCATTATTGTATTTATTCAGAGAATGTTATATTATCTTACTTATATTATTGAATTTCTGGATTCTTTAGTAAAACTTAGGATCTACCTACTCCTAATGATAAACGTTTGAACTCTTCTTTCACCACCGTTCATTTCGATATTTAACCATCGTTCATATCGATATTTCACCATCAGACACATGATAAATATTGGGTTTCCCTTAAAGACACGGTAAATTTTGACAAGTATTATAACCCAACTTAACCTAACCTTTTTAATAAATACCAAACAAATAACTAATAACTTTGATAACTGATTTAAATTATGGGAAGTATGAGTAACATATAACTTTTTGATTGATATGTAATTCAAATAGATCATTAAGATATACTCATATTGTGTTCCACAAAAATCCAATTTATACAAACCGTCGTTGGTTAAAGCTAAACTGTTATGGTAAACGTTTTGATGAAAAAAAAACATTTTTTATAATGAAAAACATATTTACTAAGGAACGTTAGTAACTCCTAGGATTTAGTAGTGAAACCTAAGATTTACAAATTAAAGGGCTTTAACAATAACAAATATATATATAAAAATAGTTCATAAACGCTATGTTAAAACATGTCGAGCATACAATATCGTATAACGAGTGATAGCAATGAAACTGATGATGATCAAGAGATGGGGGATAGAATTGGAAAGTCCATATGTGTGTTTACGAGGACAAAACCATTTCTTATTTCACCTACGATTTAAGTGAAGATCAGATGTTTATATTTTACGAATATTTTGTAGCAGTATAAGAATAAAAAGTGGTTTTACAAGGTGAACAGTGTAATGATAGGCGATGATTTTAGATGTTTTTGCTATTTACGGATGTGGGTTACATCCTGTGAGGAGAGGTGACTCATGTGGAGGTATTTAATAGGTTGAAAACGACTTGTTTTTGAAAGCCTTACAATGTTTGGTAATTAAAAATTTGCGATCATGTCAAGTGAAATGATAGATCTGAAACACTCCTGTTAATAACTAACAGCAACAACTTGGGGAAATGGATTATCTAAAGTAGAAGGAGATTTTGGTTATTGGGTGTAAGAGATTGGTACGGAAGTACATCTGCGGAATGTTTTAAGGATTTTATTTGCAAGGTTGAAAAATGGGATGAAAACATCAGTTCCCAAAGCAGATACTCAACTGCTTGTGACGCGAGAAAAAAACGAGTAAAAAACCAAGTAGACGATGGAGAGAAGGAGTGAATACAGATTAATGCGATCGGAAAAGAATGTTGAAGTTCAATGGAGGTGAAGGAAATCATGGAGAATGAACGTGAAGAATGTTGCTCAAAGGAGTTCTAAATCAAATTTGTAAAAGCAGTTTCAATCTTCACTCGATCTATTTGGTTTACTCTAAAATTTAGACATATATTAATATGAACATATTGCCTATAGCAGCACTACGATTACAGCACAGTAACTACTGAGGACGAGCATATCATGGTATCTATGCCAGTGTCAACATATCCCGTATATAACTATAACTTATCAATATATATGTAAGTAGAGATGGGTACCCTTTATCCCCCCAATGAGAGAGCATTATTTGTAACCCACACCACCAGCTAAGCCCCGCCCCTAGTGTTTGATTGGTGTCCTGGATCTGGAGGGCCATCTTGTTCTGGTGTTACCCCGCCCCTAGTGGTTGATTGGTGGATGCCCTGATGTGGGATCGGGAGGGCCATCTTGTTCTGGTGTTGACGTAATTTTTTGAAGAGGAAAAAATATAAATGTGTATTGGGGAATCGAACCGTGGACGTTTGGTATGCTGGCGTGTGACGCTAGCGACTGAGCTACGATGTAGTCAGTTGTGTGTTGTGGTTAGATGGGGGTACAAGTAGGTCGTGAGTGTTGGGAGTGGTTTGGTTGTATGAAATAACAGTAAAACGTGTATTTGTATAAAAACAATTTTTTTATTGTGTTAAAAATATGAATATAAATATAGGATTATACATATACGTAAATAAAATAAAAATCTGACAATAGTTTTAGGAATTGACAGAATTTAGAGGGAAGACTTGATTAACTATGATATTTTGCACAATTATTCCAGGTTCAGAAATAATCGGCAGCGTCTGTCTGCGGGTTTCCTGCATATGGCGCACCTCTGCACCCTTTCCGCAAACTCCCTGCAATAAAAGTGACCGCAGGGTATTATGGCAGTGCATGGTGGTCGTTCTAAGCAGACACTGCTATACGATAGCCACTGTTTCCTACAATCTGCTCTTCTGATATTCTATGTTTCAACATACAAAACAAAGAAGATAGTTTTCTATTATTGTAAATGAATAGCATAAATATCAGGTTTTACAAATTGTAACACTTACGACTACGCCGGAAGGGATTCCATCGGCCAATACCGCAGCCGCTTCAGCAACAGCCACGCTTCTTCGGCCCTCTTCGAGTAGCTTATCTAGATCGCTCATCATTATCCGCCATACGCCGACCGCATAGAAATTTTCCTCTTATCCATCTCTTTGAAACGCTGCCTCTAAGTCCGTTACGAGTCTTTTTAGTATCTGCAGTTCATCAGCCGATACTCTACGAGCTGCAGTTGCCCGTGCATTTCCCACAGCCGTCTAAGAAAATTAATTAGAAATGAAATTCAATTATAATCCTCTGATATTACTGCTATTATCATCGTACAATAAAACTTACTGAATATTGAGGAGGATACCGTGTCCTACTTCCTAAGCAAAGAAAACAGTCGCTCGAGTCCTTGTATGTGCTTTAGTTCCTCCTCTAGTTCACCCGAATGAGAAGCTCGATCTCTGAGTCTATTTACAACGTGATTTAATATTGCAGCCTATAAAATACAATTTATTAGTAATGAGCAAATAAGAATATAACAGTCATAATTTATTAGGAATACAATAATCACCGGCGATGGGTGGTCGGTGTTGCTACGACCAGTCAAAGGTCCTCTGGTTCTAGAAGGAGTGTTTGTTCCCTGAAAGAAAAACGCTTATTAGATGAAACTGTTAATAATCTAAATTGTTTGGAAAAGAGAACAGTAAAAGCAGTTCATTAAGAATACTGATATTGGATGGTCGGTGTTGCTACGATCAGTCAAAGGTACTCTGGGAGGAGTCGTAATGTTTGTTTCCTGAAAGAAAAAAACTTATTAGATATGAAAATGAAACTGTTAATAATCTAAATTGTTTATAATTACCTGTGACGTAGTAGGAGTCTCCCCACTATGATCAACTATCGATTTGCGTCTATAGTACGGTGTCCATGTATCCCCATGTAATATTGATGGACTACGTCTGTTACGATCGATTTCATTAGCATGATTATCTAATTCTTCCCAAATGCCCGTTTCATCGTAGCTAGAATCATCGTTTTTTGTTGTGTCATTAGACTGAAAACCAATGAAAAATTGCAAAAACGAAACATAAAAACTTTAACAAAAAAAAAAGAACACACTTTTTCATACTCACCTCTGATTGATTACGTCTATCGGTCATCGTGTTTCTGAAATAAATCGATAGTTTCTGGAATAAATCGGTAATTAAGTATTTGTTTAAAAGAGTATTTATTAATCAAGTCAGCTCCCCGTGGGATGAACTCTATTAAATTATGTCACCACTTGAAAATAAATTTACTGTCGTATTTCCATTATCACCATGTCTTACCGACACGACGTGTAAAGACAAATTTACGTCTCTCCAACTTCGGAAGATTTTTCACTATAGCAGATATCGTTTCGGGGAAAAAAGTAGTCTTTTTATATCGTTATCAAAGTCAAACTTGAATAGATGAACCGTGAACGGTTGTTACGTGCACAGATAATATACCGTATTCTTGTATTCAACGCCAACGAGATTAAAGGCACCAAAATTCGCTCGTAAACCGGAACCTCTCAAGTCAGCTCCCTGTGGGACGAACTCTAAGAGTTCGTCCCAGTGAAAACAGCTCCAGCCAAACGCTGTAATCAGTGGTGACCACTCCGTTAAAATAAGTCACCCCCTGGAATATAAATACGAATTACGGTCGTATTTCCATTATCACAGTCTTACCGACGTGACGTGTAACGACAAATTTGCATTTGTCCAACTCCGGAAGATCGGAATCTTTCACTATTGCCGTATTTCTTTTCGGAAAAAAGTAGTATTTTTTATATCGTCATCATCAAAGTCAACTTGAATGGACGAGCCATGAACGGTTGTTACGAGGTTTGCACAAATAATACCGTATTCCTTATTCAACGCCAACGACTTTAAAGGCACCAAAATTCGCTCGTAAACCGGAACCGCATTGAACCGGTTAACGGTAGAATTCTTGGAGAGCAGACTTGCAGTATTTATAATTAAGATAAAACGCAACACACCTAACTACAAAGCGCTGAAGACTGATGCTCTCTCTATGTTGGTACCGGCTTATATACTGTGCAACTCCCCACGCGTCCTTTGTGTAGTTCCCATGACGTAGTTGCCCAAAGCGGCTGTGTCACGCAACGGAAAGTTTAGAAATCATTGCCCTTTTCCCGCACTCGAGGTTGTGTCGTGCAGTGTGAATTCGTTGAACTTTCACTCCCACTCGCGGTTGTGTCATGCGGTGAAAAGATTAGAAATCGCTGACCTATGTCTCCCACTCTAAACAGGTAGCTATATAAACCCGTATATCACAGGTAGGACAGTATACTCCGGTCTCATTCTGACTGCAAAGAGGTAAGTGTGATTGTTATCCTATCTCTGTTTCTAATAAACAGTTAGCTATATAAACTCGTATATTACAGTTAGCACAGTATACTCGGGTCTCATTCTGACTGCAAAGAGGTAAGTGTGATTGTTATCCTATCTCTGTTTCTAATTTGACTTCTTAAAATAAAACCTATATTATGGCCGTGTATATTTTTTCTAATGTGCAAACCTATGTAAAGAAATTCCGTTTATACGGGAATAAAATTGTTTTTAAATTCAATACACCCCCTAAAGGTGTAGGAGAGATTGAATGGGTTAGACAGGGACTTCAAGAGTTGGTTGAATCTGTGACTAGGGATACAACAGACGAAGATCGGCTTGGTTTTACTATGACTAGCATAAACTTTAAGAATCGTACACCTGGGTACGTAGCCTTCAGACCTGCTTCGGAACTAACGTCAGACACGCTTTGGAGCGATTTTGGCGGAATAGTCCAGAGTAACGCTGAGGGATTTATGTCAGGTCATACCTTCCAGGTATCGTGTACCAAGGTTAGAGTACCTGTAGGCCGGGGTCGACGTAGGCGTGGGATTTACAATAACTTTGACGAAGAGTGTCACAGCAGAACGGGAATCGTTGTAATTAAAAATAAAGATGCTTTGTGCTTGCCTTGTGCTCTTGTGGTTGGCATTGCTCGGGCGCAAAATGACAAAGAATATAAAGCTATAATACAGAAAAAAAGGTAATCGTCAGACCGTTAGGGCACAGCAACTAATGGCTGACGCTAATGTAGAAATTACCGAGTCAGGTGCCGGTGTGAATGAGATACAAGCGTTTCAAAATCATTTGACTGAATATAAAATCACGGTGTACAGTTACGGTAGTAGAGGTAGGCATGTGTTATTTGAAGGTAATGTGAACAATCCCAAGTATAAAATAAATTTGCTATTTCACAAGTCCCATTATAATGTGTTTACCAGTGTAACTAGCGCGTTTGCGTGTAAATTCTACTGTGAAGCATGTCGAACACCGTACAACACTTTAGGCAAACACAGATGTTCAGCTATCTGTTATTCCTGTAAACGGACTCCGCCGTGTGTGCTAGACGACAACGGAGGTATTCAATGCAGTGACTGTAACCGTCACTTTATGAACCAGCAATGTTACAACACACATTCCGTAAGCGTTTGCAAGTATATTAGAAAATGTTTAATGTGTGAGAAGGTAATATTTGTCCTAGATCGTAAAACCACACATCAGTGTGGAGAGGTTTATTGTAAAATGTGCTTAGAGTACAAACCGGCTAACCATCGTTGTTACATGAAAATCAATACCCAAAAGTCTCAAGTTAAAGATATCATGTTTCTTTTTTTCGATCTGGAAACGCGTCAAAACGAAGTCCTTGATAGCGCTCACGTTCACAGGGTAAATTTATGCATTTCTCAATTGCACGCCTGTCGTAATTGTACGCCACGAACTCGTGTTTTTAAAGAGAGTCCAGTTGACAGGTTCATGGCCTACGTAATGGATGTGCGTAAAACGTTTAAAAAGGTGTGCGTTATCGCTCATAGTGGACAGGCATTTGATTTTCAATTCCTTTTGAAATACGTTCTGGAAGAAACTCAGTTTACACCTGAATTGATACTGCGTGGAACTAGGATTATTTTGATGGAGATCGATAACGTAAAGTTTATCGATTCTCTAAACTATATGCCAATGGCATTGTCTAAACTCCCTGAAGCGTTCAACCTACCTCCCGAAAAAAAGAAAGGTTACTTTCCTCACCTTTTCAACACTGTGGCCAATGAAAATTATGTAGGTCCTATTCCTACAAAAGAATAATACTGTCCTGACTCAATTTTCGAACAGAACAATACAAAATTCTTAAAGTGGTACGTTGAACAGGTCTCCAACGGTTATGTGTTCAATTTTCAAACGGAAATATTCGAATATTGCCTCTCTGATGTTGATATATTAGCTCAAGCCTGTATAAAGTTTTGTGCTTCGTTCTTGCAGGAATGCAATGTAGATCCGTTTTTCGAGGCCGTCACTAATGCTAGCGCGTGTAGCCTAGCGTTCAGAAGAAATTACCTCAAGCCAAACACAATAGGCATACTGACAAAGAATGGGTACAGACGCGTCGATAATCAATCCGCCATCGCTCTACAGTGGCTCGCATGGATCGAAGACCAGAACGGCTATCGACTGGAGCATGCCGGTCGAGGTCGTGAAATTAAAGTAGACGGTATAAAGGTCGACGGACTATGTGACCGTACGAAGACCGTATATGAATTTCACGGCTGTTACTGGCACGGATGTCCAAACTGTTACACATTTGGGCGTGATTCACCTCTAATCGACGACCCGTCAGACACTCATAGTGCACGACTGACCAGGACTAAAGCTAAGATGGCTAAGTTGTCCCGTCATTATAAAGTTTTCGAGATGTGGGAGTGTGAATTTTATAGGAAGAAAAAATTAAACAAAACTGTGGCATACCTTGATTCCCACTCTCTAATGCACCTCACACCACTAAACCCTCGAGATGCGTACGGGGAATGTAAAATCGTACCATATGTGTCAGGAGAACGAGAAAATTCGGTACATTGATGTTTGCTCCTTGTACCCCGGGTCTGTAAGTACCGCGAATATCCGATAGGACATCCGATAATACACGTCGGTAATAATGAGTGTAGAGCAGTCGGAATGTCTGCTGACGGCCTCCTGAAATGTACAGTCCTACCTCCTCGGGATCTGTATCATCCAGTGCTGCCGGTCAGGATGAACGATAAATTGATGTTCATCCTAAGGCGTACATGTGGCGAGAACCTTATACCTGGAGACTGTACTCACTGGTGCTACACTGACAACGCCTATGATGTACTACCAACAGTAAATGTCGTTCTCGCTGCGTTCACTACAGCCCATGCTCGTCTTAAGCTCTATGAGTATTTGGACGTGTTGGGATCACAGGTCCTCTATTACGACACAGATAGCGTCATTTATCTCCACAAAGACGGTATGCACGATGTATCGACAGGAGACTACTTGGGGCAGATGACAGACGAACTGGCAGACTATGGTCCTTCTGCATACATTACAGAATTGGTTTCGGGAGGTCCGAAAACGTACGGCTACAAGGTGTTGTGTCCGAAAAATGACAAAACCGTTACAGTTTGCAAAATTAAAGGACTGACTTTAAATCTCCGCACCTCAGGTTATTTGAATTTCGATTATTTAAAGAAACTGGTATTGAATGAACAAACAGAGGAGGTTAGCATAATGGTCGATGAACCGCGTATACATCGCAGAAAGGATCATGGTGTTGTTACTGTGTGTGAAACAAAAATGTTCAGAGCCACAGGAGCGAAAAGAAAACGTAACGGGGATTTTGATACGCTACCTTATGGGTACTGTAAGGTTCCACGCCTAGAATGATTCCAATCATCCTGAACGGTATTATGTTGTGAAATCAAGTCGTTCCATTTTAGGTTTTGTATGACCTATGCTGAGTGGAGATCCTAGGCTGAATGAATGGGCCCTCTGTCACGGTCTAATCGCCTATAAGGTTGTGTGAATGGATAAGTGTTGTAGCAACAAAAGAACATAGCTTCTGTTTTGACAGATTGTGTGTTTGTATTGAATAAAATACCTTTTTGCAAAAGGTATAAAATATTTGTTGCACGAGTGTGCGTGTGTGTGAAACCTAGGTTGAATGGTCCTCTGTCTCGACTTAATCGTCTATAAGACTGAATGTGTGTGTGTGAATGGGATTAAAATAAAATTGAACGACAAAAACCGATCGCCTGAGAAGATAGGCCTTGGAATACTTTACATTCCCGGGGAAGCTTCCAAAAAACAAGAACGACTTCGGACTGTACCTCCTGGGTGTTGATGGAAACTTAGTCAGTTGGTTTAAAAGTACAAAAAGTAAAATCAAGGAGGTCAGTTTTGAAATGAACGTTAGACGTGCTATTGCTAACGAGCTTCATAGGCCGGCTCGTACAAATTTTAAAACACGTAGTGTTACTTTGAAAGGTGTAAACGATCTTTATGAAGCTGATTTAGTTGAGATGATTCCCTATGCAAAGGAAAACAAAGGCTATAAGTATATATTGACTATGATTAACTGTTTATCAAAATTTGCGTTTGCGGTGCCGATAAAATCTAAAACCGGTTCCGAAGTAGCTTCAGCATTAAAGCCTATACTAGAGAAACACAGTATGAAGCATTTTCAGACCGATCAGGGTAAAGAATGGTTTAACAAATCTGTTCAAAACTGATTGAAAACCTATAAAATAATCACTATCACACTTACACCGAGAAAAAAGCTTCCATCGTAGAAAGGTTAAACAGAACTTTGAAAAGTAAAATGTGGTTAGAATTTACGGCTCGCGGTAGTCATATATGGACTGATTTTTTAGATGATATTGTAAAGTCATACAACAAAACCGTACACAGTACTATTGGTATGAAACCGTGTCAGGTGAGAAAAAAACATGAAGCAATGCTGTTGGCTAGAATAAAAGAAAGAGTAAATAGTCGTACTATACCTCAATCGCGATCATTCCAGGTAGACGATAGAGTTAGAATATCCAAATACAAAAAAGTTTTTTCGAAAGGATTTTATCCAGACTGGACGCAAGAAGTATTTACCGTGTTCGCTGTTGTACCGTCCTCACCTAAACCCTACATTTTACAAGATTCGAGAGGTGAAATATTAAAAGGTGAGTTTTATGCTGAAGAATTAAGTCGAACAAATGTTGGCGACGTTTATTTGGTGGAAAAGGTTTTGCGCCGTAAAGGAGATAAGCTTCTTGTGAAATGGGAATATTTCGATAAAAAGCACAACTCGTGGGTAGATAAAAATAAACTTATACTGTGGAACAATTCACTACATCCTGCCAGCAGCGCCCATACGCATCCGGCCATGTGCAAGCGATGACGTGATTGGAAAAGTACTGGTCGCAATTGCTTTGTCCGAACAGACCTTACACGCATCCGGCCACTAGCATGCGATGACGTCAATGGAAAAGTACTAGTTGCAGAGTCATTGTGTCACAATTGCTTTATACTGCAATAGAATATATGTTTTGAAAATAAATATCAGGTTTTTCACACAATGGATTCATTCTGGTTGAGTCTTTCGAGATGCGTGTAGCGGTTGCTCCATATACGATGCAGCTACATAATTTCGACGCTTATGTAGGTGAAAAGGAGAAACGAATTCGACACAGTCCCCTATTGCCCAACACTATTAGAGTAATTGTGTGTGGTCCTTTAAATTGCGGTAAAACAAATGTAATTTTTAATCTTTTGTTCGAGGCAAACGGGCTGAAGTTCGCCAACATATATATTTTTTCAAAATCACTTCACCAACCGAAATACGAGTTTCTGTCTAAGGTGATGGAAGAATCGGGTATCGGTTATTTTCCGTATAGTGATAACGACAACATCATCAATCCACATGAAGCGGAACCGAATTCCATTATGATTTTGGACGATATACAGTGTGAAAAACATGATAATATACGTAATTACTTCAGTATGGGGAGACATAGCTCAATTGATTCTTTTTATCTCGGTCAAACGTACAGTAGGATTCCCAAACATTTAATCCGAGACAATACCAATCTGATTGTTGTATTTAAACAGGACGATATGAATTTAAGACACATTCATTCGGATCACGTAGGCACGGACGTGTCGTTCAACACTTTCAAAAAGCTCTGCGCAACAGCCTGGAAAGAGAAATTCGGTTTTATAGTAATAGATAAAGACAGCGATATAGATCAGGGTCGATACAGAATCGGGTTTGAATCATTCGTAAAAGATTTTTAATGCGTATATACACTTATAATGATATTTCGCCATATGCTAATAGCAGCACTACGAAAACACCAAAATCAAATTTATGTTGTTTCTATTATCCCGATAAGAAGAGGTTTTGCGGAAACTACTGTAGCCGTACGAATAGACATGGACATGTATTTAATAGGCGCTGCTGGAGACATAAGTGGTTCGGATCGTACAGCAAGAGTTAACCGCCTATAATTCTGTTAATGATCACATCCGCAAATAGAATTTATAATCGAGACATTTGGATTAGGTTTATGCACGAATGTGATAAATGAGGTGTACCATTTGAATTGATATTATACAATGAACACATGTTGAAAGGAACTGTTCGCCATCCGCAAAACTTGGTATCCAGATTCCGACCATTTCCTGATTTTTTCAATCGGACTTTGACTCTCAGACACGGAGTCATAGAGTACACGCAAGTATACCTCGACATGTTACAGTACAGCTGTTCATTGCCGTTCGCGTCCCGTTGTGTAGTAATCACGGAAAGGACAATTCCCATAGTCGGTCCTATAAAGGCGTACAAGCTTATCCGCAGTGTAAAGTGTTGTGTAGACATTAGCTACAATGTGAAATACGGTCCTAGACCTTCGTCGCTACCTTTACGCAGTAGAGGTAAATTTTACGAGGCTGTAAATAATAAGGCACAAGGTGTGTTTACAACCGAATTTCTAAAGACCGCCCTGCCGACGGTGCCTAATCAGTGTCATCATTTCGGCTTGTCTTTTGACGGATCAAAATATACTGTTGTCGATCGTAGGCAACTTCAAAGGTGGTGCACATACACGGGGGCAAATACTGATGAGTTTCTACTTTTGAATAGTTATCTTCTCGAAAACTCTATACCGAATCTAAAACGGTACATGTAAGATATGCCCAGAGATGATAATCTAATAGTAGCCGAAATACCGCAATGGCTCGAAAATATAAAACGTACCTTTGTCTTTAGGAGCGCCGAGAAGGTGGAAAGTATACCATATTTTGACAACAACATGTACAGATACTGCCGAGGTTTATCGTGGAGCAACCCGAAATTGATGAAAGCGCCCGCATCGCAGGTTGTACAGCACCTATTGCGTGAAAAGCGTTACGCTGTGTTTTTTCGATCTTTGGAGCTGTCTTAAAAACTATGTGATAGTCGAGTTAAGGGCCATTTCGCAATATGACACCAAAGGAGGAGCAAGTTATTTCTAAGATAGCCCTTCAGAGGGAGACCATCAAGAGAAAGTATCTTCAGATAAAATTCGGTGATGCAGATGCTGAACTAATTTTGAATAAACAATATAGTCCTATCATTAAGGAAATTTCGAAAATTCGTCGTCCACAGCCGAAAATGGAAATTAAAAAAGAAGAAGAAGAGATGGAAGAAGACATGGAAGATGATGCTTCACAATTCCATGTTCCGAAGTTCATCAATACCGACGTAATAGCTGAATCAACAGGTGAGCCTGGACCTTCAGTAACACCGTTGCGCCAAAGTAGTGTTGTTAAAGAGCTACTATCAACGCCGACAGGTCAGGAAGATAGTGTTCGTTATGTCCACGATTTCTTTAAACATTCCCTACCGCGGACCTATATGTTGAGAATAATTAAAGACCATAAGAATACAATTGATAACACATACGGTCCTCGAATAGTAGATGGTAATTAGCACGGATGCGACAAATATTGATCTGAAAATAAATACTATCTATTGGCGAGTTCCGCACGTCTCCGTAGCCGATCCGATAAAATTGAAACTTTTGAAAATGATTGAACGCGATGTCACCGTTCACGTACCACACCGGAAATGAGAACTAATAGAATATCCCGGTTTACCGGCTACGAAACAACTCTCTTGGACTGTAAAGACATCTTTCCAACTGGAAAAATCTCGTTACGTAATTTTCGCGTTGCAAACCGATCGCAAAAACAAGATTAAAGCAAATGCTTCAGAGTTTGATAGATGCAAGGTAACGGATGTAAAATTGTATCTCAACTCTCAGTACTTTCCCTACGATGATATTCTCGGCGACACCGCCATTTTGTATGATATGTAAGTTAGATTTCAGCAGTCCTATTATTCACGCGAACCATCTCCATGTCTAGACTTGTCTACCTTTAAAGAGAAAGCACCGTTTTTTGTAATCGATTGTTCGAAACAAAACGATACGATAAAATCAGGACCTGTAGATGTGAGAATTGAAATCTAGGCGTCTGCCAATATTCCGCCTAATACTTCCGGTTACTACTTGATTATTCACGATTCGCATATTGTCTATAACCTGCTAACAGGTGTTGTTAAAAAGATTACGTAATCTGTGACCACACCCTGTGATATATTAGTCTCAGTTGTCGGCATGGACGTGATGGATGTAGATCGTACCGCTCGTCCGTTGGGCATATTTCTAAAGTCTGTGTATTTTCTGAATGACCAGTGTACGAAGTTTGTCGCGACCGGGCTTTTTCAGCACACCGTCTATAAACTAGGCGTCCTTATACAGGCTGGTAGAAAATTTGTTTTTTTCCACATACAACGACTTTAATGATTTCAAGAGACAACTACCGCTGCCTGAAGGAGAACAACGTAAGTTTACACTAACTAACGGCGATATCACAATAAAGACTATCTTCGGTAAACGTTATATCGCATTGTTTGACGGAAAATACAGGGTCACCTTGAGCCTACCAGAATGGAATTTATTAATAGATACCATACCGCTCGTAAACCGGCGCATCAGCGAACTGTTTTATAATGAACCACAACTAGGGTCTTACATCATTGAGTGTCTAGCCACGGACGAGATCGTGTCCAGTACTCTCTCCGAGGCAGACAAGTTGTACGAGGAAGTTGTTTTGTACAAGAAGCATGCAAGCAGTGCTTGAGTCTCATGCCTTCGTCGACAACGAAGGTAAATACGTTGTCAAGGAACTGGCTGTGGTTGCCGAACATTATCAAAGTGTTACCATTTTTAAACCGCCTTACAAATTTCACAATTTAAATGAGTCATCGCAAAAGTCTGCTCGTTGGTTACAGTAAAGCTACACCGTATCAGCTGGTACGAAGGTAGTATACTTTTGGACGAAGACATATTGCGAAACATGTTAACACCGTTTTCCACCATATTCACAAAAGGTTTGGAAAAGGCTCAATATTTGCGACAGTTCCATCCACATGTCATGGAATTGCCTGAGAAATACTCGTCTAGCAACAACAACAACAACCGTATTTACTTCAAGTGCATACTACCGCAACACAACAGTTATGTAGATTGTAAATGGGCACTGCGCAGTGCAAGATATTATTACGATTTGCTTATCGCTTAGTCTTAGAGTGTAAAACAACTTGAAGGTCACTGGCGTTAGGGTAACTCCTCGTAAACCTTCAAGAAAAATGTTTTAAAGGCCCCTGCCACGGTGTAACTCCCCGTAAACCTTTAAAGCTTCAAAAAAATTAAAACACAAATTTGATGGTCACTGGCGCGGGTTAACTACTCCTAAACCTTCAAGAAAATGTTTTATAGGTCCCTGCCACGGGGTAACTCCCTGTAAACCTTTAAAGCTTCAAAAAAAAAATTGATGGTCACTGGCGTGGGTTAACACCCCCTAAACCTTCAAGAAAAATGTTTTAAAGGTCCCTGCCACGGGGTAACTCCCTGTAAACCTTTAAAGCTTCAAAAAAAACTACATAGTCACTGGCACGGGTTAACTCCCCCTAAACCAAAAGAAAAATGCTTTAAAAGTCTCTGCAAAGGGGTAATTCCCTGTAAACTTTTAAAGCAAAAAAAAAACGCTTTGCCTTTAAAGGTCCCTGGCGTAGGACAAGTCCTCCTAAACCTTCTTGGCTGTTTGCGTTTTCAAATTGGGAACTGCATTTTGTCATGGAGTGGCAGTTACAGGAAATGGCGGTGGTTGGAGCCATTTTCATTCGGGTTTTCGACCTTGAAGGTCGGGGTAAACACCCTACTTGAAAGTCGATTACCCGTGGGGACTGCATTTTGTGGCAGTCACTGGTAAATAGCGTCGGCTATTTCCAAACTTGTAATGTGGGCATAATGATGACGGTTTCAACCCCGTATGAGACACAGAGAACAAGTGTATAAGAATACAAGACATTTAAGATTTTCAGTCATTCCACAGTGAGACATGGTTTTGACCGATTCTCTTACATTTGTGAACCCAGTTTATCGACATTATTCAGTGGCGAACACAAGATTATGCTGTTTTCGTAATTGGAAGGGTGTGGAAAGCGAAACATTGAATCTATATACTCTAAGCTTGGCCGGTTTTCTCTACACCGGAAAAGATGACCTTACTATATGTTTTAGTTGTGGGGGTGGTCTAAGAGATTGGGAACCTACACATGACCCGTTTGCTGAACACGTTTTATGGTTTCATAAATGTAAATTTGCATCGATTGTACAATCTAAAAGAGAAGAAGAAATTGAAATCGATATTGCAACTGATGTTGATGAAGATGATGACGATGATGATGATGATGACGATGACGACGATGACGATGACGACGGTGATCTAGTACAACGTAATGAGGACGATCGTTCGATATGTAAGATTTGTTGTGCAGAAAAAGTACAAGTTGTATGTCTACCATGCAGACATGTGTTTGCCTGTCAATTGTGCTCGCTTAGCTTTGAAGTATGTAGCGTGTGCAGAACGCCCACATCCGCCACGATACGTATTTATCTTTCATAGGCTTGGGAACTGGTAAACCTTGAGAACCGGACGTTGCGGGGTCGTGGGTGTTTAGTGAACTCGGCGTGAGAACGTGAACCAGCAGACCTTGACAACCGGATACCAACTGTGAGACTTTGATACCCCACCAAACGTTGAAGAGAAGAGTATATATATCAACAACACACTTGTAGATCTCTCACAGTAGCTTGAGAGGGTGCCTGGAACTGACGAGTGTCTGAGGACAGGCTGGTCTATCTTGCAGGGATTGGCTGAAAATTTGTTTAGGTAATTGACAACGAATATTTATATTTATCATCTTTCTATTTGAAAATACTTTACTGTTGTTAATTTTTCAATCACATTGCTTTTTTAAATTTTATTTGTCATCTTTCATTTGAAAATACTTTATATTTTTACATTTGTTTTCATTTCAATCACATTGCTTGTTTTAAATTTTATTTGTCAAATTTTATTTGAAAATTTTTTTAATGTCTACTTTTTTTTAATATTTATCATTTCAAACGCATTGCTTTTTAAATTTTACCAATTAATATTTTATAATAATTATATTTTCGTATTTTGTTAATCTCTCACAGTTGCTTCAAAAATGGTGCCAGGCTTCAATATAACCCGATATACTGACGGCATGCTGCGGGAGCTGGTCAAATCTATTTTACCGGGCTTGGCTGAAGATCTATTTAGGTAAGTGCAACGAATATTTCTATTTGTCATCTTTCAAAATACTTCATATGTTTACTTTTGTTATATTTTCATTTCAATCACATTATTTTGTTATCTTTTATTTGAAAATACTTTATATATTTACTTTTGAATTTTTCTTTCATCACATTGCTTTTTAAAGTTTTACCAATAATTATATTTTATTAACTCTAAGAGAGCTGAATTTGCTGGATATTTTATATTTTAAACTTATAACAAACCATTCGATTATTGATAAAATAGTATAGGGCAGTAGTACTGTATTTTCATAAACGTTTATTTATTTATTAAATTGACTTAATTTTAAAAATTTTACTGTGAATTAGTCTTTCAGAGCAATTTTATAGTATTTCGTGTATTCATATTACTATATTGTGTTGTCGGTATTTCAGCCAGATGCTGAGACTCAGAACGGAGGCTACATCATCGGGATACCCGTTGGTGACGTTGAATATTTCGTCGGGGGTTTCCTTTCTCCCATGTACTAACGATGGCCGAATCATCAGCAGCCAGTCATGGGATAGGCATCTCAGGACGTGCAACGATGACCAACAACAACAACATCAACAACCACCACCAGCGCATTCCTGGAAATCAACGTGCCTGCCTCCAGCATCCCAGCCAGCATTACAGCCACCAGCATCCCAGCAACCTCAACCGTCCACCTCGAGGGCAGCGCCAGAAGAGGTGGTTCCTCAGAGCCTGGATTTTATAGACGCTATCTTAGCCGAATTACGGAGTCTAATGGCATCTGAGAGATCACCTTCTCCTGAACAGCCGCCAGTCACGCTCGGGGACCTGGACGGGAAAGAGGTCATAGACTTATTGACGATTACGGACGAAGAAATGCAGAGTCTAGAGGAATAACACTTCTCGCAAAGCGGTAAAATTTATTATTGTTTTTACGTGAATATGATATTAGTGAGCAGTATTTTAAGCCTTGCAGTGACACTTGTTTTAAAATATTACTTCCTAAATTCATTTTCACGTAAAACCAAAACTTTTTCTTATTTGAAGAGGTGTATATTCCCGCATTTCTTTGTGCATGGGGGTGGTATGTTGTAATGGATGACCATCACAGAAGGCAGCGATGGATGGAGCTGCCTTCCGTAGCCCTTAAGGCAGCTTACGCACCCAGTAAGCCCAGGATACATGCGAATTCCGGTCTTGCGTGGTAATATTGGAAATAAAAAATAATTACGATTTGGAACCCACAGCAACGTCATTAAATATTCGCTACTAGAATTGACCTATATTGTAGTTCAATTCTGATAGTGAGTAATTGCTGATGTTGCTGAGATCCCAATTATTTTACTTCTCTTATATTAACACGTGGTCCCTGCTTTCGCTAACCTACTCAATGTGTGCGTATAATATTTTCATTTTGTGTTTGTTTGGGGGTGGTATGTTGTAATGGAATGGCCACCACTGAGGACAGCGATGGTTGGAGCTGTCTTCCTTAGCTTTAGAAAATATTTTACCCACAGTAATCCAAGGATACATGCGAATGCTGGTTTTGCGTGACTTTAAAATCGGGTGTGTAATATTTGTACTCTGACACACACAGCAACATCACATTTATGCACTATCGCAATCGACCCACACCATCAAAGACTCGTTACTAGAATTGACCTATATAGTAGTTCAATTCCGATGGGGAGTAATTGATGGTGTAGTTCGATTTCGATAGTGCATAACTGCGATGTTGCTGTGATGTCCCCTACAAATATTACGCTGAATTTTAAAGTCACGCGAACCCAATATTCGCTAGCCTACTGTGCGTATTATATTTTCTAAAAATATTTTTGTGTGACTGTTGGTGTGCGTGTTATATATATATTACTCGTATTTGTATTTAGTTTTATTATTTTATTATTGGAATATTTTAATTATATTATATTACTCGTATTTGTATTTATATTTAGTTTTACTATTTTATTATTGTTATATTTCAATTATATTATATTGTGTTCGTATTATATTTCCTAAAATTATGTTTGTGTGACTGTTGGTGTGCGTGTTATATATTACTCGTATTTGTATTTATATTTAGTTTTATCATTTTATTATTGTTAGATTTTAATTATATTATATTTGTAATATGTAATATTGAGTTTTATTCTAGTCTTCATATTGTCAGATTTTTTTTTATTTACGTATATGTATAATCCTGTATTTATATTCATATTTTTAACACAATAAAAAAATTATTTTTATACAAATACACGTTTTACTCTTATTTCATACAACCAAACAACTCCCAACACTCACGACCTACTTGTACCCCCATCTAACCACAACACACAATTGACTACATCGTAGCTCAGTCGTTAGCGTCACACGCCAGCAAACCAAACGCCCACGGTTCGATTCCCCAATACGCATTTATATTTTTTCCTCTTCAAAAAATTACGTCAACACCAGAACAAGATGGCCCTCCCGAGAGTTTAAGTTGATAGAAGGAATTAAAAAAAAAACAATTATGAATGTGGTATTTCATTCCAGGGATGCTAACTATTGCACAAATGTCCTCTTCTTATTAATATTTTTGTTAATAGCTTGGAGCCACTGTTGTGCAATTTCTTATTTTAAATAAATAAAACCTCTTAAACCAAACACACATTTTTTATGTTCTGGTGTACATTTCGATTGAAAAGCGATCTTCAGAGGATAAATCACCTTCAGAGACTTGTTTAGTCTTGTATTAATTTCCTCTGAAGATGTTGCTTTGTAATCAAAATGTACATCAGGTCATAAAAAAGCTATTTATAAATAAACATAATTTTGATCCCCACATTGTTTGTGTTGTTATAAGCTTTCCAAGACATTATGTTATTACTTCGCATTGATATTATGTTATTACTTCGTATTGCCATTATGCTATTAGTTCGCATTACTCTTAGGCCTATGTTATTACAGTAGTTCGCATTGCTATTATGTTGTTAGTTCGCATTACTAATGTGTTATTAGTTCGCATTTCTATTATGTTATTAGTTCGCGTTACTATTACGTTGTTAGTTCGCATTGCTCTTAGGCCTCTGCTACTACAGTAGTTCGCATTGCTATTATGTTGTTAGTTCGCATTGCTAATGTGTTATTAGTTCGCATTGATGTTATGTTATTAGTTCGCATTTCTATTATGTTATTAGTTCGCGTTACTACTACGTTGTTAGTTCGCATTGCTATTATGTTATTAGTTTACATTGCTATGTTATTAGTTAGCATTGCTATGATGTTATTAGTTCGCATTGCTATTATGTTATTAGTTCGCATTGCTCTTAGGCCTATGTTATTACAGTAGTTCGCATTTCTATTATGTTATTAGTTCGCATTACTATTACGTTGTTAGTTCGCATTGCTATTATGTTATTAGTTTACACTGCTATGTTATTAGTTAGCATTGCTATGGTGTTATTAGTTAGCATTGCTAATATGTTATTAGTTCGCATTGCTCTTAGGCCTATGTTATTACAGTAGTTCGCATTTCTATTATGTTATTAGTTCGCGTTACTATTACGTTGTTAGTTCGCATTGCTATTATGTTATTAGTTTACATTGCTATGTTATTAGTTAGCATTGCTATGATGTTATTAGTTCGCATTGCTATTATGTTATTAGTTCGCATTGCTCTTAGGCCTATGTTATTACAGTAGTTCGCATTTCTATTATGTTATTAGTTCGCGTTACTATTACGTTGTTAGTTCGCATTGCTTTTATGTTATTAGTTTACATTGCTATGTTATTAGTTAGCATTGGTATGATGTTATTAGTTCGCATTGCTCTTAGGCCTATGTTATAACAGTAGTTCGCATTTCTATTATGTTATTAGTTCGCGTTACTATTACGTTGTTAGTTTGCATTGCTATTATGCTATTAGTTTACATTGCTATGTTATTAGTTAGCATTGCTATGATGTTATTAGTTCGCATTGCTATTATGTTATTAGTTCTTATTGTTGTTATCTCAATAGTTAGTATTGATATTATGTTATTAGTTCGCATTGCTACTATGCTATGAGTTTGTATTGCTTTTATGATATTACTTTGCATTGTTATTATACAATAAGTTTCAATAGTTAATAGATTATTAGTTTCCATTGTTATTATGTTATTAGTTTGGATATTTATTATGGTAGTAGAGTGCATCGTTATTATGTTATTATTATAATAACATTCAGTTACGTGATATTCAGCTATGTGATATATTTCGGAACGCGCTGATTGAAGCAAAATAATCAGTACATATATACACTATATAATTAACATATGTAAGCAATTATACGGAATTCTTCATGGAAAAAGAATTTTATCTTAAGCATATACCCTACTATTAGTTTTTTACATTTTATATTTGTATTAGTTTTTATTAATACATAATTTTTTTAATTTGTAGTACAGTAGATTTATATTTTACATCAAAGCCCATGCATTTTTTAATGTATCCAGTTTTCCATATAAATCTACTCGATATATACAAATTCCACATTATCCAAGGTTTATATTACAACTCTTAGTGTACATTACCTCGGATATTCGAGGTTCCACTGTATCTACAAATATGATATCAATTTAAATATTGGTCAATAACGAGCTTGGTTATATATACCTAACCCAGAATGAAAACTGATGGTTTTGGCCAAACGGACTTTGGATTTATAGTTATGCAATTCAACATACATATCAATAAATTGTTCTACAGAAACATTGTACCTAGTGGTGTTACTAGGATGGTTATAGTATAACAAATTGAAGTACACGCTACTTCCTAATTATTTTTCAATTATTTACGCTTTCGTTTAATTTAATTAATATTAAAAGATTATTGTGAATATATGAGGATAAGGAAGGAATGATTTCAATAATTTTCGTCAAGTATACATAAAGGGAATTTAAAAACTGTATAGGAATTTGTTAC
>JBAIZL010000009.1:56418007-56433007 GCA_036971475.1 Prosapia bicincta | reverse complement strand
GGAGCATCTTGGATTACGTCGGCTTCAGGCTCGTTGCTTCTGTCTAATCCTTGTGCATTTAAATAAGGGTTGTTTTAGTCAAAATGCGTACTATGTGTTGCACTGTGCACCTATAACTTGAATTCGTATCATGCATATTGTAATATGGTACTTTTGGTACATTTTGTAGGGATGTTGCAATTCTTTAATTTTTCATTTCCGAATTCGATTCTAAACTTTTTCACCCGATTCTCGATTCATTTAGTCTATAAAGGCCTACTTGATATTCTATATTAATACCTAAGTTAGTCATATGGAGAAGCTTTTTGAAATATCCGGTTTAATATAATAGGCTACATAAAACGTTCATCCTTGATTTATGAATAGGAATATCTGGAAGCATAACAAATACATCGGTTAACGGTAACAAACGCACCAGTAATGCTTCCGAACGTCTTTGCTTTTGCGTCATTAATAATAATAAAAATAATAATATTTAGTTATCTCAAATCGGCATTTGCTTTAATTGTTTAATTCATTCAAAGCAACTAATATTTATATAAGTCATAATTGGTTATTAATTATGTTCCTAATAATCACTGTAACCAGCTGATCGAATATCAACGATTCCTATAATCGAGAATTGGAACCCGGTCACCCCTAATATTTTATTTTCTGGTTTTTAGTTATGTTATATTTTATTTGTAGAACGAAGTTACCATCTCTTAGGAAAGTAACGCTTAATATCTTGCAGTGAACCTAAATGCTAAACTAGAATGTAAAAATTACGTCAAGAAAAACAAGGAGAAACAATTATCAAATATCATAAGAGTATCCACTATTGGCTCTTAGATAGAATCTCAAAGCTCTCTATACGTAATAAAATCAAAATTAACAGTCAGATCTTTTAACCAGTTTGTCTATTTGGCAACCAACTGTGACAATGTGCAAAGGAATCTAATATAGAAACTCTTCAATTGTTACAAAATTAGGTACTGAGAAATGTGGTAAGGCCTCTCGGTGTGTGAAAAACAAAGATAATCCCCGAGAACTGAATATATAGACGATAACAGAAGAAATAAATAAAGCAAAATAACATGAAAAGAAACTTAACCTTCATTAAAATGTAGTGGCTCTACAACTTCTCGGTAACCAGTACATGGCAAATGCTTATGTTTTGTACGTAGTTTTTTTATGGCCAGAGGACAACAAGAAGGAGTTGTTAATTGAGGAATTATAACAAACGAATTTACAATAGGTTTACATTGGTTGAAGTAGAGAGTGTACGAAGACCTCGACTAGGAGTACCATGGAAACTTATGGTTCTGGGAATAATTCCAACGCCTGGCACTTCATTCTCGATTATAGGGTGATATGAGATTGTAAAGTGTATAGCTAGCTTATACGAGTATATTTATATGTCGACATATAAAATTGTCTTTAGTTTGTGTATGGAATCTTTATATATAAAAATGTTTTTGTACGCTTCAAAAACTCAAAACGTTCTGCAGTGATTGAGCTCAATTTGTATCAAAACATACAATCCACTTTTAATACTGTTTCATTAATTTTTCTTGTCGGTAACATACCCGAGATCGCGAGATAAAAAGCCTAATTATTCTGTGTATTATCAACCGCGCCAACTGCTACATGAGAGGGAGCAACCCCCGCCCCCATACATGCTACGACAACTACACTCTCGTGTAAAACAATACCTGTTCAAAATTAGATTATTTATTGACAAGACTAAACGTATCTCTACCATCGTATTCAGATTATTATTCAATCTGAATTAAATACTTGCCAAATTATTTGCACTAATGCCAGTTTAATTTAGAAGACATTTAGAGTTGCTATTAAGGGGCGATACAACGGCCATTGCGCCACCTAAACATACAAACTACTACATTTCAAATTTTTATATATAATTATTTCCATATTTATGAATTTTAATTCATATATTTATATATTTCTTTGTGTGTGAGTGTTTGTGTATAGATATTTATTAAATTTTATATTTGTTGCTTTGTGTTATTCATTCATTGTTTTTTATTTTTGCTAATATCATTATTACATTTTTAAATACTGAAAACATATTTTTATAGTATTATTAATATTTATGTATTGTTATATTGTTTGGTTTTTTTATTGTAATATTGTTTTTAATGTAACGTTGTTGATAATTGTTATTTATGGTATCGTTATTGTTTATTGTTACAGTATTATTTACTATATTATTATTTACTTTCATAGTTTTACAATGGTAGAGCGTTGATTGGGTAGATAGAGATGCTAGAAGCTTACACGAACGGTCAGTTTATTCCCCTAGACACACAAGTGGAGATTACCTGCTAACTATTGCTTTCGTAGAAACATAATAAATAGCCTTACACACATGAGCTATAGGCAGAGCGTAATTTCGACTTTCTGTATGCGTATTGAACTACAAAGTCTTTTCGTTGCATTTACGAAACAATAATTGTGAGATAATGTGTTTATTTAAAAGTGAAATATCTGTCTCGCTTTACTGATCAGCTGCTTGCAGAGTCTCGCTGTTCACGTTTAGGGATTGATGTGAAATTTTCTGGTAATAATCAACGATTCACATTTTGTCCATATCAGTGTATAATTTCTATTAAAACAAATCATTCACTTGGTTTCAAACCATGGTATAAAACCTAATCTTTAAACACAACTTTACAATTATTCTCTTTGCTGTCATCATGTCTAAAAAATATAATAAAATATTTATTATTGCAGGAAGCAACTGCGAATAGTAATTATTGAATGACACTTTGATTATCATCTTTATTCAGTTACCTTATATCCCTGGATTAAGTATATTGAAAACCGTGTCAACAGTTTAGACCCAAGGTCTGACAATAAATTTGAATAATAGCTCCAGCTCCTTGCTCCCGTAGTCATAACGGGCCCCTCGGGATCATGTTATCCATAACATCGTATTTCACCGTGAAAGTGGTAAGATTCTACCGGGCGAAACGCAACGCAAGATATATTTAGGAAGGTTTTAATACGGCGTTTTCCCTTGATTACTCTTATCACTGAGGTGTAAAAACTCAAGTATTACTGAGCAAGTTCGGTTTATTTGGATATTTCTTTTGGCGTGATTCCACACACAAGCTGTTAAAAGATAAAAAATCCTAGTTTGTTCACGCTGAGAGGGATACTCTTTATTTATATATATTATTATTATATTATAATTTATAACATTGCGTTATACTATACTAAAACATAAATTCATATATAGCTATTGTGTGTGGGTGTGTGCGTGTTTCATTCAGCAATTACAGCCTAAAATAAAGACGCTAGAAAAAAATATGCAAAATGGATTTATTTTGAGATGAAAGAAATTTAATTTTTAAAAGCTTATAGTAAAATGCACAATAGAGATACTTTAGATTTAGATTTTAGACAATTTTGTTCCCTAGACTTTTATGAAAATATCAAATAGACTACGAGACTCTACGTGTTATACAGTATAAGAAATCATTTTTATGTCAATATCTAAAACAAGCAGATATATATATATATATATATATATATATATATATATATATATATATATAAGTGTAATAACACTATTACGTAATATCATGTAAAGTGGATTACCTCGCAATTTTACATTTTCTTCTACTTATGGAGTTGGAATATTATTTTTATTACTTACTGTTTATACGCTTTCTGTTTTTCGTCACATGCATTATTTTGTAGTTTCTTTTTGGTTTCCTTTCGCATTGTTCGTTTGTGAAGCACGGTTCGATAATGTTAATCCAGTTAGTTTGTTGATTTTATTCTTTCATTCAATTTTTAATCCTAAAACATTACTTCGGATATTATGTTATAACCATTACAACAATTTAAGGTTATACAATGGAGGTTGTTCATATAAATCTTTGAGAAGTTCATTTCTAGCTATATGAAATTGGCTCATTCACTAAAATCCCTAGACTTTAAACATTTAGATACTCACCTACGTAGATGCCACTAACTTTTGTAATTTAATTATTGAATAAATATTTGAAAAAAAACATTATTAACATCAATTACCATCCACTGTATTACAAAAGCTGTATTAGAACTTGATTAGTAGAATAAAAAAGTATTTCATTAACGATCGAAAATTTGTACAAGATATATAAAAGGAGACTGTAAGCTAATAAAAACATTAAAAAAAAAATACACCCTTTTCTTTTTCCTCTGGCCTCTGCAAATTGTAACATATGATTTCACACAACAGCTGATTATAGGTTATGCTGTAGAACAGCTGTTTTACACGGAGTTTACGTTACTTTAATTATTGGGCATTGTTATGTTATGATACTTTATAGCACGTGTTGTACCCAAAACACAATATTATTCTTTGTTATATTTATCTAATTTTATGGGGCCAACTACATCTAAGGATTATAATGAGATATTTGTTAAGATAAAATATTAAAATATAATTTGTTAAATAAATTGTACAAATTACATAATTTTTTATCTAATAAATCAAGGAGTATGTACAGCGACGTCTATACAATTATACACTATACAATTAGTGTTTTTTTAAAAATGAAAATCATTGTTGATTTCAGTTAGTAGCCGTATATATGGATAAATTAAATTTATTCCACTTTTAATTAGTATCAAATTTATATTTAAAAAAAATATTTTTGGAGTTTAGTATTACAAATTGTTATTAGTAAATCTTTCCAAATATCTTAATTCAAATGTAGTTCTTTTTTTAAAATTCAATTCAACTGTTTTTTTTTATTCAAGAATATTCTTCTATTTTCTTGAATAATAACATTTAGAACTAAATCATTCTACATTGACCTATAAAACTAAAACTTCGAAACATAGTACAAGTGCGTCAATTAAATATGGATGAAGCAATCAACCTAGATTTACGTATGGATATCATGTGGAGAGATATTATACTATATACAAACAATAACACGGCGACTCTCATGCATTGATTCCTTAGTAAATTCGAACCTACATTCTATATTTATACACTTAAACATGTATAACTGTAAATGCATTAAGTGATATTTTAACTCATCACAAAAACTTTTATACTAATAACTAAATAAATTTAGATAAAAACATTTGAGTAAGATGCTGGTTTGGTCCTACGATAAAGGAACTATAAAAATGTTGGTGTCTAGGATTTCTTCAGAGAGGAGGGTAAAGAAATCTCAACCTAACTGGACGTGTTAGGTGTCGCAAATGTGCGAACACAACTGGCTCGAGATGGAGTAGCATATAGCGAGGAGGTCACCTACGACGCCTAGTCAAGCTTTGGTAGTTGTTATTACAAGAGCTTATTAACAATATATATATATATATATATATATATATATATATATATATATATATATATATATATATATATATTAAATATGGTGATATATTTATCAACGAAAAGCTATGAATAAATATATTCATTAAAAGTATTCTTGTTTTTGAAATATTTTTAATTTATTATATATATATATATATATATATATATATATATATATATATATATATATATAGGCCTATATATTAAATATGGTATTATGTATAACACCATATTATTATTATGATAATTCACACATATATTATCATTTATACACATAACTTTATACACATGTTATGTGATAATATATGCATATTATAAGGAAGTCACTCTGTAATAATTTCCTTCACGACTCTCGCAGAATAAATTAAGCGATATCTTATCGACAAGTGATAACTTGAAGTGAAAATCATTGGCAATAACCTTTTGGTACAGCCATATCTCACTCAAATATAAATATAAAAAAACAAGACATCAAACCTACCACACAAGTATAAAGTAGAAGACGATTAATTACATAGAATAGTAAATAACATGTCCCTCAATGAAAAAAAGTGCGCTATCGAAAATTACCAGTAAAATAGCTGAAATAAGTAAAGTAACACACAACGTTACTAATAGGGTTGGGATATTGTGAAGAAAATATCGATATCCTACGTTATTAAACTAACATTGAATACTGATATGTAAATATTATCGTTGATTTATTATTTTTTTTACTGAACTAAAAGATGACCCCGAACTATTCCATGCCTATATAAGGATGAACACTGATACATTCAGTTATCTACTTGAAAATATTGCACTTTCTAAATACGAATATAGTGCAAATACCAAACTTATCCTATACCGCACTATCAATGTTGACAGTCAACTTTCCCTCTCACGGCGTAATGTGGCGTGGAAGGGCTGGACGACCTTGAAAGGACCAATCAGAGCGAAGCAGTGTACTAGGCTTCCTGGTGAACATCCTTGTAAAATCAAATTAGTTTGTTTTTAAAAAGCATTGATGTAAAGCATCCTTCAAGGCTTCGCGCTGTACCTCCAGCTCGCCCTACCATCTGTGTTCGTCTACGTATGTAACCGTGCATTTGATTTAATGGATGTAGACATCGACCCTCAACAGCGAGCTACTCATCTACCGTGACCCACTGGTTTTGTTCGCAACCTAAGCATTGCACGACCTAGAAGTACAGCTCAAGGAATTCTTCTCGACCAGCGGCGGTGGCGTTCAACTTATTATTCAAGGAGACTTTAACTCCCTATTGTAGTAAGTATAGAACACACATCGACCCCTCATAAAAGATCCTATGATATTGAAGTGGCGTTTGCCACGTGAAAAGAAATAGGCCTGGGCCACTTCAATTTCTTTAAGTGAATTAACGGCCTGGTTAATCTTTCTTGTTAACGCGAAGCACATGTTAAGCCTAATAACAATTTTCCTACCTTTCCTGTGTATTTATTGTAATAATAATTTCAAACCTAATAAATTTCAATAACGCCATGAGTATGTAGTTATATATACTACATACATATAACAGAGTTTTCTCTACAAATCTGATTTAAACACAATTCGTAAACAATCGTGCTTTTGCTTTAAAACAATTGTTTTTCCTTTTGTTCTAATATCAAAGAATATTCCTCTTTGTAACGAACCACTTTCTTAAAATAAATTTCCCTCACTTCATATCTAAGACAGCCAGATTTTAGACATGTTATCAGTCAATTTTTATTCCATTTTCTGAAAATCAAATCACCGCCCCAACCTTCAGATAAGGGTGAAAATCAGAAGCGCCAAAAATACAGTTATACCGCAGCATTGTCACGCACGGGTCTCCCGGAATTCAGTTACTTTCGCAGACTACAGTGCTCTTTCATTTTGTTTTTACACATTCCCTCGCCGAGAAAAACGTGTGCCTTTATTGTTGTGATACGTGTTTTGCATTCTCAATAGGCAGGATAACTGTCGCCATGAGATATGTCATCTCGGTCACAACCTGCACGGTTTCACGAACTTGTTAGGAAAGAATTGTAATTCGAAAATAGACAAATGTACTTTAAAAAAACTACTCAATTTCATGTTTTATAATTATAGAGTGAACATTTACATAATCAATATTTATTAAAAGAAACTATATACTCCATAGTGAGACAGCTGATATCGTTCGGCCATGTAAGAGGATGTTAGGAGGAGAGATTACAGACAGTTGCTTTGGAATGGACGATACTGGAAAAATAAAAGAAACCCAAACTAACAAGAGGGTAAACTATCAATAAATCCATGAGTGAACGGAACATATCAGTGAAAAAATTAGGAAAGCATGGTGGGAAAGTTTAGAAATCGGACTGCTAAAGCAGAGGGTAAAACACCGACATTATAAATAAATAAATATATATATAAAACATGCAGTTTTGCATGTTTTAAACAATTTTACTGATTGTCAGAAACCATATTGTAGATTGACGAAAGAAACATTAAAGTAAAAACGAAAAAGTCAATACAAATGGAACGGTGCGGCGATAGGTTTTCTTGTCCTTGGCGGTGTCCGGTTCGGACTTTCAGAGTACCGTATAGAACGAGGCTTTTTTATATTTCAACTCATAATAACCTAGAATTAAATAAATTAAAAGAACGTATAATTAATGACATCACTACTGCTTGCCACGTTCAGTCGAAACGTTCTTTTTCAAATTCAGGCAAGAGAAAATATTCCAAAGCTTTTTAGTGTTTTATTATTAAAAATAATTTATTAATTTCGTACCTTTACGTGTTTTGTCTTGACCATTTTCTCAAAATTTCATTAAATAATCTTAACAATGGTAAAATGTGAATTTTTTAAGAGAATCCAAAACAGTTATATTTTATAATTTTTAAACTAAAGCCAAGGATAATTTTTTCTGAACTTGGTGACCGTAAACCTGTTGAACTAACTACTGAAATATGAATTTTTAATAAAATACGATACAATATAACGTACTAAGTATTCTTTAACTCTGATGTGCTCTGTTTTAAAATAAACCGAATGTCCCTTTAGCTCTTGAAATCGAGATAGGTGTTGAACAAAAGGAATGGGATTTCCTAAACACAATTCAGCTTTTCACGGGATAAATTAATCAAATAATTCTGAAATGATTTAAAGTGAAGATCTCTCTAAGACTGGACCATAAGCGCATGGCCATGACAATTTAATTTCTCGCTTCACTGAAGATCTTGAGATTTTCAGTTCCTCTCTATTTACGACTAAAAAGCAAAAACCTTTTTGATTAAAGAATAAAAAGCTTAAGGCTTCGTGCTATACAAAAAAAGATACCATAAAGAATATTTAGGACCAAACACAATTTTGTTTATTACACCTAACCAAGATTATTTTATAAAGCAAAACCTTTAATAAAATCAACAGCTGAAATAAATATAAAATAATGCCATATGAATAACTTCAAACTTATAATAAATTAGTAACAAAAACATATAATAACAAAAGGTAATATTTAATAAATGTATAAAAACCTACTACAAATAAATTAATGTTTTACTATTATAAGGTACAGTAAAACAAACAAAAATAAGATAAAAACAAAGTGATTGGTACAAATTGTTAAACGTTGAATTAGGTATTCACAAATAATATTACCATTTTTTTTGACAATATTACAAGCTCGCTATTTGACCTTGTAAATAACAACGGTTAAAGTCTGCGAAAGTAATTTACATCCCGCTGGGCTAAACATGCAGCCGAGAACGAGTTATTAAGGCGTTATGCGTAATTGCATTGAGTTACGCCGCAAAATTATAATGATAAATTCGTCGCCATTGTTGACGTAAAAACGCCTTCAATATCTCAATATTTACAAACAAAGGCAGTCGCTCATTAATTATAGACCTGTTGTTTGGGAACAATGCAAATCTCTATCGACTGAAGCGCGTGTTTTCAAAAGGTGTTTGAATTATGGATCTACCGCCGCGCCGGTTGCCTCTATCGATGCATTGACACGGCCGCATGAAGCCTTTATTTGCACGGGTAATAAAGATATTTTACACCTTGTGGTTAAAATGTAAAACTGTCTATAGCATTTTAAATAAAGATAATAAACTTTTAGGTAAATCTCCGCCGTTATACCTACATATGAGACTAATCACTTGGACACGCACCTAGTTGCATACCATACTACTATAAACCTTCTTATAATTTCGCCTAATTCTACAATAATATTGTGCACATAATACAAGGGTAAATCAATTATTATCCGCAATATAGTTATAAAACATTATTGTAATAAAGTAAGATACTTATACGTACATCATTTTTCGACATAGTACTCTTGCTGTTGGCGTGATTCTGTTAATAAATATATCTATATATACGAACCTAGAAACAGCATAATGTTGCTGTTCATGATAACGATAACGAAACTAACCTATCAGCTATCAGCATAGACCTAACAAAAAAATAATCACAGCATTGATCATCAACGCAAAACGACAGTACTACCAACATAAACAAAAAATAACTAAATTGATGTTAATAGTTGACTTACCCTCATATAATAGTATCAGTATGAAAATTCACCGGCGTCTAAAGATTCAGCAGATAAGCAATGCACTGCCGGATTACTGAACATGCCAGATTAAGGGGAAATTAAACCAATAATTATTGAAAATCGCAAAATACGACTCATTGTGTATCAGTTTACTAATAAAATGATTATTTATTTTCGGTCACATTATTTGGTACCAGCTAAACACAGTTAACCTTATTTTACAAAAATCTTTTCCTTGATTAACTCATTCTTTGTCTATATCTAGATAAGCATTTGATTACGTCATGCCTACAAATACGCGTACACTGATGATGCTTTTATCTATCCATGGGTTATGTATTAGCGTGGTACTAATATAAAATATGAACCCGAAACGAATTGATGATATTTGCCATGGATATTGGAAACATTGATGACTGCACAGAAACTATATTTTGTTTAGGCGGCGAAGTGATAAATTTGAAGACGACAGGTCATGTTGTGTTACGGCGATAAAATAACAAAAAAAGGTTGCAAACAAGTAAATAAACCACAGGCTCTAAATAAACAGAACAAGTTAGGGAGAACATCTTTATGTTTCTGAACGTTCCACAGACTAGTAAACTGCTTTCTTTTCATTTAACTGTATTATTTTCAATTTGATCGTATTCTGAACGTATTACGAACAATTTTCAAACTGTTGCGGGATTTTAAGGAAGGTTTAGTCTTACCAGAGTTTTGTCTCTTGTTGACATCAGTTCTACTGGCGACTGGAGTTATTTCTCAAAATTGCCAGATTACTTGAAGCGAAGAAGTAAAGAAGGACCGGATTACAAAGTGGATACTGCAAATTATAAAACTTCTCAAATTGACTATAAAAATTTAGTTAAACTTACTTCTTTCAAAACAATTAAAAACAAACCTAAATCACAATCACTAGAAAAACAAGTATAATATAAAATAGAAGTAAATACCAACAAATTGCCAAAGTTATATCTAGCTATAGGCTTATGTTCTCATCTCAATTACATTGTTGCCATCATTAGAGGGTTTTGCTACATTGGTATTACACTCCTTATGTTCACTTTATATGTAGACCTATATATAAATGTGTGTGTGTGTGTGTGTGTGTGTGAGTGAGTGTGTGTGTGTGTGTGTGTGTGTGTGTGTGTGTGTGTGTGTGTAAGTGCGTGAGAGTGTGTGTATGTGTGTGTGTGTGTGTGTGTGTGTGTGTGTGTGTGTGTGTGTGTGTGTGTGTGTGTGTGTGTGTGTGTGTGTGTATGTGTGTTTGTGTGTGTGTGTGTGTGTATGTACGTGTGTGTGTGTGTGTGTGTGTGTGTGTGTGTGTGTGTGTGTGTGTGTGTGTGCGTGCGTGAGTGTGTGTGTGTATGTGTGTGTATGTGTGTATGTGTGTGTGTGTGTGTGTGTGTGTGTGTGTGTGTGTGTGTGTGTGTGTGTGTTTGCGTGAGTGTGTGTGTATGTGTGTGTGTGTGTGTGTGTGTGTGTGTGTGTGTGTGTGTGTGTGTGTATGTGTGTACAGACATATATTAGCGTATTGCCCATAGTAACGCATATAAAACAAGTTAGAATTTGCACTGTCTGAGTTATTAATGAATACATTTAAACAATTTACTCCTCCCATAGCAAGTATATTACATAATAATACATGTTAAAGTGTACCAGTGCAAGGTAATAGCTTTGTAAAGATGGAGCTATAATATGTATTTTTATTATAATACATTTCCTGAAATTCGTATTTGTTCAAAATTATATTCAACAAAGACAAACGAAATTGGCATCATAGGAGCTTATTTTCAATTATGTAACTTGAGTTTTCCATACACATGTTAAGAGAACATTTAACTTAGAATATTAATTTAGTACAATTTACTTACAGTGTGTTTTGGACAGTATATGTTTAGTACTTTACCACATCCTTCCTCCATTCAGTCTCGTTATATACATCTTCTTCATTGTGGAATTTGTATTTTTGTTGCATTGTAATCATTCATCCATCGCATATGTTCGTACCAAAGTATCTTCTTTATTTCCATATCATCATTTAGTGTCTATTTTACATTTCCCTATATCTTCATATTCTGTATAGTTATCTCTCAAATTTATTCTGCAGCTTGTTTCTACAAAACACAATTTTCATCCAAATTATTCTGTTTCTACTTTTTTTATTTACCAGCCGTGTCTCTGGAAATGCCATCTTTTACATCTACCTAGGAGTAATCTAATTTGAAGAATGTTTGAACGATCAAGATGTTTGATCCGCTCGTTAACTTTCTACAGCTGTAAATCCAATTTTAAACTAAATCAAATTTGCGTTGAAAAAGAAAGTAGAACACTTGGATTTAACTCTTTACGTTAAACTGTATTAAATAAAATGAAAAATCGTCTGACGTTAATGACGTTTTACAGCGTATAAAATAACTGCTTCCTAACAAGATATTGTTATTGATAAATCTACGTATAAGCTACGTCATATTCAAATAAACTGAAATTTGAGGAATAAAACAAAAACATTATGGGGACCTCTTGGCAAATTTAGTAAGCATTTCTGTTTTTTTTTATTTCTGTCAAATAAATGTACGACAAAATGAAGGACGTTCATTTGATTTGTCAAAATAGAGGTCGTTCGTTGAGAAGCGTCATTGCAATACGCATGCGTAAAACGACTCTAGGGGTTTCCTGTTTTGTAGCTCAGAGAAGAATGTATAACGTTTGTAAGAACTTTCAAATAATTCTGTCATAGGGTGAATAACTTTCTTATAATGAGGTTTTTTATTAAAGATTAATTTGTATAAATAATATTCGAGCTGGCTTGTGAGTGAAAGTTATAATTATAGAATAAAAATATCGTACAGCTTTTGTTTTTACTTTTGCTAAGATTTTATAGGTTATGTTTAATATATATATATATTTAGTTAATTTCATTTGTGTATCTTCACTGAGGATGACGACAAATTAGTCGTTGAAACGCGTTTGAAATTAAAAAAATTGTATATTTGTGAGTTGTACCATAATTTTATTCTTTAATTATTAATTTGTATGTTTAAAAGTGGGATATGTTTTAGAACTATTTTATAACTTGAATCAAAATTTTAAATAAAATTTAATTAATTCTGTATGTGAACTAAACACTCGATATCACAATTCGAGATGTAATTATTAACTTAATTAAAAGTTATTTTTTTAAAGTTTAGTTGTATAGAGTAAACAACTATGAAAAAGTTTAATCTAGATAAATGTATTATTCGTTTATTCTACGAGGTTTTAATTTAGTTATTGATTAAATATTGTATTAGGGTACTAAATGTTTGGTCATTTGTATTAATTGTAACGGTTTAGGATTGCAAAGAGCTACTGTGCACTTTGTGTTTTATTTCGATTTATAAAATCCTAATAATCAAAGCTACTTCATTATTATTTAGTTGGACGTATTCCTGTTTTCTATTTTTTGACACATGTTACGACTAATTTTTTTTATTATACAGAATATTACAATGTAAATTCACTAATATTTAAATTGTTAAAATTTGTATAAGAATTAGCTTCAAGCAAAAATTTTAAAATATTGATATATTCAAGTAGATCCATGAATAATTGTTTTAAATACTAAACTATTTATTTTTAACCATTAATCGCAACTAGATAAAATTAATTAATAAAGTAAACCCTTGCATATTGCTATAATGTGAGAATTAAGGTAATATTATTGAGGAAAAGCGTACCCGAAAAACCGTATGTGCCAAAATAAACCATATTTAAACAGCTGTAAGATGTATTTATATAATTTTACAAACACATGCAAGTAAAAAGGAGTATAATATGTTAGACTCTGGTATAAACATTTTTTATATAATCTCTATACAAAATGAGGCAACACTTGTACCATTCTTGGAGGTTTTGGATCAATGTGGTGAAAAAGGGTTGATTTTTCCTGTAGTTGGACGATGGTAGTTGATGGGACAATACGGAAAATCTTCTCCGTCGTCATTCCCCAGGCGTTGGCGTCACGTGGTGTTAGATCGGGGGAGCGAGGTGGGTAAGAAAAATTGTTCTAAGGGAGATAAGGCGGTTGCAGAAAGTGTTTTGAAGGAGAGTAATGCCATCCAAGGAAACCATCTCGCTGGAACCATCTTGAACAAAATACACGTTTCAAGGACAGCAAAATCTTCTGAGGTCTTCTATAAAATGAACAAGAATGATCCCATATCGGTATTCTACTCCAGAAGATTCAGTTTCTTTGCTTTCTATTTTAGCGCATAAGGTTTTTTAGCGCCAGTTAATTATTATTATTAAAATATAGCAGGTGAATATTTAAATATGATCTGCAAATGTGTCCACAGGAATTATGTCTTGCAACAACAATGTTGACGTACATTGCCGTCGAAGAGTCCAAAACCAGTTACACAAATGATCTAGTTGGGTAGGAAATGTAAAAACAAAATGTAGATACACACAAACACATTAGTTCTGTGTAAGAATAACCAGTAAAGTGTAACTAGAAAAGAAAGGATAGAGTAAAACTAAACAAATTGGTAAGTACTAACGACATAATTTTTAGAGTTTTACGATTATTTTGTGACTTTACCGTTTATGTCCATATTAAAGTCTTTCACAAATAAACGCTCCATTTTCTCCCTTCACAGGGAAGTGTTGTGACGCATTAATAATTCCAACGCCATTTAAATGCAGACAGTTAATGCAACGGTTTACGATGCAGACATTTCTAGAAAGGCAAATCAGATTTGTTTAAACTTAATTCTGTCTTTCAGACACACTTTATTTTTTTATTTGTTAAACATTCAAACGATAAATCTTGCATGTTTGTAATATGTTTAGCATTTATAATACAGTAAATGTGTTTTGCAAAATCAATAATAAAAAGATTTGAATCCATTTATATGTTGAAACTTTTTAAACTTTTGAATGAAAAGTATTTGAGTTATATTAAATAGTTTCAACGTCGTTTGTGAATGTAAAACTTCCTCTTTAGTGTAATTTTACTTCACACACTGTTTATCAAATAAAGTTAGTGTTGGATGACAAGAATATTAAATTTCCAAAATATTAGGCTTTATCTAAGTTTAACGTTTGCTTGCTTTTCTACCATAAAGATTTTTATATGTCAACTACCTATGTTG
>JBAIZL010000009.1:56385507-56413007 GCA_036971475.1 Prosapia bicincta | reverse complement strand
TCTGTGCGTGTTTGTGTATGTGTGTGTGTTCGTATGTGTGCGTGTTTGTCTGTGTGTGTATGTGAGCGATTGAGTGAATGGGTGTGTGCGCGTGTTTCACTGTGTGTGAGTGTATGTGTGTGTGTGTCTGTGTGTGAGTGAGTAAATGGTTGTGTGTGCGTGTTTCTGTTTGTGTGTGTGTGTGTAAGATAAAGAGACAGAGAGTGTGTGTGTATGTGTGTGTGTGTGTGTGTGTGTGTGTGTGTGTGTGTGTGTGTGTGTGTGTGTGTGTGTGTGTGTGTGTGTGTTTGTGTGTGTGTGTGTGTGTGTGTGTGTGTGTGTGTGAGTTAGTAAATTGGTGTGTTTGCGTGTTTCTGTTTGGGAGAGTATGTGTAAGATAAAGAGAGAGACAGAGAGAGAGAGTGTGTGTGTGTGTGTGTGTTTCAATGTAGTAGATATTGAGTTTTCACTCCCATTCTTAAAATGCTCATATTGTTAAATGATAGAAGTGTTGCGGTAACGGAACAATCACGCTTGATGAAGCAATAATTGCAAAATTTAACAGAATTTAACACTCCTAGATGATACTAGATATATAACTGTCAACACATGTTGCATATCAGATGTGGGCGAGAGACAAATATCATCAGTTCGGATGATTTACTCCACTGTAACCAAGTGACACGGATGTTTAATGCTGAAACCTATAAATCTATTGAAATATTCATAAAACTAATAATAATTGTTGCCAATATAGCTTAAGAGTTCTAAATAATTTTTAATATTCAGGAACATCCGCCTCTGAAAAAAGGAGTGGCATAGTTACCGAGGCTATATAAATATATCTGTTTTTACTATAATTTAAACTCGGGTATCTTTCTTGATATTCTAAACTCTTTCTTTATAGGTTTACTATGTATAAATGTATTTATGTTTAACGTGTATAACAATTCTATTGTATCTTGTTTATTCTTTTATTGAAATATTTGTGAGAAAACCTTCGCGTTGGTGTTTCGCTAAATTCGTCTACCTGTAACACATCTTAATAGTTCTATACAACTATTTCAACATATTCTTGGTGATAACATATGATTTCGTAAATCAGCTGATGTTATGTAGACAGTATGTTGTAAGAAAGTTGTTTTAACACATTATTAAGTTAAAATGTTGTTATCAAATATTTGTGTCAGTTAAAACATGTATTAATTTTTTACTCAGTAAATCTTACTATAGTTTATTCAATATTTTAATAATGAGTTTTATTTTTTATTCCAAGCTTTTAGACGAAAACTTATCTTATTCTTATCTGACACTTTTTAAGATATGATTTCAAATAAATTCGTAAATAAAAATTGTATTCAGTAAATATCTCAACATATAATTAAGGTTTCCTGGTAACTCAAATAACCTTCTGTAGGCTAATCTAGCTGATTCCCATATTGTAATTTTGTACACCTAAACAATGATTGTTTTACCTAGACTAAAATATCCATTATCGTATTTCCACATTGTTTCCGAACCGTATCATTTTCCACCTGACATATAAAGGAAAATGTACGTATTGTCATTTTACATTATTTGTTTAAAGTTCAATATTCTGACATTTTTAGGGCATGACCAAATCATTATTACATCTATAAATCATGAATCATTTATTTTACACAAATGAGAACAATTATTCTTTTAAAACATGTTGATAGTTATTACTTAAATGTCAAAAAGTGGTATACAGTTAGGTAAGTAAATGTTACACAATTTCAATGCGCGGTATTTGAAAATACCGCACGAAGCATAGAACAACATATTCCCTAGAGTAAAGACACAGTGGAAATATTTTTGTGAAATGCAACCCAGGTAATTTATCACACACACAAGAATTGTCTTTAAAAAGGATTAACCCAATTTTACAGAAAGACCTTACAGTGATCTTTTGCTTTAAATTTTCAAGTTATTATTGTCTCTAAAAATTTTTTGAATGATAATATAAATTATTCATTATAATTATTGAAAGTATTATTTTGCTTTTAATTTTTAACAATGTCTGGACAAGTTTCAATTAACATCTAAATAATATATACAATACAGTTTTAAAATATACTTTCATTAACAGATATGAAGATTCTTTATTTTTCCTATATATATATATATATATATATATATATATATATATATATATATATATATATATATATATTTTAAATATAAAATACGTTTTCTTGTTTAATAATTTTAAACAACATAGGCTATTCAAATACAAGAATATTTATTAATTTATATTCAAAGCTTTACGTTGCTAAACAGTACCAACATCATCAGGAACATTCCTATATATATATATTTAAAACCCTATGTAGTATGAGTTGATATTTTTTTAAAACATAAAATCTGTATGAGCCTACTGCATTTGAAATTTAGGGTCAACATGTTTTAAGGCATTCATTTTGATGCAATGAGAATCTATAGAAATGTGATCAATTTTTTTGTTGTAGCCAAAAGGCGTTAAAGTTACCACAACATCATCTTTTAAAGATGCACCCTTGCTTACTTGCCTAATTTTAATTGAATAGAAATACAAAAACTGTACAATGAAGGCAGCAAATAGGATTATTTTAAAATACATATATACATGTATACGTATATACATAAATAAAGTAACTAGTACAATAACGTAACTTACGTCCATTGCACGACATCGGGTGGGTGGCTAAAAATGCACAGTTGCCACATAGGGGAGAGACGAGTGACGTACTGGCAGTAGACTGACAGCCCGACGCTTGACTAGGCAATACTGTTCGCACAGGGTGGCCGCTTAGTGCTCAGAGGTAAGCCACTTACGTGGCAACAGCCCTAAACAAGTCACCCGCCTGATTTCGTGCAATGGATATTAAATCTAAGATATTGTTACTTAATCTAGATCATCAGCCTTTTGAACGCTCCAAATATCATATGTAATATGCAATAACGAGTTTTTGAAGTGAAAACTCCTATACCGACGGGTACAAAAAGTTATTGGATGGACAAAAACAAACCATTTCGTGCCAGTATAAATTTCATCAAGTTATTCAAATAATTCAATATAACAATAATAATAAGCTATACATTTTTAATCCAATTTTTGAAATGAAAACCTTCTTAGGGGCATCAGATTTATGTTTAGATAATTTCTCATTACGCAAAATTAAATGTTTTTCTTAATTCAAAATTCCTGTACAAGTAGCTACAATCGTTTTCACTTCTGATGACTCTCCTAAGGTCCATAACCAAATTTTTTTTAATTTAATTTTTTTTTTTTATCTTGAAAAATTGCGAAATATTTTTTACTATTTTTCCATACTGATAATTAGGGATGTCAATTTTGTAATGTAGAAATATTTTCCACGCTTCCACGTTGAATTGCTGATGCTAAAGCCACGTGTAAGGCAATATTAGGATACCATAAACGTTTGAGCACACGTTTAGAACAATGACGTCAGTACAATAGAATTGCTAAATCAGGATTATTCAAATCGTACAACAATTTGGTTTGCTAATCACATTCTCTACCTCCTTCCATTCTCGTTAAACATAAATAGATAATATCATTTGGAAACGGATCTCAAAGATATATTCCACTTGTCTTTAAATATCTTCTATTGAATATTAAAACATTGATGTATACAAATAATAGTATTGGAAGCATATTACTCATATCCGTGCTAATGTGTTTAACAAAATATTTCCAAAAGAACATTTTTGGACAATATTAAACCAAATCGGATAATATAAAACTTGAGTTTTGAAGAATAAATACAAGTGAATTCTACGGGCAATGCAAATTTTTAATATGTGGAACATTATTCTTTGTAGTTTGGGAAGTGAGGTTTGTTATTTCCTACTAGCAAAACGCTATTTTTCACTGTTTAATTATGTTTATTTCTATTTCTATTTGTATTTGAAATAGAAGGGCTAGGCACGGACACTCACAAACGTTTACTTTTATACCAGGGTGTACCTTAGCGTCAATTCTACGAAATCGTACTAAGAAACATTTTAGTAAACCTCAGCACAGATTTTGGACCTCCTTATTGAGGCCTAGGAAACTGTTTTGTTTCTGTCACGTGCGTAACTCTTTATTATACACACCTGCAAAACTTAACGATCTCATTACATTATAATTTTAGTGTGGTCGCCATAGTACATATAAAGACAACAAAAAAATAAAAATAAAAAAAGCATAGAATCTTTAATAAATTTCTGTAATTTTACCAAAACTTAGTTAAAATAGAGTCCATATAATAAATAAGTCAATCGCATAATTTGTTATGTGATAATTATTTTTGAAAAGATTTTTTTCTTCACCAGCAATACTTAAATAACGAAATTAAGAATAAACCAAAAACAAAACACACACAACACAGGACACTACTGAAATAGTTACTATTTAACAATGTTATATAGATTTGAATCCTCTGTACAATTCAATCATCAAAAGTAATCATTTAGAGCCTGTAAATATATTCTAGAGAGTTTAATTCGCAACTTTATAGCAGTGTCCCTTCAACGTTAAGATTTGTTGATTGAAATATACGAAAATGAATATAACTTGTCTAAACAGTTATTTAATCACTCATATCTTATTTGTGTCATTGCCTTAAATATATTGTATTGTATAACTTTGTTAAGCAGTTATTTCATAAATCATATCGTTATTGTGTTATTGCCTTAAATAAATTGTATTGTACAAATTTATTGAACAGTTATTTAATAATTCATACCGCGCATTATGTAACTGCCTTATGAATTGTATATGAATTGTTCTTATCACGCTGATCATTAGGTTTTATTTTCGTTAAAGAAACTAAGAATAAACTAATTTCTTATTACAAAATTCTGTCTAAATGGTTGCTAGATGCCACATAAGAAAGGAAAACTTTCTTGGTGAACATTATAGGAGTTAGAGAAGGGAAGACCTGGAGATACAACTAACAAGATGAGAGAGTCGAAATGAAAAAAGTACAGGAAGATTACAAAAGCATATTTTCCTAGAATACAAATTAGTTGAATAAGTACATATAGATTATTAGCTGATTCAGCTTTAATGGATGCAAAGATGAGGTTTTGCAATAATATTTAAAACAAAAGTTTTAAAATATATCTTTCCTTGATGGCTGTTTCATCTGTGTCAGTAATATCACAGAAATATATAACAGATTAATTATTTCGAAAACTAATAAAGTTATGGAAGATTTATTTTACATTAGTAGATAGATTAGCTCGTTATTTCTGACCACCAGCAGCGGAAATG
Organism: Prosapia bicincta; assembly: GCA_036971475.1. Classification (NCBI taxonomy): domain Eukaryota; kingdom Metazoa; phylum Arthropoda; class Insecta; order Hemiptera; family Cercopidae; genus Prosapia; species Prosapia bicincta. The sequence continues at coordinate 56,407,744 of JBAIZL010000009.1, read as the reverse complement.
TCTAAAATAGGAAGGAAGAGATTAGGGTTTTTTATAGAAGAGATGTAGCATTAAACTTATATTTTTTACCCCTAACAAAATAACCTACTTTTAGAACAAGTCCGTTCTACTTTTGTTTAATCTGCTTTGTTTACATGTCATTAGGCCGGTTTACATTCTGCACTGTCCTTTACAACGCCGCGGTTCTGTTTGTTCTTTGGCGCCGTTGTTATTACGTTTGCTCCGAACCCGTAATCTCCGGTTACCTATTTGTGGTGCAAACAGGGTTTATCTAAAGTGCAATGTCTGCTGACGTCAAACGTCTCGGAAATGTAAAATAGAGCTGAACTCTCGCTTTGTTTAACTCGAGATCCGTCAAACACTTCCAGGCATTTTGTTAAAAAAGTAATATGTACAACAATATAAATAAAGTAACATAATGAATGAGTTAAAACAGCTGTTCTACCACATAAACTTTAACATAAAATCAGTCGTTTTATAAACTTATATACCACTTATTTAAAGGCAAATGGTAACACAAAACTATATTGCATACCTTGCTCCTTTTGAGAATAGATTTTCTCCCATAAAAAACTAAAATTATTTCAGTATTAAATTTAGTTATGAGTTAATATTTGAAACAATTGTACTAACATCAAGTAGTATCCACTACAAGCTAAAAACATAAATGTATTTGAACTTGAGTAGATGAATAAAATGTAATTTTTTAACTATTTAAAACTTGAATACGATGTATATAGGGAAAGTGGGAACGAATAGAGAGAATCGAATAAATTTATATACAATGTACAATTATCTAAAACGTACCACTGTTTTAGATCGCTTTGAAAATTTCCTTTTAGGACAATATACCAATCACCAATAATAGATTTTTCTCAATTCACTTTATATATAGTTTAGGTCTACATTTTAATTATATGAAATACGTTCTACAACGATTAAATTTTACAGGTAAATTTTACATACTTATTAATACGTATTCTGTACATTGCATCTATTAACTGACTCCTCAGGAGACCTGCATTATTTATATCAAAGCCATTTATACAATATAAACAACTCAAAAACCCAATATTAACACAATTACAAAATAACATAAAATCCGAGAAATAAAACAATTTCATACAAACACATCAAGTCCACACAAAATAATAGAGACTTACCATGAGTGAAGCTATTACAAGAGGAATTTAATAGTCAGTGGTCTTATCTTATCAGCAACAGTCCACTGTTGAAATTTATCTATTATAAACTCAAAACACACTGATAAATATTTTAGTCGGGCCATTTTATTATTAGAATTTCCCCACCTTTTTATATACTCCATTTCAGCCATACCTCTCTTCCTATGATATAATTTTTTATGCACAATTGGTACGCCATGACAATCACTTTGCGTATATTGGTCATTTGTTTGGAGAAATCACTAGATTGCTAGGATTTCTGAAAAAAATCATATATATATATATATATATATATATATATATATATATATATATATACACTATTAATTTAAAAGTCTTTTAAAGTCCTGGATAATTGTTTTCAAAAGTTGTACAAACTATGTGATAAACAACTCTTTATCTTAACTGCTTAATAAATAGATTTCGTTTAAAAATATTTTTTGAATACTTTTGTATTAAACGCCATTGTTAAACGTGACCTTTTATTTTGAGTTCATATTTTAACTTGTCAATGAAGTGAAATATAAATTTATTGTGTCTGAAAATATATAAATTTGCCTGCATGAAACTTAAGACAAGTTACATCCTGGAAGTCTGTAGAATTATGCGCTACCACAAAGTTCTTTAATTAATTACCGATGCTCTTTCAATTTCAGTCGCAAATTAAAGAGCAAGTCATGTAAAATTTCGTGTTCAAACAGAGACTGACTCTGAACAGGTAATTAAAATGAACGACTCCACTTGAGTTATTTTCCCAATATACACTAGCACTGCCTGCCTAAATACTGAACAAACTACTGCTCAATCGGTTTCAGAATTATTATCTTCTGATACAGTCATTCTCGTGCCTCAACCCAAAAGCTCTACAATATCATCCGTGTTTATTCGCCACTCAATGGTGCATCTTCCAAACCTTGACGTGTTTGTTGTCTGACCTTTTTCTGTAATATGACTTTGGTGGCCTGACTTTGTTCTGCAAAATGACTTTGGTGGCCTGAGTTTGTTCTGTTATTCTAATCCCAATAAACCTCGATTTCCTTGGTATTCTTCTCCTTCTTCAATTGGGTTACATTTCCAAGTCTTAAATGGTAATCAATCATCCTTCATTCTTCTCAAATTACCGTACCAGAAAAGGTACTCTCTTTCTTTAGTGTCTGAAAGTCATGTCTCTACATTTATTATTTCCTTGGTTTTCTCCGTTATTATATAAACCTGTAATGTGTTTAGATTACAATATCTTCTCTAGAAACTGTTTTCCATTGTATTTATAATTTTCTTTACGTTCTTGTTCACTGTCCAGACCTCAGAGCTGTAATCCACTGAACGTTCCACCAGTGTTGTAAATATGCATCTCTCTGTTCTTTTCTTTAAGTCTTTATTCCATATTACTGAATTTGAGCCTTGAATACGGCTCAGAAGTTTACAACACGGCTTCTGATAATGCAAAGAAAGACCTGAATACAGTCCAAAACAATGCATTGAGACTGATATGTGGTGCTGCGAGGTCTACCCCAATTACAGCGTTAGAAAGTCAAACAGATATTGAGCCTTAACGCTCGCAGAGACAAAGCTACTATCAAATTCTTCGAAAGGGCCTTAAGAACCAACGATGCCTTCTAGAAGAAATACAGATGCGCAAACCAAAGGCTTAAAACCCAAGTCACACCACTGGCAAAAGCCGCAGAAATAAGAAGAAGACATGGATTGGAAGAATCAGAGCGACAACCATTCAAGAAAACGAAATATATAAAGGAAAGGACCGACATACCATCGTGCACATCAATACCTGGTGTAAGCCTGAAAACAGCCGACATCCAAATCTGTGAACTCAAAGCACTAACAGAAGCTATGATCAACGATAAATATCCGGCCGATGAATGGCTGAGTGTGTACACAGATGGATCGGCGATGCATGACCTATGCGGAGCCGGATATTTCTCCTCAATTGGGCAAAAAGCAATAGCAGTGGGGAAAAACGGAACAAACTTCGAAGGAGAAGTGACCGCCATCGACGAAGCGGCTAGAGAGATTCTTCTGTCGGCCAACACCTAGAAGGTAGTTTCCCTCTCGAACTCAACATCCGCGATTCAGGCGATCACATCCCCAGAGCCACAAGAAGGAAAGGAAATAGACAACTGCCAGAAAACACTCCGCATGTTACAAAAAAACTACACAGATCGCAGGACAATGGGTGCGCGGGCACTGTGACATCAGAGGAAACGAAAAAGCAGATAGTTTGGCCAAGCATGGCTGCTTCTTAGCGGAGCCAATCCTCCCCCTCTCATACCAAAGTGTCTGACGGAGTATAAACAGCACTATCAGCGACTCCGTGAAACTGAACAGGAAACAAGCTGCTACAGGAAAGCAATGGGAAAAGATCATCCAATCAAGCATACCAATGGATCTTCCTAGAGGCGCAGCAGTGGCTTTGTGTAGGATGACCACTGGACATGACTACTTGCAGAGACACCTGCATCGCATGAAGGTGGTAGACACACCAATCTGCCCACTCTGCTCCGACAACGAAGGGACGGCAGAGCATCTTACCACTTGTGACGGCCTGAAGGATATCTTTCACGAGGAGTCCAGGGAAGGGTTCGCTACATTATCCTGGGAGGCACGGCGTCGGATGGCTGAGAGACCAAGGACGGGCGTTGGCTGCAGTAAGAAGTAAGTATATTAATGAATTTAGTTGACCTGTAATATTTCGTCATCACCCTATTTTTTCCAGTAAGACTTTTTTATCGTTTCCATCTACAGTATTTGTTACTCCCAGATATTTCTATTCTTTATAGTATTTCTATCAATGATTAAATCTTGTCTTACACATTTTGGTGCCATGTATTCTGTTTTCCAGGCCTTATTTGTTTAATTCTTCCCACAGTTTTCTAGCCAATGGTAAATCTAGAAATATATTCAATTAAATTTTACGTTACTAAATAATATAACATACCGGATTATGAATAAATTACGAAATTAAAGTAGTTGCCAGTATGTTGAACGTTAAACCTTTGTTGAACAGTTGTGCTTTCAACCTACTAACTTGAATTAAAAGACTGCTTCGCCAGAAAGAGATTTTTTAGTCGATAACCACAGATAAAACGAACAAAGCAAACGTGTTATTATCGGGTATACAACGGATTCCTTTTGTATCTACACTTTTGTTTATTCTGTTCCGATGTGAAATTATTCGCTTTTTACCTTGGATTCGTCCGTAATACTGTGTAAAATTAAATCAGATATACTTTACATTATATAAAAGTATATTTCATAGCAATTTATATTTTTCTTAATTTAAGATGTAGACATAGTTATATATTTTAAAATCTATTAACCCACCTATTTTGTCATTTTAAGTAATATGAAAGGTAATACTTTTTAATCTATTAATAAGATAAAAACACCTCAGAGGTAATAAACAAAGGGCCTTGTGTCATGAATAACGGACCTGTTGTTTGGACTGGGATTAATGCAACCCCTATCGACTGGGGCGGGTGTTTTCAAATGGTATTTGAATTATGGACACATGGGATTGCCTTTGTCACAGCTGTGACTCGGCCATTCCTTATGTTTCTGTTAGAAACAAATTATTTCTCTCATTTTCATTTCACTATCCGGAACTGAATATTTCGGATTTACAAATCAACTATTTTATAGTTTTACTAGATTTAGGCTGTTTCTCTCAAGACTAAACTCTCTCAATGTTTCCTCTATTTATTATTTATATAGCATAATTTTTTGGAAACCGTCGTATTTGTTTACATGTATTATAAATTCTAATAAGAAACAGCTATCTAAAAGAAAAAATCACTTGCCTAACAATATCTCTTGTAATAGACTCCCATAAAATTTATTATATTTGCGATCAATTTTTGTGAGGATTATATGATTTGTAACTTTAGGGCGATACAGCAGAAAGCTACATTTTAAGACAGCTACAATACAGTGGCTTTGTTTAGAAGTTTGTAATTGCCTTGTTCCGGCCTCATGGAATGAACCAATGTTTTGTGACGCATTATTCATTCTCATATCGTTTCGTTTGCTATAGTATATAAAAATCGTAGGCTTTCTTACAGCCACTAACAGATTGTCTTGTTTTCACCATTCCTGCAGTACATATATTCAAATCATGAACTTTAATGAGCAGTAAGGTAACAAGTAATTTAAACTTAAAGTCCTTAGAAAGGCGCTCGATTTTATAATTGCTATTTAAAGGTACTGTTTTGCTAAGATCCAAAATATTATATGATATACAAGATAAAAAAATACGAGTTTTATATCTACAATCTTTTCAGAACTAATTTTGAAACAACCGGCTTTGAAAGGGGCTTGAATATTTTCAAAGTAACATAAACTACTCCATGTATCAGGAATGTTCTCATTTTACAGAGATTTTGATGAAAGCCGATAAAAGTGTCTGTTAAGCCTACAGCGCACTTATAAAGTAGAAAATTTAAAGGCTAAATATGCTAAAATATGTAATACAAATCATAAATAGAAAAAAAAGATGAAAGTGTGAAGAAAAAAGATGAAGAAGAAAAAATATCGCGCAATGTGATACAAGGTATTTTTGTAGTCTGATTATACTCATGGTGTGTTGTTTTCCTCTGGCAGAAAATCGTCATATTTACTGCTACTTCCTTTAACATACACTATTTGAAAATCTTTTCGGTCGTACTTGGGGTGGTTTTTTAAAATTTTTAAACTATTTGTAAGGTCTTTAAAATAGTTAAAAATAGTTCGATTTACAAAAACGTTGTTTTTTAAACGTTTGGATTATTTAGTTTAAAATAATATACCTTATAAGGAATATGTATATAAAATGCAGCGAAAATAATTGCGTTAAACTTCTTTGCTGTTAACAATATTAATGTCCAAGTTAACAAATGGACAACAGTAATTGATACCGTTTATTAATCTTTAAGTTATGTAGCCTATTTTAGCTTCTTGTTAAATAGACAATATTAGTGTAACACATACGTATTGTAAGGCCTAGTACCATTGTGATAAACAGGTGTGCCTAATTCCTAGAATAGGTATAGTTCGCATCTCTGTGCACATAGCATAGAGATGCTAGAGCTCCAGTGTATGTATAACGCTCGTGAAGGCTGGTCTCCCCCTGTGCATAGTAGTTGATATAATTATAATAATAAATTTCAATTTTTACTTCAGAAATTTATTGAGTTTTTTAAAAAGATTTCTGTAACGCACACACACACACATACAAACACTGCCGCGGCCAAACCTTTTGTACCTCTCATTTCCCGAATTTTCGCATTCCAAGTCCTACCAACAAAGTGACCACATTTACACGTTTTTCGAGTAAGCTGTACCGAAATGGACACTGTGGGGCCGAAACGAGCCAGTTCAACCGCAGTCAAAATATGATTCCACCCGACTTACCAAATCCTGGTACCTGTGGTGTGTCGAGCGTGATCTGCCAGTGTATAAGTCCCTGGACCTTGTTTAAAAACCATCCAAAATGTTTAATACTCAGTTATGGGACGATATGTACATTATAAATTTTGTTTAACTGTAAATTTATCTATTACCTTTTCTATTTCAATACCATTTTTTATAGAATCTTTTTGCTACTTGAATAGATTTATTTAATTTTACTCTTGTTGCTGGTTGGAAACATTTTATAAATTTTATTATTTGATTTACCACAGGGTAGTTATAATAATGTCAATCATTTTTTGTTATAATTAAATTATAATTAAAATATAAATTAAACTTTCCTTTTCTTAAATATTTTACAATTGTGACATAAATTCCATCGATATTTTGTTATTTATTTTAATATTATTAAACAGTTCTTTAAACATGAAAGACAATTGAATAGCTTAAAAAGCTCAGAAAGTTTCATACAACCTTTTCACAAAGTTCATCAATTACTTGGATAATACTATTAATTAACTATCTCTAACGTGTGTAGTATTTATGAGTTGTAGCCAAACATTTTGGTATTTTAGTGTAGAATTTACACACATACTTATACATATACATACTTACTTAAACAAAACATACGAATAAATTATACTTATTTATTGTATTTTATGTTCATATAATTATTTGTAGAAGTAACAGGCAAGATTACATCCAAGTACATTTGTGTTTAATTTATATTTGTGCCCCCAAACATAAATCTGAAGGCTTTTAGAAAATTTTACTGGATTTACCTCTTTCCAGTTATTGGATGCTACACTCTTAATACAGTATATGATATACGGACATAAAATAAGTTATATTGTTTTAATTATTAAATCATTTATTAATGATTATTTCTTTATAAATTTCTTATTCTTTTACTGATATTGAATTTAAGCAAAATATGTTACTATTCATTTTGAAAATATATGTATGTATATAGTGCTTCGACTTTGTTAAACGTTAACCTGTTATAACTGGATGTAACTTTATTCTTTTGATTTTCGAACTTGCATTTTATTTTTGAACAATTTATATTTAATGGCCACCACTTGTAATGCTATTTAAAAAAGGGCCATTTCCATGTATATTTTTTATTAATATTTTCAATAAGTAATTATGTTTTTATTTAAGGAAATTTTAATCTAAGGTTTTAAGAAATTTAATAAATTTATTAAATGGTTATTTGCTATTAAAATTCAAACTTGCTACAAAACCTTTCACTGAGATCGGTCCTCTTCTCTCTCCGGATTTTCCTGGATTCTTGGATCTTGTAGTAATCGCAACAGATCGGTTTTAGGGCCGCCTTTAATACTTTTGATAATTTTTACATATTGAAAAGGTTCAAATTCGACATCACGGGCGCTCGCAAACCATCTCCACTTCCAACTTGGGACACGCTTTCCTGTCAGCCAAGGAACAGCATCCTAGAATCGTCTTCTTGATCTCCGGAAACACGTCCATCTCTTACGAAAGCTGATTTGCGACTTCCTTTGTTAGCGGGCAGTCCCCACTACTCCACTACGAGGTTTATTGGCTTATCAAAACCTTGTCTTGACTTGCAAAATAGAGCTCAATGAACTTTCTTTCATCTGCTCGTGTTTTAGCTGAAAATGTCACTTATGGTGTAATATTGTCATATATTTTAACACCATGGTCTTTTCACACTTTAAAATATTGTTACAAACTTGAATGACAGTTTTAGCTAATTTTTATCGTAAGTTGCGCTTTAACTGCACTCGAAACTCCTTTCTCCAGCACTTGACACTTTTATAACTTTTGGAGCAATTATTAAACCATTTATTAATTACGATTTTTCTTATTAAGTAAATGTGTTATTAAATTTGTGAATAAATTTTATTTTACTATATTATGCTTTTATGAGATTTTTAAAACTATTAGTAAGTCTAGTATATGTTGGAATAAAATAATAAAGAATGCACTGGTCTCAGCAAAACTTTCGGTAATATTAACCTAAGCATGAGACAGAGAGAGAGAGACCATGCACACCTCCCGTGGGAAACAATAAAGGGAGGAATAATTACATTTGAATTCCTGTGCTGGAGATAAAAAATAAACGCTAAATGATAACACATTAATCCTGATAGGCGAGTGGACCTCCCCTTGTTCTTTACATAATATATAGTGCACATACATCAGTGAACCAAATTTGTTTATATCCCATTACACATAGACTAAGGGGTATTTTCTGTTTGTATTCCTAATAAAAAGAGCAATATTTGATATAAAACTGCCCAAATGTATTTAGTTACAAAAATCCCAGTTTGTATTCTAATTTAGAAGCAAAAGAAATAGTAAACTACCGATAGAGCGTAATGTAATACTTTTAATAAGACACTGTAAAGGTGTTTGTTAGTTTTTATATACGCTATAACGTTTTCCTACCCACGTTAGATTACCCAATTAAATAAACTAAACATATTCGACAATATTGTCCCGTGACACAGGTAGCGCTACTGCACGTAAGAAGCTAGCCCGTGCTTCCTCTAGAGTAAGGGATTAATCAATGCACATTTATAAACCCCTAATATAGGTATTGTGGAATAACGTGAAATCAATATCCAAACAAAGGAACTGCATAGCTGTATTCAAATAGACCTCTAAACCCAACAGGTATAAACACAAAACCCACTTTATATAGCCAATCGTCATAAGGATTGTCCAATTCAATAACTCCTACAGTTACATTTAGTTTCGTAAAATATTCTGTATTAAATGAAGAAAGGGCAATCATTTAAAGAAATGTTTACGAGTAAATAGGAAATGGTTCGCGGATTTTGAAACCCCGAGTTCATTTATACCACAAGAACAAGCAGGAGTTCGTAAGGATAGGTATATATGAAGACAGTGAGGATGAGAGAAAGAGACAGAAAGAAATAGCGTAATAATCCATGATAATTTGAGAAACACCACTCGAAAATCAACTCGCAGAAAATCAACAAGTTTGATTCTTGTAAATGGACATTGAAGTATAAATGGTATTATTAGTCCAGTCGGTTATCTAAAATTGTCTTCCTCTCGTTTTCAAACAATAAGCAGCTTCTCTCTCTCTCTCTCTCTCTCTCTCTCTCTCTCTATATATATATATATATATATATATATATATATATATATATATATATATATATATATATATATATATATATATATATCCCTCTATCACTCCAAACATACAAAGAAACAATAGTTAGGGAAAGCGGGCAGTGTAACAGAAATGCTGGATACGTCCCACTCTCACGCTGCCACCAACAAATCGATAGGAAGCTGGGAACTGCTCCGCGTGCGTTATATGGTGTTGCACCGTTTCATTAAATGTGTTGAAAAACAAGTGGAAATTCAGTTTGCATAATCCCATCACTAATAGCACTCGGCAGCTGGAAAAATAACGCGTAACAAATGACCTTTTGGGCATGGAGGGAAATAATATATTTTAGTGCAAATATGTTTTAATTTACCTGTAGTAATTACCAATGTTTCTGCATTTTAAAATTATTATTTAACTGTTGCGTCTGTTAATTCTTTTAAGAGAGATTTTATATCTCCTACGAATATATTTTGTTTTAATAGTCACACACACACATAAACACGCACCCGCACATACACACACACTGCCGCGGTCTTTCCTTTTCTTCGCACCCTTTGCGTGGAGAAATTTCCTTTCTTCCGAAACGCGCGTTCTTCGGCGGGAGCCGTCACCCTCCAGTCCGACCGCGGTCAAAATATGACCTTTGACACAGTAGTAATACTGTGTTTTAGTTATTTCTGTGCTCCCACACATAATTCTGCTGGACTTTGGTAAGTATTTCAATTGATTTATTTTTAATCAATTATCTAAGGCTGTTATCTTCATATCGGATATATAGACATGGGACATTTTAAACTCTGATTATAAAGTAAATCACTTCATATTCTTTTGTTTCAAGATTCTCTTATTATTTATGACATTATCATTTAAATACATTACTTTATTTCTTATTTTGAATAACAAGTGGATAGACTAATTTATTCGTTAAATAACTGTAACCTTAATCATTTGTTTTCGATATTTGATATTAATTACTGGAACAAATATTTTATTTTATGACCACCTTTTATGAAGCTTTTTAAAAATAAGTCAATTGCTTATATATTCTCTTAATTTTAATTTAATTTTTTTTTATTAATTGATGATTTTACTGTTAAATTAAAATCTGGTATTTATTCTTCAGAAAATTTATAAATTTTTAAAAATGTGTTTATACTATTAAAATTTAGACTTGCTCCAAAACTTTCACTGTAATTGTTCCTCTTGTCCCTCGGAGGTTGTCCTGGAATCCTTGGTCCCCCCTTGGATGTTGTCCTGGAGTCCTTGGGTAGGGCAAACGCACTACATCGGTTTAATACTGTCTTTAATACTTTTCTACTTTAGTTTACATTTTACAAAAATAATAATAAGTTCGTTCTCGCGGAAGCTCGCAAAGCAGACCATCTTCACGTCAATCTGGGGCTAGTTGTTGTCTTTAGCCAAGGAACACCATCCTGGAAACGCCTCTAGATGTCCCTGCTAAAAATATGTCCGTTCTCCACTAAATCTTGTATGCGTCTCCCACTCTCTGGTCAGGCGGTTCCCCACCCTTTCTACAACCCGTTTATTTACATTATACAAGTTAGTTCAGACCTGCAAAGGCGGTTGTCTAATAAACTTTCTCTTTTTGTTTTGGTTCAATTTTAGCTAGGCCTCGTAAGTGTTCCTTGCGGTGCGAATTTAGATAATTCATTAAACCATGGTGCATTATCATGATTTGATATGCTGCTACAAACTTGACTGACCTTTCTAAGCCTTTCCGTTCGTGAGCTGCTCTACTTTAGACATATTTCTCCTTCCTACGACAGTTTATCGTTTTGGAACAATTACACAACCATTCCTTCTTTACTCTACTAGTACATAATTTCAATTATATCCTTTTCATTAATTTTGCTTTTAACACAATTATCTTTTATCTAATTTTATATTTAGCTTCGTGATCCATTTTCTAAAATTTTATACTTCGATTTGCTACGTTTGTTAATTAATCTATTTAACAATTTTTTAGTGTTTTTTATAACAATGGGCTAGCCTCAATCTTTTCCCTTGAGAAGGTTTTGGCCGTCTCAATACACACACACACACACACACACACACACACGCGCGCGCGCACACACACACTCACACACACACACACACACACACACACACACTATATATATATATATATATATAATAGTAATATTATATTATATTGTATATATATATATATTATATATATAGTATATAAACCTATATATAATAAGTTTTTATTATATATATATAAGTGTGTGTGTGTGTGTATAAATTTATAAATATTGAATACGGTTTTTAAACATTTTACTAAACGCTTGTAAGTATATAGCACAAAAAGGAAATTCAATGGTTTACATTTAGTTACAAATAAACAAAAAGATGAAATAATTGAAAAATTAAATTATTTAGGCATGAGACTAGCAACTTTAAAATAGTACTTAGAAGTGTATTTACTATTCGAAGTTGTCGACAGTGCTGGCCGAAATAATACCTAAAACCGGAAACACATAACTTCAATACATTAGGTATTTCAATGCACAATGTTTCAATTCGGACACCTTGAGTAAAATATAATTAATATAAATTATGGCTTCAATTTGGCTCTACTTTCGGCCACATTGTTAGAAATTAGGTTTCGGTTAGAACAATAATACTAGAAACTGAAATTGTTATTCAAGTAAGAAAGGAATTGTTCCTCAGGAAGTTATTAATGACTATTAACTCTCCTTATTTCTAACTTTAGCTAGTTTATCTCTCGATGTAACTTTGTGGTTTATCTATTGCAGTTATTAAATTAATTATTTTTGAGACACAAATTTTCTTCTTTAACAAAGATTATAATGGTACTAGGGGGTTGTAGGGGCAAGAGCCCCTATTCATATTGAAACAAATTTTAAAGTTGTGTATAATTTTATTTTTAAAACTAATTATTTTAATACAATTCAAAATTTTCATAACAAAATTTCCTCATAAACTATATTGTTTGTGATTGTGTTTTAAATTGTTTGTTTTTTACCCATCGTATTATAAATATGTATCTTTTTACTTGGCTTAGTACAACATAAAGTTGATCATGTGTAAAAACAGGTTTGGTCGATTGAAGCCTTACTTATAATTATTGAAGATGTAAGTCTTAAAAAAAATTGGTTCCTTTTCGTTTAAAATGGCATGTTAGGATCTGTTGATATTAATTTAAAATATTTTAAGTTAAAAATATGGTGTTTCCTTTTCCCGAACCAGTGATTATTTCTAATTTAATCTACTTGTCGAACATATATTGCACGTTTAGACGTACACCATTAACTAAACCTGATCCTAAGCTTACTTCATCTTTAATTCTTTTAAATTATTTGTACTCAGCTGTTTCTAATACAATATTTGTACCTTTAAGTTCCTGAAAACGCTATGAATATTGTAAATTGAGAAAATCCCATATTTTTCTCTACTCCTTCATTTCAATACCTTTAATTTGAGCCCTCTCCCAGCTCTGTACAATCTTCCAAGCGCCCACAAACTTTCTCAAAAGTTTCGGCTTACGAAATTACATGAGGCTTAATAATGTAGCATAAATCGTTAAGCACGTTACACACACACACACCCACACACCCACACACACACACACACACACACACACACACACACACACACACACACACACACACACACACACACACACACACACACACACACACATACACACACACACACACACAAACACTCACACACACACACACACACACACACACACTTTTGACTAATAAATAGCATATGGTTTATTTTTAAACATTTACACAAAATATTTTGTTCTAATTTTATAACTTTTTTTTAGCTGAATTCATTATTAAACCAAATATATTATATATTAATCACTTTAAGCTAAATTTCCCTAGAAAACATAAAAACCACCAAGATGCACCCAAACAATACACATGCACAAAATCATTTACTGGCAAAGGTACATCGATGATATCATAACACTATACAGTGTCAACTTCCGACAATGCAAGAACTCCTCACCTACACTAATAAAACACACCCAAAACTCCATTTCACCTCAGAGATTGAAACTAACCTATCTCTAAACTTCTTCCACCTAATCATAACAAAAAGTCGCGCACAAAGACACAGCTTCAACATTTACAGTAAACCTAAAACTAAAGACACCCTTATCCCCAACAACTCAAACCACCCTATCCAACACAAACACTCTGGCTTCAGATCCATGCTCCATGGACTTAAAGAAGTTTCAATGACCACAGATTATATAAACAAAGAACTAGACACCATTAAATATTTAGCACACACAAAGGATCAACACCACATATTAGACAAAGTATGGCAAAATATACAAGAAAAAAAACAATAAAATTAACACTACAGACAGGCGAAACAAATCCATCACATTACCATACATAAACCAACAACCAATAAAATTAGCTCTCAAATTTCAAAAAACAGGATACAAAATAGCATACAAAACTAATAAAAAGTAACAATACAAAATACAACACGACACTAACAACAAAGTTAAACTACAAGCACCAGGCTTATACAAACTAAACTGTAACAAATGCAATAAACTCTACATTGGACAAACAGGTCGCAGCTTTAAACAAAGAGTCGAGGAACACAAACAGAACACCAACTCAGCATTTTACAATCAGATAAAATAAACAGAATACAAATACACTGGCATTTACCATACCTTAGAAATTTTACACATCAATAAAAAGGACGACATCCCAACACACCAGAACAGTGTGAAAATTGTTCACACAAAAACACAGAGTACAAACAAAAGAAACGAACACACACAATACAAATCACACATATTCTTTGATACTATCGAAAACCTGTCTTGGTCATAAACTAATGTTAAAGTTTTTATTAAGATTCGCCGTACGTGATGAACAACAAAACTCGAGAATAATATAATAGTAACATGTTTATAAACTTCATTTTTTTTTGACAATAAATAAAACATGTTCAACAGGAAGACCTTATACAATATTATTTTTCTTACACTCATATGTACTTCTTATTACACAAGTTTATAACTACTTTATAATAAGGGCAAATGTTCATATTATTCATAATAAGTGGCTGAATGGGCTAGTGGGTGGAGCACGTGACTACTGTTCCCATCGATTTTTTTTAGTATTGCTCGAATCTAGCTTTGATGGTATTTTTTTGCAGGAATGAACTCTATATTTTAATTTTTTTAATTCTATTAGATATGTGTTTTATTGCCAACAAATCGCTATTTTCATTTTTATCTATGGGCAAATTTTGAAAATTGTTTAGAGAAAAATATGGGTCAAATTATATATGACAGGCAACAAAAATAACAATAATATTTATATGAAATGATTAAAAATAGAAAACTGAAAATCAATAATATACTAGTAAACTCATGTATATTTCAAATAATTATATAACTTTATATTAATGAGTTTTTGTTTTAATTGTGGCTTCGTGAAGAGGTTCTTGAAACGTCTAATGTAAAATTAGGATCAATTATTTTGTAAGTAATTTTTTGTAAAAATTTTTGTTTATTGTATATATAATTATATAACAAAATCATCACTAGCCACATTTTATTTAAGTTTGGACATAATTGCGGTTTAAAGGGTTTCATTTGATTATATATAAAAACTTATATCTCAATTACTCTAAGTTATATATATATATATATCATGATATTTTACGTTATCCATTGTTTTTCCGTTGCACTGACTTTATGAAGTTAATATATTACTATTGTAAGTAATTTTATCCACCATTAAGTGCAATGATTTTACCTTGATTGATGAGGCGCCTTTCGGTCACTTGACCATTGTCGAATCACTGATTACTTTTTCTTAATTTTTCTGGTGCGGATGTTCGGTCCGTCGTGTTGGTAATTGTTGTCATATACGTTTCCTCTTGAGTCTTGTGTATTATGTTTTTGAATAGTATGTCTTCTGTATTTGTTGTTTGTAGATTCATTAAATTGTTGTGTATATTTTTATGAATGTGGTATTTTTCTAGTGAGTTTAGTTCTATTGGGTTATTATTTATTTCAAGTATGGTTAGGTTATTTTCGTAATTTGTTATTTCATGTTTATGTGATATTAGTTGTATGTGATATTATTTCGATGAGTGACTATTAAGTTTTTTATTGTAATAAGGTATTTGCTAGTTGATATTTACAGTATTTACAGGTATTTAGGTATTTACAGTAACATGATAAATAAAGCAATAAAATACACACAGTATAACAAACAAAAATAAAATGAAGAATTAGATAATATTACAAAAATAGCATTAGAAAATGGATACAACAAACACCTTATAAAAAATATATACAATAAATTCACAAAAAAACCTAACCTCAACACAACACTACAACCGGAACACAAAAATAATAAAAATAAAAAAATTACCTAAAATATAAATACACCAATAACAAAATAGAAAAAATAACAAATATATACAACAAAGAATACTACACTCCAACATACAAACCAAAAAAAAAAAACAATAAAATATCTTAATAACACAAACCACAAAACAAATTCAGAAAAACATAACCTATCAGGAATTTACAAAATTACATCTAACAACTGTAACGCATTTTACATAGGGAAAACAACCAGATCATTTAAAATAATATTTGAAGAACATTATAGAGCATTCAAAAACAAAAATTCAAAAGTATCAAATGTTGCAGCACATCTAATATCACATAAACATGAAATAACAAATTACGAAAATAACCTAACCACACTTGAAATAAATAATAACCCAATAGAACTAAACTCACTAGAAAAAAACCACATTTATAAAAAAATACACAACAATTTAATGAATCTACAAACAACATATACAGAAGACATACTATTCCAAAACATAATACACAAGACTCAAGAGGAAACGTATATGACGTCAACAATTACCAACACGACGGACCGAACATCCGCACCAGAAAAATTAAGAAAAAGTAATCAGTGATTCGACAATGGTCAAGTGACCGAAAGGCGCCTCATCACTCAAGGTAAAATCATTGCACTTAATGGTGGATAAAATTACTTACAATAGTAATATATTAACTTCATATATACATACATATATATATATATATATATATATATATATATATATGTACACACACACACACAAAATGTATTTTCTCAATATACATTATAATTAAAATATTTATATAATTATATATCTTCATGAGACTTGTATTAATTAATCCTAAGTGAAGAGGTTTTTGATAGATTTAATAATATAAAATTGATGTAGGTTATTTTTGTACATATTCTTGTTTATACACAATATCAAGAGCACAGTGGTACAATATATTACAATAAAAATATTGAAAAGAACCCCAATACCACAAAAATAATCAAAAATAACAAATAAGACAAGTTACTTAAGATTAAACCCTTATGTACATTTCGATGACCATGTCATCATCATCAGAGGGTCTTGTTACAAAACACAATCTATCACACAAGAAGTTACAAACTAGAATGATACCAATCGTTCTCCGCGGTCGCTATATATAGGAGTGAGGTAAGCTCCGCCCCCTCTCCGCCCTCGACCGACAAATAACGATCGGCCATCAGGAACCAAATAGGTTATGTCAAAAATTACATTATAATAATACATATGTAATAAAAACTACAGCAATAACAATTAATAAACTAAAAGTAATTAGATTAAAACATCGTAATTTGAAGAAAGCTATTTAAGTAAAGTATATAATGGTGAGTAAGGAATAGGTCCTTTATCTGCATTCATTAATTTACAATTTGATTTGACTATAAAAACACTTTCAAAACTATTAAGTAACTTTTTTGAGTTTATACATTTAGCTAAAATAACATTTTTATCTAAATCATGCTGATTACTAAGGACATGTTCTGCTACACTTGATTTTTCAGGTCTTTCATACTTAATATGGGCAAGATGTTCTTTAAATCTGGTTACAATTTTTCTTTTAGTTTGACCTATATACATCTCGTTACAAGTACTACAAATTATCTTATAAATACCTGATTTTTCCAACATTGGAATTTTATCTTTCGGGTTACACAATAAATGCTTGAGTTTATTTTGAGTTTTATAGGCTATCTTAACAGACTAAAATAAACTCAAGCATTTATTGTGTAACCCGAAAGATAAAATTCCAATGTTGGAAAATTCAGGTATTTATAAGATAATTTGTAGCACTTGTAACGAGATGTATATAGGTCAAACTAAAAGAAAAATTGTAACCAGATTTAAAGAACATCTTGCCCATATTAAGTATGAAAGACCTGAAAAATCAAGTGTAGCAGAACATGTCCTTAGTAATCAGCATGATTTAGATAAAAATGTTATTTTAGCTAAATGTATAAACTCAAAAAAGTTACTTAATAGTTTTGAAAGTGTTTTTATAGTCAAATCAAATTGTAAATTAATGAATGCAGATAAAGGACCTATTCCTTACTCACCATTATATACTTTACTTAAATAGCTTTCTTCAAATTACGATGTTTTAATCTAATTACTTTTAGTTTATTAATTGTTATTGCTGTAGTTTTTATTACATATGTATTATTATAATGTAATTTTTGACATAACCTATTTGGTTCCTGATGGCCGATCGTTATTTGTCGGTCGAGGGCGGAGAGGGGGCGGAGCTTACCTCACGCCTATATATAGCGACCGCGGAGAACGATTGGTATCATTCTAGTTTGTAACTTCTTGTGTGATAGATTGTGTTTTGTAACAAGACCCTCTGATGATGATGACATGGTCATCGAAATGTACATAAGGGTTTAATCTTAAGTAACTTGTCTTATTTGTTATTTTTGATTATTTTTGTGGTATTGGGGTTCTTTTCAATATTTTTATTGTAATATTCTTGTTTATTAAATGATATAAATATACTATAAGAGTAAATCCTTTTTATTAAATACTCAATTAGGTTGTATCGTGGACAGTATTGTTTTTTTTATATAACTAGGCCTATATATTTAAATCTGCCTTTATATAAAAACTACCCTTAAACGTAACTTGTGGCAACTGAACAAACATAATATCTTAATGATGTGGTTAAATGATAAAATTCAACGATTTTCAAAAAGAATATATCTCTTTTATATTTTTAGTTACAGAGAAACACACACACACACACACACATATATATATATATATATATATATATATACATAGTATATTTTCAGCGAATGCTAGTTTTATTATGGTATAAAGTAAGTATATTTAATATTTAAGGTTTGAAAACCAAATAATTATTAGAAAAAGAGTTCCCTATTTCGTAAGTTATTTATACTTCAAAATTATCTTTATTACTTTATTATATAAAGTACAAGTTTCTAAATACACCAGCAATAACATTGATAAAACTAATATGTTTTATTTGGGACGAATATAATTGATATAGCATGGGTTCAGTTAATGTATCCGTAATACTTTCCATCTCACTTAAAATTTAAAACTATAATGCTCTCGTGGAATAAAATTTGCTTCGAACCAGATGTTACCAAACGTTTTTTATTAAAAGCATTCGTTTCATAATAACAGCTGAATGAGAGGAGTAGATACAATTGTGGGAAGGGCCAAAAACAAATATGTTAAAGTCATACAATTTCCTATTCAGAAAATCAAGAGGGATCTGGGTTTAAATCTATTTTCTCCCCAAACAGCTGAAATTGGAAGCCACACAAGCATTTCTATCTACTTCAAAATCTAATTACACATCGAGCCATAATGGCCACTGTTGGTTTAGGGCTTATACACGACTCAATTCTGGGCTTTAGTTCATTTATTCACTCGTTGCCGTGTAAATGGAACGCCCATCCTTTTACAAGGTCTATAATACACAATAAATGTGCAATGAGTATGCTTATCGTTCAAAAGATCCGTTTGACTTTATCGTTGAAAAGACAAGAAAATCAGGACAAAACATCAATATTGGTTGAAACCTCTTTTTATTATTAAAACAAACAAAATAGGTTGTTCATATCAAAAAGGCCTTGTCACCATTAGCGTTTTAAAGAAGAGATTATTGGTTCAAAGTTTACCAACATATTGGTGAAGATATAATTTTATAATATTAGAACAAAAATGCAAATAATCAGATATTTATAAGACTACGTTGTTTAAAATACTTCGAAGGGCGCAGTCTATCCTTCAGTGTTTATGTGTAGTTATCATTAGTTGATTAAGAAAATCTGCGCAGTTGTCAACAGAAGTTGTGTAAAAAAAACATCCAGTTTTTGCTTCAACTACGTCCGGTTTGTCCAGTTCCATTGTGTTTTCAGTTTTTGTGTGTTCTAGTTTAATTTTTGACGAGCATCTAAGAATATATTGTATAACTTCATGGCGTTTCTAAAGGAAGGGTAAAGGGATAGGGAAAATCGGTGGTCCAAAGGTTAATGTCTGCAAAGTGTTTTGATCAGTGATTACCCTTTGTGCTCCGCCTGTCGGAGAGTTTCATGTACTTTATAATCTGGAATTTAGCGTACTCCTTCCTTTGAAATAAAATTTGGAAAAGTAAACCTCCAGCAGCTGTGTTTGGTAACACAATTCTGAGGATAATGATTTTGAAAATTCTGAAAACAATCTGAAAATTATATCAATAACTAACACTATCACATTGCCTGTAATATTATTCTTCGTTTTACAGAATTGGACGTATCACAGACATTGCAGGATCTCAGGTGAAAGAAATTTTACACATACTAAAGCAAACATATGACTAGTTATATTTAGACTGGTAATATAGGTTCATTAGAATTATTTTATTAAGGTGCAATATATATATATATATATATATATATATATATATATATATATTACTTAAATAATGACATATACTTAGTAGGTGGTCTTGTCAGTTGATGTTCTGTAGAACCTTTTTTGCGCAGGATCTGGCGAAAATAAAATAAACCCTAAATAAAATCCCAGTTGAAATCCCAGTATATTAAATTACATACACATATAAAAAAAATGTATCACCATTAAACATTAGTTCCCTGAAATACCAAACACTGGGAACATACAGCTCGTATGGTGAAGCTCCCGATCGTTCACTCTCTTCAACTCTATGCTAAAAATAGATCGTATATGTTTAATTTCATTAGCTACACTTCCACTTGTCGCATCTGATTTGACATTTCTCAGTTTCTCAATGAAAACCCGTCCATCGCTTTTTTAGCATGCGTTTGGTATATGATAAGACCCCAAAGCTAGGGGTGGGATCGGAAGCTGTCGATAAATGCTAAAAAGCAAATTTCTTTTGGAACCGTAGCATTCATCGGGACAGGAACTGGATAAAGAGTTCGATGACGCGCAATTATCGTTGCACTAGCACGCCCCTCCGGCATACGTAGCGTGCAGTTTCCTCAGACATGACGTCACACGGGATAAACTGAAGGTGTCTAGGATTTTCAAAAGTACGTAAAGCCCGAGCAATAGCCCACGTAATGCAAAAGGCTGTTCAAAGTGTGTTTGAGGAATTATAAGAAAATGATTTCATAAATAAAAAAATATAAATTAAATATCCTTATCGTAAACAACATTTGTAACTGTACTGGCAAAAACTCTTTGATATGTGACTAACGATACAAAACCCACACGAAAAACAGGGAGACATTGGAAAGCTTCCAACAAGATTGTAGAAGAAAACTTGATCTGGAGCTTGCAACAAGTTGTTTAAGGTTTAATACTCAGTGCTTAAACATTAGGCTATATAGATTTTGTTTTCAATATCAAACTATAAAATAGTTTAAATTACTTTCAATGCACTGCCTCAAAAATTGTGCTCGTTACTTGTATAAGTGGAAGCAATTGTAAAATTATTTAGTGCAATATATTCTTAAAAGCATTATCTAGTATAAATTACTTTTTGGCCACTCAGTAGGTCGGTGTTTACGAGTATCATATAATATATATATATATATATATATATATATATATATATATATATATATATATATATATATAATAACAATTCCTACTTACCTAAAGAACATTACTAATTATGTAAAGTACCCATATTCGGACAAATATTTGATATTATCAATAACATTTAATTCTATGTAATGTTATAACTATTAAAAATTACCTAGTTAAATTTGCATTGGATAAATTCGAAACTTATATTAGACACGACAATTAATTCTGGTTTTTAAATAACGCACAAGTTCTATGTTTTAAAAACATAAAATCGTTCTTCTATCTTGAAATACAAATAAATAAATTAAAAGAAACCCAGACAAACGTTTAAATCTTACCCCGACTTTTAATTACACTCACACACACACACACACACACACACACACACACACACACACACACACACACACACACACACACACACACACACACACACACACATATATATATATATATATATATATATATATATATATATATATATAATAACAATCCCTACTTACCTAAAGAACATTACTAATTATGTAAAGTACCCATATTCGGACAAATATTTGATATTATCAATAACATT
>JBAIZL010000009.1:56250122-56382907 GCA_036971475.1 Prosapia bicincta | reverse complement strand
GCTTACAATAATTTTGTAAATTTCGTAAATTTGTATTTTGTAATAAACATTTTTTTAACAGCTTTCTTAAACAAAACTATTCAAAAAAAAGCTATTAAAGTGTAGGATCCGAATTGTTCAGTTACAATTGTTAGATCTACAATGGGTATCGATTTATAGCTCATTGTTCGTTACAGTTAAACTTGCGGTGTATGTAATTCTTCAGCGACATGAATACGATCGGATGGGGAAGTGTGAGAAGGACACTGTTGTAAGGAATGATTAACTTCACACAGAGGAAACACTAAACAAGAATACACTGAAATACGAGCGAGTCACTCCCCGAAGGTATAATTTCTGTTTAATTATTAAATTTATCGCTGATCCGAAGGAAATTTAGAGCTCGCTCAAGCAGAACACAAACATGCAAACCTTCCATTGTTTCACTCAGGTAAAACACAATTCGGCAACAAAGTTTTGTGGGATGGGCTGTTCCAAGTCTAGAGTCAAAGAGCCTTGAAGTTGTATAAACAGGCCTGTTTAATGAAAATACTGTAAGATGTAGCACTGTTTCAAAAGTCTTTAGTTGTTATGCAACTCTGGCAAAACATTAATAGCTACGACACGATGCTAGAGTAGCCTTTACAATTGCCGATGATTTACTGTAACCTATACACGAGTGAGGAGTTCTTTGTAAGACATCATAAAGCAAAGGGCGCTGTGAACAATTATCCATTTTTATGTTTGGATGGTGTTATGCTTCACTTCTTGAAAAGGTACATAACCACACATTGTCGTGGAGAAGCCTTGAAACTGCGGTGCAAATATTCCTCACACTATGTTGTTATAAAAGTAAATAAAGATATATACTGACTTTTAACAGCATATGAGCTTGGAAGAAAAATATCTTGAGAATCACTTTTGGCAATTGATTCAGTGATGCAGATGGCACTTGAGAATCATTTTATTCTGAGAATCAATGAACGCCATCCAATTGATTTTATTTATACATGTATAAATCAATTTATACGTATCTATCAGTAAATGTATAAATATAATATTCCTTTATGTATAAATCAATTGATATTACAATAAATACGAATGCAACAGAGCATGAAAATAAGAATTTTTTTGTATATACAGTATCATAATGTTTTATCAAACAATTAATTAACTAATTTCGTATACTATTTTGTTATTATTTCAATGAGTCAGGGTAAGAGTAGTCCAGTTGGGAAAATGAATGAGGAAGTTTTTCGTTGTTAGGTGGTTGTACCTCGTTAGGTTGAGAGAAAATCCGGACTATTCATCTGTCAGACAAATAAAGCAATTTTTCACGTCCATTCCCCTTTTTTCAGCTCACTCCATCAGCTAAAGAGGTCATTCAGCAAAGCTTCACAGACTATAATCCATCATTTTAAACTTTCAGCTCGCAGCTGCTTTCACGACCAATCCGGTTTCTGTAGTAACTAAAACCACCACGTTTAATGCGTTTTCCCCATGCAACAGATATATATGTTGTGTGTGTGTGTGTGTGTGTGTGTGTTCTTGTATAATAATCAAAAGAACTAAGGTTATTCAAATACACACAGGCACGCACACTCACACACACACACACACACACACACACACACACACACACACACACACACACACACACACACACACAAACACACACACACACACACACACACACACATATATATATATATATATATATATATATATATATATATATATATATATATATGATGAATTGTTACTATATGGAGTACATCCGTTCATTCTGCAGTCCATAAATTCGCAGTTCCGACGTTTCGCTAGAATCTCATCCAGCATTGACGAGGTGAACCCAGCAACAGTAGAAGAGCGGTAGAAGACTCGCTCTTCTACTGTTGCTGGGTTCACCTCGTCAATGCTGGATGAGATTCTAGCGAAACGTCGGAACTGCGAATTTATGGACTGCAGAATGAACGGATGTACTCCAGATAGTAACAATTCATCATATTTTTCCATCCGTGAAGGAATACGTATCAGCATATATATATATATATATATATATATATATATATATATATATATATATATATATATATATATATATTGTTAAGTGGAATGTATATAATATTATTGCTAAAAGCATTTTCAAGCTATTACCTTGGTATTACAAAATAAAGCTATAACAAAACAAATAATAAATGAAGGCAGTATAAGATGTAAATCAGAGATAATATTACAGACAGTTTCACCTGTCATACAAGTTTCGCCAATAATGGCTTCTTTAGTAATTACCGCATAGCAATATTAATCACGTTTAGTTAACAGGCAATATTGGTTATTTCTGATTCAAACATCACAATGGATTTCACTGAAAAGTCGAAACAGCTTATAAGTGCAGTAAGGTAACGAAAAACCTCAGTACGTTTGTGCACAAATAGTGAAAAAACTTTAAAAAAATTGCCGAGAAGAATTAATAAGAGTTCAAGAGAGAGACCAATTGAAAACGTTAAATGAGTCTGTGATACCTTGCGGTTTAATAGAGACGGGTGCAAGAAGATGGCTACCCAGTCAGTGTATCTTATATCTCGTTGGATAAAAACATCCGGCAAAAAGGTTATACAGACCTCCTGGAGGGGTGAAGCAAGAGATTGGAGAGTTTTACTAAAAGAGCCACCTGCAGCATTCTGTCAAGCGGTATTGACGTTGCTACCTTCAGGATGAAAATCTGACATGTCTACTACAATTGCGTCTACTACTTCGGATTGCCTACTGGAA
This sequence comes from Prosapia bicincta, assembly GCA_036971475.1. NCBI lineage: Eukaryota > Metazoa > Arthropoda > Insecta > Hemiptera > Cercopidae > Prosapia > Prosapia bicincta. Next base: position 56,380,153 of record JBAIZL010000009.1, on the reverse strand, counting down.
AACAAACTAATATCTACTTGTAATGATCTTATTTTGAAACCTAACCTACTGAAAGGGTTTTGCTCAGTTGACCGGGAAGCTATGATAATACACAATATCAAGAGCACAGTGGTACAATATATTATAATGAAAATATTGGAAAGAACCCCAATACCACAAATTTGTTTGTGGTTATTTCCAATATTTTCATTGTACTACATTTTAAGATGTAGGCAAGAAAATGTGCTATTAAAATATATTTATTAACATTTATAAAGTACATATGTTCCACGTAGGAGTAAAATGTCCTCATGTACCTACGTATGACGTTAATAGCAATATAACTGTTTGTGCCATTTTAACCTTTAGCACTTATATAATGTGAAGTTTTCTAATATTCGCACTTCCGTGTACGTCGTATGCTAGCTTTAATATTTATATTTGTCTGATTCGTGCCCGTTATTTACAATCCGGAGTTATGCCAGCGTCGTATTTGGAAGGAAATGTTTTGCGATTTTTTATCACGAATTGAAGATTGACAAATCAAGTGAGAAATGTGAAATCACTGTTTTTCACGACCAAATGCTTGCGATATTAGGTTTATTTGGGATTGAAAAGGTACCAATAAAATCATCGTCCTGGAAATAATCCTCGGTCCAGTGCCTTTTAATAAAGTCCTGATACACACTCCCCCGCACATATGCAAACACACCTTTTAGAAATATTTGGAATATAATATCTTTTTTATATTTAAATGTACAAAACCTATAGTTAATATTCACATCATTATGGATCATGAGATGAAACAGTAATGGAAAAATAACACTATTGTTTTGTCAGACTTTTATAGGAAAGTTGTTTCCTCGGACTTTTCTAAACGTTAGACGCTTACAATGACAGTTTTATGGGACAATATTGGTTTCTATCAAGATAAATGAAGTTGCTATTATTTATGAAATATATAAGGAGGGTAGGTAGTACAGAGAGACGTAAGTTAATGTCATGGAACTAGACAACCAGAGACATAAGAAAGGATAATGAGTAGGATCACAAACTTCAAGTAAAACTATTCTTTATAGAAGTAGTGTTGAAGATGTCTACACTTTAGGTAAGATAAACATAAGTAATACAAAGAAAATGTTATATAAAGTCTATTCCTGCTTAGGCCAACAAAGAAAATTTTATTTTATTAGCTTTTTATTAAATAATTACATTTAATATAAATAAAATAACACAACCCATTAGTTTAAACAGCTGTTCTAGCACATAACCTATAACATAAAATCAGCTGCTCTATGAAATCATATCTTATCACTTATTGTAAGCCAAATGGGACGAAATAACTACATTGCATACTTTGCCCATTTTGTGAATTATAACTTAAATTAATTAAATTTGAACCTGAATGGATGAATAAAATGTTTTATTAACGATTGAAATTTTGAACAAGATATATATTGAATATAAATATATATATATATATATATATATATATATATATATATATATATATATATATATATATAATACGTTCTCTGGTTTAATAATTTAAAACAACATAGGTTATTCAAATAGAAGAATATTTATTAATGTATATTCAAAGCTTTTCGTTGGTTACAATCATTGTAATTTTATTCCTGATGATGTTGGTACTGTTTACCAACGAAAAGCTTTGAATATAAATTAATAAATATTCTTGTATTTGAATAACCTATGTTGTCTCGTACGATATGTTGCAGGTATGTCTAGATACAGGACGATGAAACTTCGTTCCTGAACAGGTTACGAGCTATGATAAACGTGGACAGATTAAGAAATAAGCAACTATTCTAAGACTTGTATATTTCTAAAGAAGAAACAATATTTATGAAAGATATCAAAATCGCCCTGACCAGACGAGTAAGAAAAACGGACATTGCCCCGAGTACGTGTGTTTAAAAGGAAAGGTTTCCAACAACAAAATTCTAAATACTAATCGTAGAATATGTAAAAAACTAAAGATTTTCGATCAAACCTTTTGGCCGTGTTAGGATACCTGAGCTAATTTTAGATTATGTAAGGCTGAGTACCGTGAGATTAAGTTATGTTTTGTCGGTTAGGTTAAGTTTAATTGTAATAATAGTGTAAATAATAATTGACATTACAAATATTTTATACCTTTACCAAAGTGTAAAATTCGTTGTGTTAATATAAAAGAAAATTGTTGTGGGATGTAAAAAACGTAACTGTCGAATTGGTTCTAACCGCACTCCTGTTATCATCTGGCGGATGCGCAACCGCAGCTCCTCCTTATCTCTAGGGAGTAAGTTCTACTTAAAACGCCTGTCACAATTCTAAGATCAGTTGTGTATCACTCTAAGTCTTGGTACGCTTTCTGACCGAAACTGCCCCTCACTGAGCAGCGGTTATCTCCCTAAATACTCGTTCCGGTTGTTAGCCATATCCTACTTTGTTGAGCATTCAGTGCTCACAACCGCAGCTCCTTCTCATCTCTATGGATCAAGTTCTACTTAAAACGCCTGTCACAATTCCAAGCTCTGTGGTGTATCACTCTAAGTCTTGGTACGCTTTTTGACCGAGACTGCCCCTCACTGAGCGGTTATCTCCCTAAATACTCATTCTGGTTCTTAGCCATATCCTACATTGTTGAGCATTCAGTGCGCACAACCTCAGCTCTTCCTTATCTCTAGGGAGCAAATTCTACTTAAAACGCCTGTCACGATTCCAAGTTCAGTGGTGTAACACTCTTAGTCTTGGCACGCTTTCTGACCGAGACTGCCCCTCACTGAGCGGTTATCTCCCTAAATACTGGTTCCGGTTGTAAGCCATTCCCTACTTTGTTGAGCATTCAGTGCTGGTAATTATCTCGTATTCGTTATTTGTTTGCTCTGAATAGCATCACATGTTCGTGCAACAAGTGAAGCTAAATTCGTCATCACGACGTAGATTGAAGGTAACATTTAGATGTCTATGGACGATGAAAGAATACATAGATTCTTCTTTGTTGGAGAGTTTATACATACATTAACAATATACTAATTTTTTTCAAAAATATTCCGATATGAATACCGTAGCTACAAAGTGTGAGTAAGAAGAGAGAGACGGGTGAAATACATACCGAATGAGTGTTGCTTGCGTGCCGTAGCTACAAAGTGTAAGAAGAGACAGACGGGTGAAATACATACCGGAGTGTTGCTTGCGTGCCGTAGCTACAAAGTGTAAGAAGAGACAGACGGGTGAAATACATACCGGAATGTTGCTTGCGTGCCGTAGCTACAAAGTGTAAGAAGAGAGAGACGGGTGAAATTCATACCGAATGAGTGTTGCTTGCGTGCCGTAGCTACAAAGTGTAAGAAGAGACAGACGGGTGAAATGCATACCGTATGAGTGTTGCTTGCGTGCCGTAGCTACAAAGTGTAAGAAGAGACAGACGGGTGAAATACATACCGGAGTGTTGCTTGCGTGCCGTAGCTACAAAGTGTAAGAAGAGAGAGACGGGTGAAATACATACCGAATGAGTGTTGCTTGCGTGCCGTAGCTACAAAGTGTAAGAAGAGACAGACGGGTGAAATACATACCGGAGTGTTGCTTGCGTGCCGTAGCTACAAAGTGTAAGAAGAGACAGACGGGTGAAATACATACCGGAATGTTGCTTGCGTGCCGTAGCTACAAAGTGTAAGAAGAGAGAGACGGGTGAAATTCATACCGAATGAGTGTTGCTTGCGTGCCGTAGCTACAAAGTGTAAGAAGAGACAGACGGGTGAAATGCATACCGTATGAGTGTTGCTTGCGTGCCGTAGCTACAAAGTGTAAGAAGAGACAGACGGGTGAAATACATACCGGAGTGTTGCTTGCGTGCCGTAGCTACAAAGTGTAAGAAGAGAGAGACGGTTTAAATTCATACCGGAGTGTTGCTTGCGTGCCGTAGCTACAAAGTGTAAGAAGAGAGAGACGGGTGAAATACATACCGAAGGAGTGTTGCTTGCGTGCCGTAGCTACAAAGTGTAAGAAGAGACAGACGGGTGAAATACATACCGGAGTGTTGCTTGCGTGCCGTAGCTACAAAGTGTAAGAAGAGAGAGACGGGTGAAATACATACCGAATGAGTGTTGCTTGCGTGCCGTAGCTACAAAGTGTAAGAAGAGAGAGACGGGTGAAATGCATACCGTATGAGTGTTGCTTGCGTGCCGTAGCTACAAAGTGTAAGAAGAGACAGACGGGTGAAATACATACCGGAGTGTTGCTTGCGTGCCGTAGCTACAAAGTGTAAGAAGAGAGAGACGGGTGAAATACATACCGAATGAGTGTTGCTTGCGTGCCGTAGCTACAAAGTGTAAGAAGAGACAGACGGGTGAAATACATACCGGAGTGTTGCTTGCGTGCCGTAGCTACAAAGTGTAAGAAGAGACAGACGGGTGAAATACATACCGGAATGTTGCTTGCGTGCCGTAGCTACAAAGTGTAAGAAGAGAGAGACGGGTGAAATTCATACCGAATGAGTGTTGCTTGCGTGCCGTAGCTACAAAGTGTAAGAAGAGACAGACGGGTGAAATGCATACCGTATGAGTGTTGCTTGCGTGCCGTAGCTACAAAGTGTAAGAAGAGACAGACGGGTGAAATACATACCGGAGTGTTGCTTGCGTGCCGTAGCTACAAAGTGTAAGAAGAGAGAGACGGTTTAAATTCATACCGGAGTGTTGCTTGCGTGCCGTAGCTACAAAGTGTAAGAAGAGAGAGACGGGTGAAATACATACCGAAGGAGTGTTGCTTGCGTGCCGTAGCTACAAAGTGTAAGAAGAGAGAGACGGGTGAAATTCATACCGGAGTGTTGTTTGCGTGCCGTAGCTACAAAGTGTAAGAAAAGAGAGACGGGTGAAATGTATACCGGAGTGTGTCTTGCGTGCCGTAGCTACAAAGTGTAAGAAGAGAGAGACGGGTGAAATTCATACCGGAGTGTTGCTTGCGTGCCGTAACTACAAAGTGTAAGAAGAGAGAGACGGGTGAAATTCATACCGGAGTGTATCTTGCGTGCCGTAGCTACAAAGTGTAAGAAGAGAGAGACGGGTGAAATTCATACCGGAGTGTTGCTTGCGTGCCGTAGCTACAAAGTGTAAGAAGAGAGAGACGGGTGAAATGCATACCGGATGAGTGTGTCTTGCGTGCCGTAGCAACAAAGTGTAAGAAGAGAGAGACGGGTGAAATGTATAGCGGAGTGTGTCTTGCGTGCCGTATCTACAAAGTGTAAGAAGAGAGAGACGGGTAAAATTCATACAGGAGTTTTGCTTGCGTGCCGTAGCTACAAAGTGTAAGAAGAGAGAGACGGGTGAAATGCATACCGGAGTGTTGCTTACGTGCCGTAGCTACAAAGTGTAAGAAGAGAGAGACGGGTGAAATGCATACCGGAGTGTTGCTTGCGGGCCGTAGCTACAAAGTGTAAGAAGAGACAGACGGGTGAAATACATACCGGAGTGTTGCTTGCGTGCCGTAGCTACAAAGTGTAAGAAGAGAGAGACGGGTGAAATTCACACCGGAGTGTTGCTTGCGTGCCGTAGCTACAAAGTGTAAGAAGAGAGAGACGGGTGAAATACATCCCGAATGAGTCTTGCTTGCGTTCCGTAGCTACAAAGTGTAAGAAGAGAGAGACGGGTGAAATACATACCGGAGTGTTGCTTGCGTGCCGTAGCTACAAAGTGTAAGAAGAGACAGACGGGTGAAATACATACCGGAGTGTTGCTTGCGTGCCGTAGCTACAAATTGTAAGAAGAGAGAGACGGGTGAAATGCATACCGGAGTGTTGCTTGCGTGCCGTAGCTACAAAGTGTAAGAAGAGAGAGACGGGTGAAATGCATACCGGAGTGTTGCTTGCGGGCCGTAGCTACAAAGTGTAAGAAGAGAGAGACGGGTGAAATACATACCGAAGGAGTGTTGCTTGCGTGCCGTAGCTACAAAGTGTAAGAAGAGAGACACGGGTGAAATTCATACCGGAGTGTTGCTTGCGTGCCGTAGCTACAAAGTGTAAAAAGAGAGAGACGGGTGAAATACTTACCGAATGAGTGTTGCTTGCGTGCCGTAGCTACAAAGTGTAAGAAGAGAGAGACGGGTGAAATACATACCGGAGTGTTGCTTGCGTGCCGTAGCTACAAAGTGTAAGAAGAGAGAGACGGGTGAAATTCATACCGGAGTGTTGCTTGCGTGCCGTAGCTACAAAGTGTAAGAAGAGAGAGACGGGTGAAATACATACCGAGTGAGTCTTGCTTGCGTGCCGTAGCTACAAAGTGTAAGAAGAGAGAGACGGGTGAAATTCATACCGGAGTGTTGCTTGCGTGCCGTAGCTACAAAGTGTAAGAAGAGAGAGACGGGTGAAATGCATACCGGATGAGTGTGTCTTGCGTGCCGTAGCAACAAAGTGTAAGAAGAGAGAGACGGGTGAAATGCATATCGGATGAATGTTGCTTGCGTGCCGTAGCTACAAAGTGTAAGAAGAGAGAGACGGGTGAAATGTATACCGGAGTGTGTCTTGCGTGCCGTAGCTACAAAGTGTAAGAAGAGAGAGACGGGTGAAATTCATACCGGAGTGTTGCTTGCGTGCCGTAGCTACAAAGTGTAAGAAGAGAGAGACGGGTGAAATTCATACCGGAGTGTTGCTTGCGTGCCGTATCTACAAAGTGTAAGAAGAGAGAGACGGGTGAAATTCATACCGGAGTGTTGCTTGCGTGCCGTAGCTACAAAGTGTAAGAAGAGAGAGACGGGTGAAATGTATACCGGAGTGTGTCTTGCGTGCCGTAGCTACAAAGTGTAAGAAGAGAGAGACGGGTGAAATTCATACCGGAGTGTTGCTTGCGTGCCGTAGCTACAAAGTGTAAGAAGAGAGAGACGGGTGAAATTCATACAGGAGTGTATCTTGCGAGCCGTATCTACAAAGTGTAAGAAGAGAGAGACGGGTGAAATTCATACCGGAGTGTTGCTTGCGTGCCGTAGCTACAAAGTGTAAGAAGAGAGAGACGGATGAAATGCATACCGGATGAGTGTGTCTTGCGTGCCATAGCAACAAAGTGTAAGAAGAGAGAGACGGGTGAAATGCATATCGGATGAATGTTGCTTACGTGCCGTAGCTACAAAGTGTAAGAAGAGAGAGACGGGTGAAATGCATACCGGATGAGTGTTGCTTGCGTGCCGTAGCTACAAAGTGTAAGAAGAGAGAGACGGGTGAAATGCATACCGAATGATTCTTGCTTGCGTGCCGTAGCTACAAAGTGTAAGAAGAGAGAGACGGGTGAAATGCATACCGGATGAGTGTTGCTTGCGTGCCGTAGCTACAAAGTGTATGAAGAGAGAGACGGGTGAAATGCATACCGGATGAGTGTTGCTTGCGTGCCGTAGCTACAAAGTGTAAGAAGAGAGAGACGAGTGAAATGTATACCATAGTGTGTCTTGCGTGCCGTATCTACAAAGTGTAAGAAGAGAGAGACGGGTGAAATTCATACAGGAGTTTTGCTTGTGTGCCGTAGCTACAAAGTGTAAGAAGAGAGAGACGGGTGAAATGCATACCGGAGTGTTGCTTGCGTGCCGTAGCTACAAAGTGTAAGAAGGGAGAGACGGGTGAAATGCATACCGGATGAGTGTTGCTTGCGTGCCATAGCTACAAAGTGTAAGAAGAGAGAGACGGGTGAAATGCATACCGGATGAGTGTTGCTTGCGTGCCATAGCTACAAAGTGTAAGAAGAGAGAGACGGGTGAAATGCATACCGGATGAGTGTTGTTTGCGTGCGATAGCTACAAAGTGTAAAAAGAGAGAGACGGGTGAAATGCATACCGGATGAGTGTTGCTTGCGTGCCATAGCTACAAAGTGTAAGAAGAGAGAGACGGGTGAAATGCATACCGGATGAGTGTTGCTTCCGTGCCATAGCTACAAAGTGTAAGAAGAGAGAGACGGGTGAAATGCATACCGGATGAGTGTTGCTTGCGTGCCTTAGCTACAAAGTGTGAGTAAGAAGAGAGAGACGGGTGAAATGCATACCGGATGAGTGTTGCTTGCGTGCCGTAGCTACAAAGTGTGAGTAAGAAGAGAGAGACGGGTGAAATGCATACCGGATGAGTGTTGCTTGCGTGCCGTAGCTACAAAGTGTAAGAAGAGAGAGACGGGTGAAATGCATACCGGATGAGTGTTGCTTGCGTGCCGTAGCTACAAAGTGTAAGAAGAGAGAGACGTTTGAAATGCATACTGGATGAGTGTTGCTTGCGTGAAACCGAAGTGTCAAAATATCGTTGTGGTCAACGTCGAATTGACGTCGTGTGTTGCTTCACTGATATAGCTTTGATAAACCCAGGTATATATCTTAACATAAGTTCAGTATAGGCGAGAATCAAAAGCTACTAGATTATTCAATGAGACCGAGATGCGCACCGTTTAAGAAACAGATAAAATATCAAGTTGCTTTTACATAAATAATAAATAACAAAAGGGGATTATGTGAAACAGCTTACGGAAATTGTAATGGGTGCTAAGGATGTTTCTGAAATATGTTTTCAATTGTTTGTATATTTTTTACGATTCAGTAATAGGTTTGTTTGATTTTTGTATTATTTGTATAGACCGTAGGTCGTTATGATTGAGTTGTAGTATCTGAAGAAGAGGTGTTAAAAAAATTAAGTTCGATATTTGTGCTCGGATAAAACATTTATAATATGAAAAAAGAATTCAAGGAAAAGCTTTGCCTCTACTGTAAATAATTAACTATTATATGATTCAATGTTGGACTTGAGCTACTAGTTTACACTTAGCGTACATTTCAATGTATGTAATTACTTCTCCTTAGTCTTCCACATTATGTTTGCCGTTCAACATCCCTTTCGCCATTTATTTTTGCAAATCATCCTCATTGAGATTTATGTTTCTTATATTACTTGTATTTATTTGTTCTATTGCAATTTAGGAAAGCCGCTCTTTATTTTTATTGGGTTTGCATTTCCTATCTCTAAGTGGTATTCATTTCTCATTCACTCCCCGTATATACCCAGTTGAAAAGTTTCCGCTTTTTTTATTTCTTTCATTTAGTGTCTCTTTTACATTCACTTGTTACCTTATGTTTATATTTTCCACTTCATCACTACTGTTAGCTAACAGCTTTTAAAAAATAATTATGTAAACAATTACACATAGTAGCCTAGCACTTACTTTGTGTTCTAAATTTGCACTAATTACTGAAGTTCCGTGTTTTAAGTAAGACGACCGTTTAGGAGATGTTTCGCATTACCAACTGAGGTGTATAGATATAATAGTTATTACAGAAGATGAAACATTAAAATATGTTTCATTGGTCTCACTCAGCACATACTGATAATAGAATGTAGCACACTCGAACTTTGACTATAGTGAAAAAAGATGGATATGGTATAAAATACATGGGGTTTCATTGTAGAGTCAGGAAAGTTATGTATGGGTGTGTGAAGGAAGGTAAGAGGGAGACAAGTCACTGTAAAAACTCAAGAAAAGGCCTAAAGTATAAACTAACAATAACAACGACAGAAAATAACATGAACGTATGAAATCACACGTGAAAGTATTAAATATCAATCAATACGCCCTCTGAAAAAGCAGTGATGTCGCGTTGCTCAGTCAAATTATTAGGCACGTTTAAAGATCCAAAAAGAAAATCTTAGCACCAACAATGTGAAAATTTACAGCTGTATTCTTACATTTTAAGATCTACTTTATTATTTTATTTTCCTTGTACTCACAATTTAATTTAATTTTTGTGTAAATTGTCCCCGGGGATCTTTATTTTCTTTTCTTGGTTATAAACAATTCCATCCTAATTTGTAATGATTAGTTGTTATTCTTAATAATGAAACAAATTTTCAAAAATTATGATATGCGCTTACTTTTACGTATTTATTTCCTTTACCAGGTTATAATTTAAATTTTGCAGTAGGAATACTTATAACTCACTGATGACGTAATTATCATTGAAACGCGTTTCATTTGGTAAACTATCATTTGTTAGAGCATATTATTATTTATTTAACTATTTTGATGGTTATTTTTAGCAAGCTAGCTTTCGGAGCTTAGTATATTACTTCACCTTCAAGAGATAAAAAATATCATATAATGAATTGAACATTTTTGCAAGATGCACGTCACTTCGTTTTAATGCAACCTTTTATAACTGTCATAGTCAAATCAAATAAAAGTAAAATTATTTCTACAAGAGTCAAATGGTCCTTCCCAAACATGGGAAGACCTGTAAAGCATGTAGAGGTGAAACATATTTTTGTGTGTTTTTTTAGCATTTTCTTTGATATTTTTGGTATCATTACCTTAAATATTATCAGATGTGTTGGATGTGAAAGAAATTGTGAATGAGAAATGGGCACGTGTTGTTGTCCATAACACATGTTATAGAGAAGGGTCACACTCCTGAGAGAGACCTACTCTTGATTGTGTATATTCGAAGGCTGTTATCGCCTGCAACACCGCGCACAAAGAGTGGTGAAAGGAAGCCTGGGAGCAAAAAGTTAGTTATAAGAAAGATAATGGGACGGGAAGGAGAAGGAAATGGATTCTTGGGCAGATATGCTTCGCATAAGAAAAATTATAAAATAACTGACAAAAGAATAAAAGGAAATAACTAAACTCGTTTTGGTAATTCCTATAAAAATAAAGTTAAAAGCCACATCAAATTGTATTATTCAGTTTTACGTTGTTTCCAATGCTTTTCAAAAACAAGAAGCAAATACTATACATTAAATAGTCTACTGAGCAAATACGTTATACGCCTAGTATAAGTAAGGATTAGCAGAATTTCGCTATTCTATGAACTTATGTTAAAATAATCCCATTTTATTGCCATCCAGTTAAAAAATTTAAAATACAATATATTATTGAATTTAAAAAGTCGGTATTTATATTATTCGAGACGAGAGAGAGAGAGAGAGAGAGAGAGAGAGAGAGAGAGAGAGGGAGAGAGAGAGACAGACAGACCGAGACAGACCGAGACAGACCGTATATGATTACATGGTAACTTTAATGAACAGTACTAGACAAGCTAAATTATTAAGTCCGATTGCAGAGAAGAGACCGTAAACTGTTGCGTTTTGACCGTGTAGGTAGGAGAGAGAAGTGAGGAAGGGAGATGGAAAGAGAGAAAAATTTTACAAAAACTTTATGAACCAATAATTTCTAGGTAATCGTATTTCGAGAGCAAAGCATTTGAACTAAGCGAGAAAGAGAGAGAGAGAGAGACAGACTGACAGAGATATAATTTAAATATTATAGTATACAGTACTCTACAGACTCTACCATTAAGAGCAATTTAAGCCAAGAGACGGTCAGCTGTTATGATTAGAAGCACTTGACATGGGGAGATAGAAGATGGAATATGGAAAGAAGGAATGTTTTTCGGAAACTATACGAACTATTATTCTAAAGGCACGCTTATTACGTGAGCAAGCGAGAGAGAGAGAGAGAGAGAGAGAGAGAGAGATTTCACGGGAACTAAGCGAACAAACAATAATGATCATTAGGAACAAGTTAAGTGAGGAGACTGCAATCGCATTTGATGCGACAAAACGCAGATTTTATTTTATTTCATTGCTGACGCAAAAATGCCACCTAAAAACGTTTGAGAGGCGAATTTAGAGATAAAATGTAAAAGACATCCATAAAAAATATTTCCAGAGAAATATCTCGGTTAAATTACAGAAGCAATTGAAAGTTATGACAGAATCAAGGTTTTACTGTGTTTACTTTATATTCTTTCCAGGTGCGGCCAGTTTAAATAAGATGTCTGTACTTTTATTGTCCACAGACAAAGTTCAGGACCATTAGAATTCTTCGCATACAGAAGTAAACAAGACTACATTAAGGAGCAAAAACAAAAAAATGTGTAACACTTATATTTACATAAAACTTGTAATATAAAAACATGGTCTAACATCAACGGCAATATGTTTACACCATCATGGCTCATGAACTATGAACATCGCCTTAGACATTCAACATAAGTATATATGCGCTTCTAGATGTGCCGATTTATTTAATTAGGCTCATATAACTTGTATTTAATTTAAAAATTTATTAAGAAAAACCGAAATGGCTTTAAAAAAAGAACTCGTATGTATAATTTTTACCTATGTATAATCTAAAAAGTAAACAAATATGTCCCTAATAAAGAAAACATTATTTATCATGAGCTTATTACCACCAACATGTTGAAGTTGCTGCCGACTTTTGTTCTTGTACTCACATTTAACATACTGAAGATGACAAATGAAGGGCTTTTTTCATGATCTTGCATATAGATTAACAAATTATGATATACTCATAGGATATTATGACTTATTTTATAAACATAGGTAATTTATTAAATCTACTATTCAAGGGATTTAAGGAGATATTATCTCTTACATTTATGAGTATCTACAATAACAGTATTCCGTATAAATCATTCAAAGAAGCTTTAATTGACGGCAATCTGTAGATTTGAACGAATCACATAGTTTTTATTGGATAAAATCTGGTATTTGTATGGTCTTCGAGAACGAAGATCAACTAGTGTTCCACATACTCTCATAATATTGAACACATGAGATTTGTTTCTTAAAAATACTATACCATAACAAATATGATTAATCATAGGAAATCAAGCAATCATAAGTTGATTGTTTCGGAAATGTTTGGAATAGATTTGATGGATTAGCAAATACAAGTCATGACTGCGACTTTGTAATAAGCTTAAGATAAATTATATTGTTGGTATTGGAAAATTATTTTTTACGTTTTGTTTAGTACAAATTATATATTCCGGTTCTTTATTCAAGTCAGTTCTGTTTTTTTTAATTTTTTATTATTTTATTTCTTTATTTTTAAAGTTATGATCGCGAATTCCTACATATATCATTATCGAATTTCGTTTCATGTCGTTGATTATGTTGGGAATGCCTTATTAATTATTTTATAGTTCATAATCTTTATTAATCTTTTCCAACTCATGGTTAAAATAGCGCATTGTCCCCATATCAGATGTATTTGGATGTAACTTTAGGGGACCGCCGGGAGGGTTTTCCCTTTCATTTGCAATCAAAATCACTCTAATACTGGCAAAACTATCGTGGAACAAACATTAAAAAAGTCATACGGCCTCCCCCTTTTTGAAGCCTCGGTTAAAAATGATCTGAGGCCTCCGCTTCACCAAGAACATAAACCCGCAAATCGGAGCCATCCTTCTAAACAACAGGATCATCTCCTGTAGGTCTTCCAATAAATTAAATTCGCCTTTTATTCGTCAAAGCTATTTACAGTCCAGGCTTCCTCTGCCCTAAAGAAGGTACATAATGCTTCCTGAAAATGCTACGAAACCTTCCATCGAACTCGTTGATATCCATGCTTACTTCCCTTTGTCCATCTCCAAAAGCAGCAACAGCAAATAGACTTGCTCTTCCACTTTAGGAATTCATCCGCGCCCTCTAAGTAAGCTTTCCCATGTTCAATGATTGACTTACCCACACCCTATAATCTCAGCCAATCTGGACCTCCTCCCATCTTCCAAACCTATTGTAATATCCTTTCTGATACCCGTAACGTGTTACCTCCCCATTATGCCTCTCCTATTCCCTAATCACCGTACCTCTCAAGTTAGGTTCTAGCATGTTTGTTGTATGTTAGTTTTGTTCTTAGCTCCAAGTCGCTTATCGAAACTATTAAGACCCATAGTTAGTTGAGTTATATCAAAATGTAAGTTAAATTTCAGTCGTCTTTGTATCCACTTTTTCATACAACCTTCATTTAAATACGTCCGCCACTTAGTCTTTCTCAGTAGTTTTAACGCAAAACACACACACACACCCTCCTTCTATAAAAACACCAAATATCCTTCCCAACCTAAAAACACATACTTTCATACTGGAAAACTTCGTACTTAATAACAGCCCGATTAACAAAAGCCATATTTTCACATTACCCTGCAAAGACTGTAACATACAGACTTCGTTCATGGACAGTGTCACCAAACCTCACGCCTTAACGACTGATTCAGAAACAAAAATGCGTGCGTCACAGAGCGGAAAAGTTCGGAAAATGACATGAACTATACGATCATCTAAAAAATGTTACAGACACAACTAGGAAAAGTCGAACATTATCCAATTTCATTTTTGAAATTCGGGTTAGTTATTTTGTATTCTTAGCAATAGTTACAAGACACTTCAACAGTGTGCCGAGTAGCATGCATTAAGCAATAGTTACGAGACCCCCCCCCCCAACATTGTATCGAGTAGCAAGCAATAAGCCATAGTTACAAGACCCCCCCCCAACTTTGTCCCGAGTAGTGAGCAATAAGCAATAGTTACGAGACCCCACAACAGTGTGCCGAGTAGCATGCATTAAGCAATAGTTACGAGACCCCACAACAGTGTACCGAGTAGCATGCATTAAGCAATAGTTGTAAGACCCCCCCAACATTGTACCGAGTAGCGAGTAATAAGCAATAGTTTCGAGACCCCCCCAACATTGTACCGAGTAGCAAGCAATAAGCAATAGTTACAAGACCCCCCCAACATTGTACCGAGTAGCAAAAATTAGGCAATAGTTACAAGACCCCCCCACATTGTACCGAATAACAAGCAATAAGCAATAGTTACAAGACTCCCCAACATTGTACCGTTTAGCAAGCAATAAGCAATAGTTACAAGACCCGCCAACATTGTACCGAGTAGGAAGCAATAAGCAATAGTTACAAGACCCCCCAACATTGTAAAGAGTAGGAAGCAATAAGCAATAGTTACAAGACCCCCTAACATTGTAAAGAGTAGCAAGCAATAAGCAATAGTTACAAGACCCCCAACATTGTACCGAGTAGCGAGTAATAAGCAATAGTTACAAGACCCCCAACATTGTACCGAGTAACAAGCAATAAGCAATAGTTACAAGACCCCCCCCAACATTGTACCGAGTAGTAAGCAATAAGCAATAGTTACAAGACCCCCCAAATTTGTACCGAGTAGCAAGCAATAGGCAATAGTTACAAGACCCCCCCAAATTTGTACCGAGTAGCAAGCAATAAGCAATAGTTACAAGACCCCCCAACATTGTACCGAGTAGCGAGTAATAAGCAATAGTTACAAGACCCCCCCAAATTTGTACCGAGTAGCAAGCAATAATCAATAGTTACAAGACCCCCCAACATTGTACCTAGTAGCGAGTAATAAGCAATAGTTACAAGATTCCCCCAACATTGTACCGAGTAGCAAGTAATAAGCAATAGTTACAAGACCCCCCAAACATTGTACCGAGTAGCAAGTAATAAGCAATAGTTACAAGACCCCCCAAACATTGTACCGAGTAGCAAGTAATAAGCAATAGTTACAAGACCCCCCAAACATTGTACCTAGTAGCGAGTAATAAGCAATAGTTACAAGATTCCCCCAACATTGTACCGAGTAGCAAGTAATAAGCAATAGTTACAAGACCCCCCAAACATTGTACCGAGTAGCAAGCAATAAGCAATAGTTACAAGACCCCCAACATTGTACCGAGTAGCAAGCAATAAGCAATAGTTACAAGACCCCCCCAACATTGTACCGAGTAGCAAGCAATAAGCAATAGTTACAAGACCCCCCCAACATTGTACCGAGTAGCAAGCAATAAGCAATAGTTACAAGACCCCCCCAACATTGTACCGAGTAGCAAGCAATAAGCAATAGTTACAAGACCCCCAACATTGTACCGAGTAGCAAGCAATAAGCAATAGTTACAAGACCCCCCCAACATTGTACCGAGTAGCAAGCAATAAGCAATAGTTACAAGACCCCCCTCCCCAACATTGTACCGAGTAGCAAGCAATAAGCAATAGTTACAAGACCCCCCAACATTGTACCGAGTAGCAAGCAATAAGCAATAGTTACAAGACCCCCAACATTGTACCGAGTAGCAAGCAATAAGCAATAGTTACAAGACCCCACACCAGTAATGCGAGTTGCTAGCAATATTTATAAAACCCTTCAATAATTTTTCGAGTAGCAAGCAATATTTACAAGACCCTTCACCAGTGTTCAGAGCTTCGTTCCCTTAACAACTCGCAGTAAACGTATATCTATATATTATTTCGCAATATTTAAAACAAATACGTTTACGTTTATACAGATAGCACATAAGGATTTTACTTATTTTAAATTTCAATAGATTTAAATTTATTATTTTACAATGGTAATAAATTGCTTACGTTTATACACGCGCTTTAATTCATTATTCTACCCATGTGGGTTTCCTGCCGTCCCTAGGTGGTCTTTAATCGATAGTCGATTTAAAAACAAACAATTCAATTATTTAGTGGTTATTATAAGTAAAATGAAATATCGTTAGAGGTACTTAAACTGATCTTCTAAAATGAGCGTTTTTATGAAACTGTAATTATTGAAAATAAAGTTTTTAAATATGTAATTGTAAATCACCCCTAAAACATATTTACAAATACTGGCTATCATTAAAAATATGAGTGTTTAAAAATTTCTAACCGAGACATAAAAAAAATATTATGGCAACCAAGTTCTGTTTATAAACAGGCTTTTTTCATTGATTGTTTTAAAACTATTATAATATATTTAATATTACTCAATACACTTAATATTAATTTTATTAGTATATTTAGTAGTATTTCTATATATTACTATCTATGACTTATTTAATGTTTATCGAGTTATTAATTCAAACTTGGAGTCAAAGGACTCTTTTAGTACAGTGTTC
Source organism: Prosapia bicincta (assembly GCA_036971475.1). Taxonomy (NCBI): domain Eukaryota; kingdom Metazoa; phylum Arthropoda; class Insecta; order Hemiptera; family Cercopidae; genus Prosapia; species Prosapia bicincta. Next base: position 56,363,435 of record JBAIZL010000009.1, on the reverse strand, counting down.
TTTTTATTAGTGATATTATCTCAATGAAAGAACTGCAGGACTCATGAATTGCTACTCCCTACACTTAGATCTACTTCTATAAAACTTCTCAGATACTCAGCCTTGATCTTTTTCTCTGGTTGGGAGCTCTCAGAGAGCTAGTCAGGAAGGCTTTAGTCTGTCTTTGGAAAACAACTCTTACCCCCGTTCTGGAATACTTCCAGAAAATCAATCATCTTCAGAGGAAATTACTACAAGACTTGTAACTCTTGTACAACAGACGCTTTCCCCTGAAGATGATTGCTTTGCAATCGAAATGTACATCAGGACATAAATATAACGTTTTGGGGGTTTAGGAGGTTTCATTTATTTATAATTAAAAACTACACCAAGTTAAAGTGTTATCATGTAAGGGTTATAAGTTTAGAATGTATGAGCATTTATGACGGTAAATAAGGTTTACATCTGAGATTTGAGGTGAAAAATGGCTTTTTGAGACATGAAGATTTATCGAGTTATTCCGCATCTACAAGCTTGGAATAGATGTTCCCGTTGATGTAGAAAAAGGTCTTAGTATAGTGGAATGAAATCTATGCCCTCACCTATAGTGGAATGAAATCTATGCCCTCACCTATAGTGGAATGAAATCTATGCCCTCACCTATAGTGGAATGAAATCTATGCCTTCACCTATAGTGGAATGAAATCTATGCCCTCACCTATAGTGGAATGAAATCTATGCCCTCACCTATAGTGGAATGAAATCTATGCCCTCACCTATAGTGGAATGAAATCTATGCCCTCACCTATAGTGGAATGAAATCTATGCCCTCACCTATAGTGGAATGAAATCTATGCCTTCACCTATAGTGGAATGAAATCTATGCCCTCACCTATAGTGGAATGAAATCTATGCCCTCACCTATAGTGGAATGAAATTTATGCCCTCACCTATAGTGGAATGAAATCTATGCCCTCACCTATAGTGGAATGAAATCTATGCCCTCACCTATAGTGGAATGAAATCTATGCCCTCACCTATAGTGGAATGAAATCTATGCCTTCACCTATAGTGGAATGAAATCTATGCCTTCACCTATAGTGGAATGAAATCTATGCCCTCACCTATAGTGGAATGAAATCTATGCCCTCACCTATAGTGGAATGAAATCTATGCCTTCACCTATAGTGGAATGAAATCTATGCCTTCACCTATAGTGGAATGAAATCTATGCCCTCACCTATAGTGGAATGAAATCTATGTCCTCACCTATAGTGGAATGAAATCTATGCCCTCACCTATAGTGGAATGAAATCTATGCCCTCCCCTAGTGGAATGAAATCTATGCCCTCACCTATAGTGGAATGAAATCTATGCCCTCACCTATAGTGGAAAGAAATCTATGCCTTTACCTATAGTGGAATGAAATCTATGCCTTCACCTATAGTGGAATGAAATCTATCCCCTCACCTATAGTGGAATGAAATCTATGCCCTCACCTATAGTGGAATGAAATCTATGCCTTCACCTATAGTGGAATGAAATCTATGCCTTCACCTATAGTGGAATGAAATCTATGCCCTCACCTATAGTGGAATGAAATCTATGCCCTCACCTATAGTGGAATGAAATCTATGCCCTCACCTATAGTGGAATGAAATCTATGCCTTCACCTATAGTGGAATGAAATCTATGCCTTCACCTATAGTGGAATGAAATCTATGCCCTCACCTATAGTGGAATGAAATCTATGCCCTCACCTATAGTGGAATGAAATCTATGCCTTCACCTATAGTGGAATGAAATCTATGCCTTCACCTATAGTGGAATGAAATCTATGCCCTCACCTATAGTGGAATGAAATCTATGCCCTCACCTGTAGTGGAATGAAATCTATGCCCTCACCTATAGTGGAATGAAATCTATGCCCTCACCTATAGTGGAATGAAATCTATGCTTCACCTATAGTAGAATGAAATCTATGCCCTCACCTATAGTGGAATGAAATCTATGCCCTCACCTATAGCGGAATGAAATCTATGCCTTCACCTATAGTGGAATGAAATCTATGCCTTCACCTATAGTGGAATGAAATCTATGCCTTCACCTATAGTGGAATGAAATCTATGCCTTCACCTATAGTGGAATGAAATCTATACCTTCACCTATAGTGGAATGAAATCTATACCTTCACCTATAGTGGAATGAAATCTATGCCTTCACCTATAGTGGAATGAAATCTATGCCCTCACCTATAGTGGAATGAAATCTATGCCCTCACCTATAGTGGAATGAAATCTATGCCCTCACCTATAGTGGAATGAAATCTATGCCCTCACCTATAGTGGAATGAAATCTATGCCCCCACCTATAGTGGAATGAAATCTATGCCCTCACCTATAGTGGAATGAAATCTATGCCTTCACCTATCGTGGAATGAAATCTATGCCCTCACCTATAGTGGAATGAAATCTATGCCCTCACCTATAGTGGAATGAAATCTATGCCCTCACCTATAGTGGAATGAAATCTATGCCCTCACCTATAGTGGAATGAAATCTATGCCTTCACCTATCGTGGAATGAAATCTATGCCCTCACCTATAGTGGAATGAAATCTATGCCCTCACCTATAGTGGAATGAAATCTATGCCCTCACCTATAGTGGAATGAAATCTATGCCCTCACCTATAGTGGAATGAAATCTATGCCCTCACCTATAGTGGAATGAAATCTATGCCCTCACCTATAGTGGAATGAAATCTATGCCCTCACCTATAGTGGAATGAAATCTATGCCTTCACCTATAGTGGAATGAAATCTATGCCTTCACCTATAGTGGATGAAATCTATGCCTTCATCTATAGTGGAATGAAATCTATGCCCTCACCTATAGTGGAATGAAATCTATGCCCTCACCTATAGTGGAATGAAATCTATGTCCTCACCTATAGTGGAATGAAATCTATGCCCTCACCTATAGTGGAATGAAATCTATGCCTTCCCCTAGTGGAATGAAATCTATGCCCTCACCTATAGTGGAATGAAATCTATGCCCTCACCTATAGTGAAATGAAATCTATGCCCTCACCTATAGTGGAATGAAATCTATGCCCACCTATAGTGGAATGAAATCTATGTCCTCACCTATAGTGGAATGAAATCTATGCCCTCACCTATAGTGGAATGAAATCTATGCCCTCAAATATAGTGCAAAGAGTCTGCTGCATAAGAGTTACAAGTCTTGTAGTATTTTCATCAGAAGATTATTGATTTGCAATGGAAATGTACGTCAGGACATAAATATAACGTTTTGGGGGTTTAGGAGGTTTTATAACTACAAAATTACACCACAGTTGTTCCAAGTTGCTATTGGCGAGATTTACTTTAGATACTGTATAGTCGCTATACTCAGACATTACTGACAAGATTCTGAGAGCACTGTGATGGTGGTAAAGATGAAAATTATTTCACAATGTCTACTAGCAAATGTTTATATAAATTTAAAAAATTAACACTTACAAAATTATATTTTTTGGTATATTGAGATCTGACAATACTGGTTACTGAAAGAATGAGATAACTCGGCATAATTCTCTTCTAAACTATAGAAATGCAGTTACTAGAGAAGAACACGTCTGAGTGAAAAGTTTTCGAAATGGTTAAAGCAAAAATACAGTGCAAAGTTACAATCGAAGTTAAACCATATTAACTGAGAATACACTGAACAAAACACGTCATTTAATGGCGGCGACACAAATATGAGTATAACTACAGATCTGTGTGTAAGATGGAGCATAGCAAGATAATTGTTATTACTGCATATCTCGAATGTAAACGTTCTTTTCCGCCTTAAAATCTCACTTAGGCTGCGGTCATACAGAAGGCAACTGGTGACGGCAAAGCAACGCAAACCTGGGTTGCTTTTTCACAGCATACAGAGTTGAAAGTACATATTCATAGTGAAATGATAGCAACGCAACTAGCGAGTGACACAGAAACTAGAGTTGCTCCAGTCACGACATGCTGTAAACTCGTTGCTCAGTTTCTCAGTTGCCAGCAGTATTAGTTGTGTTATGTATGCGTTTCTCAAGAGTGCTATCGAATTTAAATAATTAATTATTATTTTTATTTGAATATTTTGTGTTTCTGTTTCTTTGAATAGTCTTTTATTATACTGCTATATTATGTATGCGTTTCTCAAGAGTGCTATCGAATTTAAATAATTAATTATTATTTTTATTTGAATATTTTGTGTTTCTGTTTCTTTGAATAGTCTTTTATTATACTACTATATTATGTCAGAAAAACAAAATATTGCTAGCTCTTGTCATGATTTGTGTATCCAACAACTTCAAGACGATATCAATGAGACCAACAATTTTTTCAAAATATATAAAATCGGTAATTGAACTATAAAATTTCATTTGTTTAAAAACTAATTATTATTTCATTGTAATGTAATGTTTTGCAGTTATACATAAAATGAAATACATAAATGAGCAATTAACCTTAGCTGAGTGTTATTGTAAAACATTCTCAAACTGAAATTTATCTCTCCATTTTCCTTAAAATATACACAAGAACGCATCCTCCTCTGGCAACCAAACCAACATCTTTATATGAACAATCTAGTAAACCGACTAGCAACTTTACTAATAGCAACTTAAGTTTACGTTGCGTTGCGATCACCAGATGCCTTCTGTATGTCCGCAGCCATATTCTAAACTATTAATCTGCAAACGAAGATACACCAACTCGGTAAAATTTACTCTGAATAAATAAGTAATTATTGACAATTTTAAGAGCACTATGATGTTAAATATAGAAAGCATAGTATAAGCCTGTATGGTGTCAGGAGCATGTATATATTATATTATGTACATATTTGGCCGCACAACTGTGTTATAAATACAGATCCGTAAAGAAAATGCAGGGAAACAGAGCTGTAAGAGGAAAAGGTAGATGAGGCAAAAGCTTAAATCTTTTTGAAAATACATCAACCTAGATATTTTATGGGCAGTAGGATGACTACATCCATATCCTAGGCGGTAAATTAGTATCCCTAAATCATAAAAGGTAACATGGTCAATTTAGGTAATATTCACCATTAACATAGATTTAAAAAAACAACATATGAACTTGGATGGGCAATACCTTAGGAATCATGTTTGGCACTTGGTGTAGCGATGTAGAACCTAGCCCACTTCATATATCTGTATAAAATTGTTCACTTTATCAAAAAGAGCAGCAATGTTAACGTTTACACAATAAAGAAAAGAGAATATTTAACTTAGTTGCAATAAATGGAATAGTTGTTTGACGTCATAAACGTATTTGTTATATTGCAAGATAAATTTAAATTGATAATTTACAGCTTTTTGCAGAATATAAAAAGAAATAATGAAATATTCTTGAAAGTTATTATTTTACTAACGCCATATATAAGGCGACTTTAAAATCCACATCTATTAATTCTGAAGAGGTAACGGTTGATATCAGTGCTATCCTGTATTGACTGCAATATTTTTATTTGCAACACATTAATTGAATTTATTAAAACATATACTTAGACGTCTTTCACTAAAGTTAAACAAGAGCGTTTACTTAATTAGAGAAGCCGATACACAGAACCGATAAGTGGACGATGAGACGAGAATCGATGCAGAACCAAACAGAGGAAACGTGATTCTGAATTAATAACCTAACTAATCGCTAAGGCTACATGATAAACGAGGGAGGAATATTGATATCTCTGAACAGGTTACATCCCTGTCCCTCCGTCTCCCCTTCGTCATTGCGGAGCTCTAGTGACGTACTTTGAGAAGGATAAGGTTAAGTTGTATTAATTTCGACTCTCACACAGTAGCAGTGCTCTGTTTACAAACGGAAACGAATTATTAAAAATGTGTAAATCTAAAGATCTTGAACTTCGCACAACAGCTGTTTGTCGATACAAATATAGGCCTTCAGTTATTGGAAAGGATGTCGAACCCTCTCTTTTTAGTTTATCTTGAGCGTAGCATTGTCTATATCGCAAAACAAATAAATAAAATTCCGTGGAAAATCTAAAATAATATAGAGAATCGGTAATAACTCTATATTATCGTGCTTACAATGTATTGTTCTGTAATAGCATGCATAGTGAGGATAGGTTATAAAAAAACATGAAGTATAGGCTTGAAATGAAAGTAGCGGGACAAACAAATGTAAGAATGATGCAACTCCCTTACATAAGTTACGCACCTACAGAATCGGGAATAACTCTATATTATCGTGCTTACAATGTATTGTTCTGTAATAGCATGCATAGTGAGGATAGGTTATAAAAAAACATGAAGTATAGGCTTGAAATGAAAGTAGCGGGACAAACAAATGTAAGAATGATGCAACTCCCTTACATAAGTTACGCACCTACAGAATCGGGAATAACTCTATATTATCGTGCTTACAATGTATTGTTCTGTAATAGCATGCATAGTGAGGATAGGTTATAAAAAAACATGAAGTATAGGCTTGAAATGAAAGTAGCGGGACAAATAAATGTAAGAATGATGCAACTCCCTTACATAAGTTACGCACCTACAGAATCGGGAATAACTCTATATTATCGTGCTTACAATGTATTGTTCTGTAATAGCATGCATAGTGAGGATAGGTTATAAAAAAACATGAAGTATAGGCTTGAAATGAAAGTAGCGGGACAAACAAATGTAAGAATGATGCAACTCCCTTACATAAGTTACGCACCTACAGAATCGGGAATAACTCTATATTATCGTGCTTACAATGTATTGTTCTGTAATAGCATGCATAGTGAGGATAGGTTATAAAAAAACATGAAGTATAGGCTTGAAATGAAAGTAGCGGGACAAATAAATGTAAGAAAGATACAACTCCCTTACATAAGTTACGCTCCTACAGAATCGGGAATAACTCTATATTATCGTGCTTACAATGTATTGTTCTGTAATAGCATGCATAGTGAGGATAGGTTATAAAAAAACATGAAGTATAGGCTTGAAATGAAAGTAGCGGGACAAACAAATGTAAGAATGATGCAACTCCCTTACATAAGTTACGCACCTACAGAATCGGGAATAACTCTATATTATCGTGCTTACAATGTATTGTTCTGTAATAGCATGCATAGTGAGGATAGGTTATAAAAAAACATGAAGTATAGGCTTGAAATGAAAGTAGCGGGACAAACAAATGTAAGAATGATGCAACTCCCTTACATAAGTTACGCACCTACAGAATCGGGAATAACTCTATATTATCGTGCTTACAATGTATTGTTCTGTAATAGCATGCATAGTGAGGATAGGTTATAAAAAACATGAAGTATAGGCTTGAAAAGAAAGTAGCGGGACAAACAAATGTAAGAAAGATACAACTCCCTTACATAAGTTACGCACCTACAGAATCGGGAATAACTCTATATTATCGTGCTTACAATGTATTGTTCTGTAATAGCATGCATAGTGAGGATAGGTTATAAAAAACATGAAGTATAGGCTTGAAAAGAAAGTAGCGGGACAAACAAATGTAAGAAAGATACAACTCCCTTACATAAGTTACGCACCTACAGAATCGGGAATAACTCTATATTATCGTGCTTACAATGTATTGTTCTGTAATAGCATGCATAGTGAGGATAGGTTATAAAAAACATGAAGTATAGGCTTGAAATGAAAGTAGCGGGACAAACAAATGTAAGAATGATGCAACTCCCTTACATAAGTTACGCACCTACAGAATCGGGAATAACTCTATATTATCGTGCTTACAATGTATTGTTCTGTAATAGCATGCATAGTGAGGATAGGTTATAAAAAAACATGAAGTATAGGCTTGAAATGAAAGTAGCGGGACAAATAAATGTAAGAAAGATACAACTCCCTTACATAAGTTACGCTCCTACAGAATCGGGAATAACTCTATATTATCGTGCTTACAATGTATTGTTCTGTAATAGCATGCATAGTGAGGATAGGTTATAAAAAAACATGAAGTATAGGCTTGAAATGAAAGTAGCGGGACAAACAAATGTAAGAAAGATACAACTCCCTTACATAAGTTACGCACCTACAGAATCGGGAATAACTCTATATTATCGTGCTTACAATGTATTGTTCTGTAATAGCATGCATAGTGAGGATAGGTTATAAAAAAACATGAAGTATAGGCTTGAAATGAAAGTAGCGGGACAAACAAATGTAAGAAAGATACAACTCCCTTACATAAGTTACGCACCTACAGAATCGGGAATAACTCTATATTATCGTGCTTACAATGTATTGTTCTGTAATAGCATGCATAGTGAGGATAGGTTATAAAAAAACATGAAGTATAGGCTTGAAATGAAAGTAGCGGGACAAACAAATGTAAGAAAGATACAACTCCCTTACATAAGTTACGCACCTACAGAATCGGGAATAACTCTATATTATCGTGCTTACAATGTATTGTTCTGTAATAGCATGCATAGTGAGGATAGGTTATAAAAAAACATGAAGTATAGGCTTGAAATGAAAGTAGCGGGACAAATAAATGTAAGAAAGATACAACTCCCTTACATAAGTTACGCTCCTACAGAATCGGGAATAACTCTATATTATCGTGCTTACAATGTATTGTTCTGTAATAGCATGCATAGTGAGGATAGGTTATAAAAAAACATGAAGTATAGGCTTGAAATGAAAGTAGCGGGACAAACAAATGTAAGAATGATGCAACTCCCTTACATAAGTTACGCACCTACAGAATCGGGAATAACTCTATATTATCGTGCTTACAATGTATTGTTCTGTAATAGCATGCATAGTGAGGATAGGTTATAAAAAAACATGAAGTATAGGCTTGAAATGAAAGTAGCGGGACAAACAAATGTAAGAATGATGCAACTCCCTTACATAAGTTACGCACCTACAGAATCGGGAATAACTCTATATTATCGTGCTTACAATGTATTGTTCTGTAATAGCATGCATAGTGAGGATAGGTTATAAAAAAACATGAAGTATAGGCTTGAAATGAAAGTAGCGGGACAAACAAATGTAAGAATGATGCAACTCCCTTACATAAGTTACGCACCTACAGAATCGGGAATAACTCTATATTATCGTGCTTACAATGTATTGTTCTGTAATAGCATGCATAGTGAGGATAGGTTATAAAAAAACATGAAGTATAGGCTTGAAAAGAAAGTAGCGGGACAAATAAATGTAAGAAAGATACAACTCCCTTACATAAGTTACGCACCTACAGAATCGGGAATAACTCTATATTATCGTGCTTACAATGTATTGTTCTGTAATAGCATGCATAGTGAGGATAGGTTATAAAAAACATGAAGTATAGGCTTGAAAAGAAAGTAGCGGGACAAACAAATGTAAGAAAGATACAACTCCCTTACATAAGTTACGCACCTACAGAATCGGGAATAACTCTATATTATCGTGCTTACAATGTATTGTTCTGTAATAGCATGCATAGTGAGGATAGGTTATAAAAAACATGAAGTATAGGCTTGAAAAGAAAGTAGCGGGACAAACAAATGTAAGAAAGATACAACTCCCTTACATAAGTTACGCACCTACAGAATCGGGAATAACTCTATATTATCGTGCTTACAATGTATTGTTCTGTAATAGCATGCATAGTGAGGATAGGTTATAAAAAACATGAAGTATAGGCTTGAAAAGAAAGTAGCGGGACAAACAAATGTAAGAAAGATACAACTCCCTTACATAAGTTACGCACCTACAGAATCGGGAATAACTCTATATTATCGTGCTCGCAATGTATTGTTCTGTAATAGCATGTATAGTGAGGATAGGTTATAAAAAACATGAAGTATAGGCTTGAAAAGAAAGTAGCGGGACAAATAAATGTAAGAAAGATACAACTCCCTTACATAAGTTACGCACCTACAGAATCGGGAATAACTCTATATTATCGTGCTTACAATGTATTGTTCTGTAATAGCATGCATAGTGAGGATAGGTTATAAAAAACATGAAGTATAGGCTTGAAAAGAAAGTAGCGGGACAAACAAATGTAAGAAAGATACAACTCCCTTACATAAGTTACGCACCTACAGAATCGGGAATAACTCTATATTATCGTGCTTACAATGTATTGTTCTGTAATAGCATGCATAGTGAGGATAGGTTATAAAAAACATGAAGTATAGGCTTGAAAAGAAAGTAGCGGGACAAATAAATGTAAGAAAGATACAACTCCCTTACATAAGTTACGCACCTATAGAATCGGGAATAACTCTATATTATCGTGCTCACAATGTATTGTTCTGTAATAGCATGTATAGTGAGGATAGGTTATAAAAAACCATGAAGTGTAGGCTTTAAAAGAAAGTAGCGGGACAAATAAATGTAAGAAAGATATAACTCCCTTACATAAGTTACGCTCCTACAGAATCGGGAATAACTCTATATTATCGTGCTCACAATGTATTGTTCTGTAATAGCATGTATAGTGAGGATAGGTTATAAAAAAACATGAAGTGTAGGCTTGAAAAGAAAGTAGCGGGACAAATAAATGTAAGAAAGATATAACTCCCTTACATAAGTTACGCTCCTACAGAATCGGGAATAATTCAACTGAAACATTCCATTGATTAAGGATTCAACTTTGCATGATATTACAGTGGTATTGCCTTCAAGGCCCCATAGCCAATGCTACACCGTTTTCTTTGTTTATTTCGGGATTAAGTCTCGAGTGTATTAATGCTATTGGCAACAGTTTCCACGTTATCTTAATAGCGTTCAGGGAACAACATTCGGGGAAAATCATTTATTACCAAAACGGTAAAAGCACGGAAGTTTCGGTATTTGTTTCAACAAACCCCAGCGGAATGCAGTACTCTGCGTTTATCTTGAACACTCTGTTATGTTTATACAACAAATGTTTGTTATATTTTATATATTATTCCGGTAAATGTTCCTTTTAAATCGATTAGATCCATAAAGTGATCTGAACTAAAACTAACGTTAAATTGATTCTGTCGGTATTTTTTTTGTCAAAAAATGATAAGAAAAATATTTCCATCTTATTCACTTGCTTAGTATATGAAATGTTTTCTTGAGGAAGAAGTTCGAATTAAGTAATAGGCTACTGCTTTTAGTTAGAGAAATTAAACATTACGGAAGGAATTTCGAAACGTATTTCAAATACAATTGTGAGGTTTTCATGTTTTGTCTGAAAGTTATAATATTACAAACTGTCTAGTTTAGCAAATGCAATGTCTGGCTGGTATTTTTCTTTAAAGACCGAATACAGCTATTTATACCGCTCCACTCTCACAGAGATCTACTTTAAAAATTTTTCCATTGAATGGAATCTATCTCAAGTCAATGTAATTCTGCAATACCACCTGATTCGCACTCCTTCCAGCATCTACTACTCACCCCCCTGCCCTCCAGAATCTATTACTCAACCCCTGCCCCCCAGAATCAATTGCTCAACCCCTGCCCACCAGGATCACCTGCTCAATAACTGCCCTCTAACATCTGCTACTCACCCCTTGCCCATCAGTATCTACTACTTAACCCCTGCCCTCCAGAATCTACTGCTCAACCCCTGCCCACCAGGATCACCAGCTCAATCACTGCCCTCTAACTTCTGCTACTCACCCCTTGCCCATCAGTATCCAGTACCTACTACTCAACCCCTGCCCACCAGGATCACCAGCTCAATCACTGCCCTCTAAACATCTGCTACTCACCCCTTCCCCATCAGTATCTACTACTCAACCCCTGCCCAACAGGATCACCTGCTCAATCACTGCCCTCTAAGATCTGCTACTCACCTCTTGCCCATCAGTATCTACTACTTAACCTCGGCCCATCAGTATCTACTACTCAACCCCTGCCCACCAGGATCGCCAGCTCAATCACTGCCCTCTAACATCTGCTACTCACCCCTTGCCCATCAGTATCCACTACATAACCCCTGACCTCCAGAATCTACTGCTCAACCCCTGCCCACGAGGACCACCAGCTCAATCACTGCCCTCTAACATCTGCTACTTAACCCGTGCCCAACAGTATCTACTACACAACCCCTGCCTACCAGGATCACCTGCTCAATCACTGCCCTCTAAACATCTGCTACTCACCCCTTGCCCATCAGTATCTACTACTCTACCCCTGCCCAACAGGATCACCTGCTCAATCACTGCCCTCTAAGATCTGCTACTCACCTCTTGCCCATCAGTATCTACTACTTAACCCCTGCCCTCCATTATCTATAACTCAACCCCTGCCCACCAGGATCACCAGCTCAATCACTGCCCTCTAAACATCTGCTACTCACCCCTCACCCATCAGTATCTACTACTCAACCCCTTCCCACCAGGATCACCAGCTAAATCACTGCCCTCTAAGATCTGCTACTCATCCCTTGCCCATCAGTATCTACTACTTAACCTCTGCCCTCCAGAATCTATTACTCAACCCCTGCCCACCAGGATCACCAGCTCAATCACTGCCCTCTAACATATGCTACTCACCCCTTGCCCATCAGTATCTACTACTTAATCCCTGCGCTCCAGAATCTACTACTCAACCCCTGCCCACCAGGATCACCAGCTTAATCACTGCCATCTAAACATCTACTACTCCCCCCTTGCCCATCAGTATCTACTACTCAACCCCTGCCCAACAGGATCACCTGCTCAATCACTGCCCTCTAAGATCTGCTACTCACCCCTTGCCCATCAGTATCTACTACTTAACCCCTGCCCTCCATTATCTATTACTCAACACCTGCCCACCAGGATCACCAGCTCAATCACTGCCTTCTAAACATCTGCTACTCACCCCTTGCCCATCAGTATCTACTACTCAACCCCTGCCCACTAGGATCACCAGCACAATCACTGCCCTCTAAGTTCTGCTACTCACCCCTTGCCCATCAGTATCTACTACTTAACCTCTGCCCTCCAGAATCTATTACTCAACCCCTGCCCACCAGGATCACCACCTCAATCACTGCCCTCTAACATCTGCTACTCACCCCTTGCCCATCAGTATCTACTACTAACCCCTGCCCTCCAGAATCTACTGCTCAACCCCTGCCCACCAGAGTCACCTGCTCAATCACTGCCCCCTATCATCTGCTACTCACCCCTTGCCCATCAGTATCTGCTACCTAACCTCTGCCCTCCAGAATCTATTACTCAACTCCTGCCCACCAGGATCACCTGCTCAATAACTGCCCTCTAAACATCTGCTACTCACCCCTTGCCCATCAGTATCTACTACTCAACCCCTGCCCACTAGGATCACCAGCACAATCACTGCCCTCTAAGTTCTGCTACTCACCCCTTGCCCATCAGTATCTACTACTTAACCTCTGCCCTCCAGAATCTATTACTCAACCCCTGCCCCCCAGGATCACCACCTCAATCACTGCCCTCTAACATCTGCTACACACCCCTTGCCCATCAGTATCTACTACTAACCCCTGCCCTCCAGAATCTACTACTCAACCCCTGCCCACCAGGATCACCAGCTCAATCACTGCCCTCTAACATCTGCTACTCACCCCATGCCCATCAGTAGCTACTACTTAACCCCTGCCCTCCAGAATCTACTGCTGATCCCCTGCCCACCAGAGTCACCTGCTCAATTACTGCCCTCTATCATCTGCTACTCACCCCTTGCCCATCAGTATCTGCTCCCTAACCCCTGCCCTCCAGAATCTACTACTCAACCCCTGCCCACCAGAATCACCAGCTCAATCACTGCCCTGTAAGTTCTGCTACTCACCCCTTGCCCATCAGTATCTACTACTTAACCTCTGCCCTCCAGAATCTATTACTCAACCCCTGCCCACCAGGATCACCAGCTCAATCACTGCCCTCTAACATCTGATACTCAACCCTTGCCCATCAGTATCTACTACTAACCCCTGTCCTCCAGAACCTTCTACTCAACCCCTCCCCACCAGGATCACCAGCTCAATCACTGCCCTCTAACATCTGTTTCTCACCCCATGCCCATCAGTAGCTACTACTTAATCCCTGCCCTCCAGAATCTACTGCTCAATCACTGTCTTCCAACATCTGCTACTCTCCCCTTGCCCATCAATATCTACTACTTAACCCCTGCCCTGCATTATCTATTACTCAATCCCTGCCTACCAGGATCACCAGCTCAATCACTGCCCTCTAAACATCTGCTATTCACCCCTTGCCCATCAGTATCTACTACTCAACCCCTGCCCACCTTGATCACCTGCTCAGTCACTGCCCACTAACATCTGCTACTCACCCCTTGCCCATCAGTATCTATTACTCAACCCCTGCCACCAGAATCTATTACTCAACCCCTGCGTACCAGGATCACCTGCTCAATCAGTGCCCTTTAACATCTGCTACTCACCCCTTGCCCATCAGTATCTACTACTTAACCCCTGCCCTCCAGAATCTATTACTCAACCCCTGTCCATCAGCATTTACTACTAAACCCTTTATCAGCATCTACAACTCAACCCCTGCTCTCAATCATCTACTGCTCAATCCCTGCCCTCCAACATCTAATACTCAACCCCAGTCATTCAGCATCTACTACTCAACCCCAGTCAATCAGTATCTACTACTTAACCTTTCAGACTGATGTACTCTTTTCAGCCTTAAGTAGAATATCTTTTGATAAGTCTTTTTCCAACTATCTCCACTTCCAGGCTACATGCTGGTGGAAATCGCAGAAAAAACCTCGCTGACTACCTACTAGTAGGACACTCGATCGACTAATGGTCAGTTCCAGGTCAATGGAAGCGACCAGTCAGGTCCTTTTGGATAGCAGAAAGAAGAAAATCATCCGCTTCAAGACGCCGCTGACGTCTCTAATATCTTGAAAAATTCTGCCGTATTATCTGGCTCTTTGAAAGCACAGCTTCTTCAAAACAAATTATTTAACCGGATTCAAGAATGGATATCTCCAATAATACATCAGCTAGATCCTGTAAACGAATTTCCAGCAAGACCTCAATGCTGCCATTAAGAGACTAAAACCCAAATGGTGTAACAAAACGTTTCCGTGGGACTAAATGTTTACTAAACTCTGTTAGTTTTCAAATTTAGTTATACTATATTTTGTAAGTTATTGAAAGGAAGGTTTAAAAAACACAGTGATGAAAAAATAAATAGAACTAAATAAAACCGTCTTCCGGTGAGATAAAATCTTGTCCCATAGTAGAAAACTTCAACTTCCTCTAACTAAAAAAACCTTCTTAACCATTCTAAAGAGCTCCATAATCCCAGCCTTATCCCAAAAAACAACCCTCATAGATTACTACACGCTGCCGTTGAAAGTGTCAGATTTGACAAAACCTTACGGCCACTAAAACCCCTTCCTTTTCTGATTTACACACACACACACACACACACACAAAACCACGCGTGTTTAAAAATAAAATAATAGGATGAATATAAAGGTAGGTATTGTAGAAAGTGGTAAAGGAGAAAGCACAACTAAGAACATCAGTAATATCAACCTTTATATATGAGGGATTGAGCTAAGTATCTCAACATTTTTGACTAAACGCTTCCAAGGCTCTAACTAATATTCTCAATAAATAGCCACCAGACAGAATCTGTGTAGCTTATAGGAGGGAAGAACCAACAGTATATATCATAAGTATGATTTTGAAAAGGATTGTGTGAATTTTTGAAAGAAGAAGGAGAGTAAGCAGAAAGTAGTAGGAATACTTTCTGAATCTATGATAAAGGAAAGTTCCTTAGCACCATTATGTTGAGGCAAGTTTATGTTAGGCGAACAATCCTTAAGCAAGACGAAGGGTACACCTAACCGTGATGTACTGTTGGTAACGTTTAGTTGGGAAATGAGCGAACGTGAAATATTAGTACTTATGCAGACTTACTGCATTTACTTGAGGTTTAGAGTGAGGAGCTATGTGGGAGGAGAATCAGTGCCCTTATACCACGCTACATTCGATCTGTATGTATCTTTTTACCTTGAATAATCCATTGTAAAACTATACGTATACATCCAGCTATGCCTAACTTTGCTATCTAATGAGAAAAACCCCGGGCCCGTTGTTTACAGAACGCAGAATGTTGGAAAGTGAAACAGCTGTCTCCTCTCCACTGAGCAATCAGTTTGCTTCAATACCAAGAATTACAGACATCAGAAAGTTCTTATTTACAATGAAAACATGCATTGTTTGCACACAAAACTTCTATGAAACTTGCTGTCTGAAAAAATCTTAGACTACATCTGGAATCTCAGCGATTTCCTCGTCCGTTCTCTTTTTTTTCGTCCCCCAAAACGTCTCAACCTTTCCTCATTTCCTTCTTAATAACGCTTGCCGCGGCAAATAGCTTAAGCTAATTTTGTAATTCAGTTTAAGTGGTTTTAAGAGTTTAATAGTGATTTCATTTTGTTATGACTGGAACAGTCGTTATGTCTAAGGGATACAGATTACCTTGTATTGATGGGTAGAGGCCGTTTAGAGACCAACAGAACCACCAGATGTCTCAGAGTACCTGTTCCACTTGC
Source organism: Prosapia bicincta (assembly GCA_036971475.1). Classification (NCBI taxonomy): domain Eukaryota; kingdom Metazoa; phylum Arthropoda; class Insecta; order Hemiptera; family Cercopidae; genus Prosapia; species Prosapia bicincta. The sequence goes on along the minus strand of JBAIZL010000009.1, from coordinate 56,346,904 downwards.
GAATAAATTTCTTAATATAATTTTATTGCAAACTATTATTCAATGTCTTCTATTAGTTCACTCTCTCTCTCTCTCTCTCTCTCTCTCTCTTTATATATATATATATATATATATATATATATATATTTAATAAATTTAAAATATTTCAAACACAAGAATACTTTTAATGAATATATTTATTTTATTAGATAATTATTTTTCCTGAAGATGCTGATACTTTTTTATCGGCGAAAAGCTTTGAATAAATATATTCATTAAAAGTATTCTTGTGTTTGAAATATTTTAAATTTATTAACTATATATACAAGAAAACATATCACCACATTTAATATATATATATATATATATATATATATATATATATATATATATATATATATATATATATATTTACTTGTTCAAACTTTTCATCGATAATAAAATTCTTTCGACTACATCCACTAAGTTCAAATACACTTTTTAGGACTTATAGTGGATGAGACTTGATGTTAATAATGTTTTTTTCAAATATTTATTCAGTATTCAAATTTAATTAAATCATTTTAGTTTTATGTTGGAAACACTTTTTCCCAAAGGGGCAAGTTATGCAATACAGTTATTTCGTTCCATTTTGCTTAAAATAAATGATCGCATACGATTTCATAAAGCAACTGATTTTATGTTATAGTTTTAACGGTATAACAGCTGTTTTGTTCTAGAACATAGTTTGTTATAGAACGTGGTTTATTTTATTCTATTGATAACAATTGTAATTATTTAATAAAAAGTAATTAAAATAATTTTTTTGCCTAGTTAGGAATTGGTTTGAAATTTGTTTTATATTGCTTGCCTTTATCTATATTTGTCATATATACACTTGCCAATCCTTGATAATATGCCTGAGACGATGAAATACCTCTGTTATTTCTATTATTTCTGTAATACAGTAAATTTACAACTAACAAATGTTTCGTTTCTAAATTTATTTTCAATATCACTTGACACCTAACTGTTGCTAGTGTACGTGTAATAAAAACAAATCTATCTGGATCCATTCATATCTTCAATTAACTTTTTAATCGTCCTCCTTACTATCTATAGCGTTCGATATCTCTTGTAAAAAAGGTTCTTTTCACTTCCCATAATTCCACAGAAGGAAAGTCAAGTCATCTGAATTTTAACAACGGAGAAGACGATGACACAGTAAGGGTCGGGAAATATTTCATTAAGTACAAGAATTACAACAAACAGTGTAATTTATTCAACGCTAACACTACAGCCGGCAATAAACTCAATACTTGTTCTAGGTTAATGGTCACAGTTCCCTCAGCGCAGTAAATTTCATATTTTATTTCCATTACATCGGCACCAACTACGTTTTGCATGAACTATAGTCACGACATTCATAATACGGCTTAATATCACAAATGCAATTTTTATATTGCAAATATATCTATTTCATGCTACAAAATGTAGTACAGCCTTTGGAAAACTGCCTGCTTTCCAATTAACTTAACCTCTGGCACTCCTCACTCATATTTGTGCACTTTGCAACAGCTTTCTTCCTAAATCATTTTTAATCACTGTGGTTCCTACTAAGTTCCTTTCTGAAATATCCACTATGAAGAACCTATTAGTCATATATGTGTAATAAACTAATCAGCATATATTATAAATAGTTATATATATATGCCGCTTCCGGATATTAACTATTCGTCATGTGTGGTAGTGTGTTCGTGGGTTTATTGGTTTTGTGTGTGTGCTCGCGCTTGTGTATGGTGCTAACTAATTTGATGGAAACTGTAACGGTGTAACATTTTTCTTACATAACGATGTGGTTTTTACAAATGAATAGATACAAGGCACGGCATTTAACGGCGAAGCCTGTATTGTTTCTCTAACTAAAGAGGGCTTTGCTTTTAAAGTCAGGAGATATATTGAGCTATATCAAAATCAATTTCGTCTGAGGACCGAGCCTACCCGTAAATCTGTGTTAGCTGGTAGCAGAGCGTGGGTAATGTGTGAAATATTCACGCAAGCTTGTCCACTGAGATTCAGCCCAAAGATTTTATAAAAGAGGGCGAAACCTTACAAAAACACTTCTTTGTGAAAATGAGGGGAATTATTTACACAGAATTATATTAAATGCGGGTTCTCTCTTATCCAATACATTCATATTTCCTAATAAAAACATACTGATCGAAGGTGGATTTGTTTAACCATCAATAGAAACCTATTTGAACCGTTCTATATATTTCATTCACTCGTATAATACAGCCCTAAACAATACCCTCTGAGTAGTATTTCCGTGCGACGTTAGTGAATACGACCGGATACAAATATGCATGACATTTCATCCTTTGCAGTAAAATATTAAGCAATTACTTTAACTCGCCTATAAAATGGTAGCACTAGTGTTCTCTTGCTCTCATACGGATTCATTACGAAGCAACTCGGCACAAACACCCTCGGCTGCCGTACAAATATAACAAACAAATTAAGCTATGCATAATGAATCATGCCTTGGGAAATCATTGGTTTTAATGGCCTCATTTGTGGCACATTTTGTTTGTATCGCGCTCGCTATGTACAGGGCAAAGCCATAAAAACAGCTGATTGTGCGGTTGCTAGCAACGAACTAACATAAAATTCCGCTGTTATTTATCTGACTCGTCTCGTTCCTAAATTGACTCATTTCAACGATGTTTGTACAGTGTCGAATTAACACAAAACAGACAAAACAAGACAAAAATAAACCATGCTGAGTTAAACAACATTGGACAACATCGTTGACGAGAATCCGTAACAAGGTTAACTATAATACCTGCAGAGAAACGATAACGAGGAACACCAGTAATAAATTGCAAAGTGAATTATAACTGTAGGACCCGCACACGCTCACATATACACCCCCCCACACACACCCACACACACACACACACACACACATACATACACACACACTCACAAACAAGCATCTATACACTCTGTGTTACATACATATACAATAAAAACTATGTACGTTCCAACATGGGAAGACTATCCTTAGGCAGTTTCCAGGATACCGTTTTATATATCGATGATGGTATTTGCAAGGCCGAAACTTATGCTTAGTTGAGAGAATTGTCTAATATTGTTTTAAAACTAAAACTTTTGCTAGAATAACATAATTAATACGACCAATTTAAATGTATAAATAAATTAGTTGGGCTTTACCTTAATTCATATTAAGTTTACAAACGAGCGCGTGTTTAGATGTGTCTTTCAATTGGGTGATGGAATTTGGGGCGTTGAACATATGGCTAGGTTTATTAGGTAAAAATTATTTTAAAACTTTCTCAACACTGCTAATATTAACAAATCTAAAATGTAAGGAATTTAAATGTGTAAATAAAATTTGTTTATGGTTCCACTGGGTTTATTAGGATTACAGGCGAGCACATATTTAAATTAGATGATGGTATTTGAGACACCGAATCCTATGACAAGTTAAAATGTGGTTAAATTTATTTTAAAAAGTTAGAAACTTTTCTAACATTAACAAATCCAAAATGTAGCATAAAAACAAAATGCATTCACCTTTCATAATATAAATATTACATTCTCAAGGCAGACATAATTTCACCGAGTACCAACTGCCTCCCTTAACGTTCTAATGTGCTGATGTAATTACGTTTAGTAGATCCGTACGACGTACTGCAATGCTTTGTATCGACTCCCTACGTGACACGTAATGAACTGCGACCGTGTTGGATTCTCTGTGACGTGCTGACAAAACAGTCTGCCTCAAGCATACTGATGGACTAACTATCTGTCTCTAATCACAGCATTTAGAGAATACCGTTTTTTATTTTCGCCTCAGTATATGTTCAGGGAAGAGTATATGAATAAATACTAATGCTTATTTTGTTTACTGGTAAACATGGACAGCACTCAATATACTTACTCAATAAATCTGTTGAAATGTGTTTTTCGTATTACGCTTGTTACATAGACTTAACAACCTTAAAAATATTTAATACTGATATTTTTCTTCCTCCTTAAAATCATTGTGGTGAAGTTCCACATTCCGCTTTTTCTTATGCTAAGGATTTTGCCATCGATTATATCTTAAAATTTTATCACTCAACATATAAAATCTGTTGTAATACGCACGAAGATGGAGGTATGATAGTGGAAGATGTATTCAGAGTCCCAACCTTGAGGTATTTTCCCTAAAACATATATATAATTTCGTAAACCGAATATTGAGAGAAACATTGTGGGAGCTTGGAAAGTCGTACAGAGTTGGGAGATGGCTCATATTAAATATGTTGACATTAAGGAAAGACATGAGGGAAAATATAGGGATTTCTCAATTTACAATATTTATAGGGTGTTGACAAACCTAAAGTTACCAAAAATCTCCGTAAAAATGAAAAACAGCTGAGTACGATTTTCAAATATTTTAGCTGGGAAACAGCTGTACAAATATAATAAAAACAGCTGAGTGCAAATATTTTAACAGTAAAAGGCTAATTAGAAATATGAACTTAGGATCAGGTATAGTTAATAGAGTAGGTCTTATCGCACTAGATATGTTTGGCAAGTATATTAAATATTTACTAATAGTTAAATGTTTATCAACATATCCTAACATGCCTATTCAAAAAAAGAAACAATTTCCTTTAAGATTTACATCTTCAATAACTATAAGTAAGGCTTCGCATTTTCAGTTTTATGTTGCACTAAGTCGAGTAAAATCTTGAGATGGATTAAAAATACATATTGATAAACATATTCACGAAAAATTAGTTTATGAGGAAATATTATATGAAAAAATCGAGTTATAATAAATTAATTTGTATTAAAAAATAGAATCACCATACAAAAGTTTAAAATTTGTAAAGGCATTTGCCCCTAAAAGCCCCTAGCATAAAATATTTACTTGGAGAAGTGAAAAATCATAGTAAACTATCTGAAGCCTAATCTTAAAACCTACGAAATTGGTTGTAATAACGAGAATGAAAAACGTTCACAGCTGTTTAACAACATCTGGAATGCAAATTGGAAGAGTTACATCACACAAACTAAGAGCGACTTAGCGACCGAACTTAGGATAATAAACTATGATTATGAGTAGTTGGACAAACGTTTGCTAAAATGTTCCCGGAATAAAAATTCAAATCTGAAAATCAGAAAGTAAAGTTCTTATATTTACTCCATGCTATTTAAGGACGTGGAGGCTTAGATTTTTAATCGGAGAAAAGGTAAAAACATAGAAGCTTATGAAGTGTTGTATTATAAGAGAATGTGGAAGAAATGTGATTGGATAGAAAAAGTAAAAAATAAAATAGTATTGGGGAAAATGAAAAAAAGCATGAAAAAGCTAAAACTAGAATATTTGGGCCAAATAATGAGATTAGAAAATAATCACTACTGTGACTCGAATTCCAAGACGTAGAAGAAATTGCTTTTTGCAGAGTTTCAGAGAGTGTTACTGCTGAGGTTCGGCGTTGTTAAAAGTAAAATATGGATGATTTAAAAACTCCGAAATTGAATGGAAACAGAAGAATGATTTAGATACAATATTGCCCACTGGGATTAGAAGAAGGAGAAGTTAAAGCTTATAGTACCGTATAGGAGGAGGAATAAGCAAAGAAGGCAATAAAGCAAACTTAGGAAAGAAACACGACGCTGTCCTAAAACTGAGAAGGAGGAGTTACAGCTTATAGTACCGTATAGGGGGAGGAATAAGCAAAGAAGACAATAAAGCAAACTTAGGAAAGAAACACGAAGCTGTCCTAAAACTGAGAAGGAGGAGTTACAGCTTATAGTACCGTATAGGGGGAGGAATAAGAAGGCAATAAAGTAAACTTAGGAAAGAAACACGAAGCTGTCCTAAAACTGAGAAGGAGGAGTTACAGCTTATAGTACCGTATAGGGGGAGGAATAAGCAAAGAAGACAATAAAGCAAACTTAGGAAAGAAACACGAAGCTGTCCTAAAACTGAGAAGGAGGAGTTACAGCTTATAGTACCGTATAGGGGGAGGAATAAGCAAAGAAGACAATAAAGCAAACTTAGGAAAGAAACACGAAGCTGTCCTAAAACTGAGAAGGAGGAGTTACGGCTTATAGTACCGTATAGGAGGAGGAATAAGCAAAGAAGACAATAAAGCAAACTTAGGAAAGAAACACGAAGCTGTCCTAAAACTGAGAAGAAGGAGTTACAGCTTATAGTACCGTATAGGAGGAGGAATAAGAAGGCAATAAAGCAAACTTAGGAAGAAACAAGAAGCTGTCCTAAAACTGAGAAGGAGGAGTTACAGCTTATAGTACCGTATAGGGGGAGGAATAAGCAAAGAAGGCAATAAAGCAAACTTAGGAAAGAACCACGAAGCTGTCCTAAAACTGAGAAGGAGGAGTTACAGCTTATAGTACCGTATAGGGGGAGGAATAAGCAAAGAAGGCAATAAAGCAAACTTAGGAAAGAAACACGAAGCTGTCCTAAAACTGAGAAGGAGGAGTTACAGCTTATAGTACCGTATAGGAGGAGGAATAAGCAAAGAAGGCAATAAAGCAAACTTAGGAAAGAAACACGAAGCTGTCCTAAAACTGAGAAGGAGGAGTTACAGCTTATAGTACCGTATAGGAGGAGGAATAAGCAAAGAAGGCAATAAAGCAAACTTAGGAAAGAAACACGAAGCTGTCCTAAAACTGAGAAGGAGGAGTTACAGCTTATAGTACCGTATAGGGGGAGGAATAAGCACAGAAGGCAATAAAGCAAACTTAGGAAAGAAACACGAAGCTGTCCTAAAACTGAGAAGGAGGAGTTACAGCTTATAGTACCGTATAGGGGGAGGAATAAGCAAAGGAGGCAATAAAGCAAACTTAGGAAAGAAACACGAAGCTGTCCTAAAACTGAGAAGGAGTAGTTACAGCTTATAGTACCGTATAGGAGGAGGAATAAGAAGGCAATAAAGCAAACTTAGGAAAGAAACAAGAAGCTGTCCTAAAACTGAGAAGGAGTAGTTACAGCTTATAGTACCGTATAGGAGGAGGAATAAGAAGGCAATAAAACAAACTTAGGAAAGAAACACGAAGCTGTCCTAAAACTGAGAAGGAGGAGTTACAGCTTATAGTACCGTATAGGAGGAGGAATAAGAAGGCAATAAAGCAAACTTAGGAAAGAAACAAGAAGCTGTCCTAAAACTGAGAAGGAGGAGTTACAGCTTATAGTACCGTATAGGGGGAGGAATAAGCAAAGAAGGCAATAAAGCAAACTTAGGAAAGAACCACGAAGCTGTCCTAAAACTGAGAAGGAGGAGTTACAGCTTATAGTACCGTATAGGGGGAGGAATAAGCAAAGAAGGCAATAAAGCAAACTTAGGAAAGAAACACGAAGCTGTCCTAAAACTGAGAAGGAGGAGTTACAGCTTATAGTACCGTATAGGAGGAGGAATAAGCAAAGAAGGCAATAAAGCAAACTTAGGAAAGAAACACGAAGCTGTCCTAAAACTGAGAAGGAGGAGTTACAGCTTATAGTACCGTATAGGAGGAGGAATAAGCAAAGAGGCAATAAAGCAAACTTAGGAAAGAAACACGAAGCTGTCCTAAAACTGAGAAGGAGGAGTTACAGCTTATAGTACCGTATAGGGGGAGGAATAAGCACAGAAGGCAATAAAGCAAACTTAGGAAAGAAACACGAAGCTGTCCTAAAACTGAGAAGGAGGAGTTACAGCTTATAGTACCGTATAGGGGGAGGAATAAGCAAAGAAGGCAATAAAGCAAACTTAGGAAAGAAACACGAAGCTGTCCTAAAACTGAGAAGGAGGAGTTACAGCTTATAGTACCGTATAGGAGGAGGAATAAGCAAAGAAGGCAATAAAGCAAACTTAGGAAAGAAACACGAAGCTGTCCTAAAACTGAGAAGGAGTAGTTACAGCTTATAGTACCGTATAGGGTAAGGAATAAGCAAAGAAGGCAATAAAGCAAACTTAGGAAAGAAACACGAAGCTGTCCTAAAACTGAGAAGGAGTAGTTACAGCTTATAGTACCGTATAGGAGGAGGAATAAGAAGGCAATAAAGCAAACTTAGGAAAGAAACAAGAAGCTGTCCTAAAACTGAGAAGGAGTAGTTACAGCTTATAGTACCGTATAGGAGGAGGAATAAGAAGGCAATAAAACAAACTTAGGAAAGAAACACGAAGCTGTCCTAAAACTGAGAAGGAGGAGTTACAGCTTATAGTACCGTATAGGAGGAGGAATAAGAAGGCAATAAAGCAAACTTAGGAAAGAAACAAGAAGCTGTCCTAAAACTGAGAAGGAGTAGTTACAGCTTATAGTACCGTATAGGAGGAGGAATAAGAAGGCAATAAAACAAACTTAGGAAAGAAACACGAAGCTGTCCTTAAACTGAGAAGGAGGAGTTACAGCTTATAGTACCGTATAGGAGGAGGAATAAGCAAAGAAGGCAATAAAGCAAACTTAGGAAAGAAACACGAAGCTGTCCTAAAAATGAGAAGGAGTAGTTACAGCTTATAGTACCGTATAGGGAGAGGAATAAGAAGGCAATAAAGCAAACTTAGGAAAGGAACAAGAAGCTGTCCTAAAACTGAGAAGGAGTAGTTACAGCTTATAGTACCGTATAGGAGGAGGAATAAGAAGGCAATAAAACAAACTTAGGAAAGAAACACGAAGCTCTCCTAAAACTGAGAAGGAGGAGTTACAGCTTATAGTACCGTATAGGAGGAGGAATAAGCAAAGAAGGCAATAAAGCAAACTTAGGAAAGAAACACGAAGCTGTCCTAAAACTGAGAAGGAGGAGTTACAGCTTATAGTACCGTAAAGGAGGAGGAATAAGAAGGCAATAAAGCAAACTTAGGAAAGAAACAAGAAGCTGTCCTAAAACTGAGAAGGAGTAGTTACAGCTTATAGTACCGTATAGGAGGAGGAATAAGAAGGCAATAAAGCAAACTTAGGAAAGAAACACGAAGCTCTCCTAAAACTGAGAAGGAGGAGTTACAGCTTATAGTACCGTATAGGGGGAGGAATAAGCAAAGAAGACAATAAAGCAAACTTAGGAAAGAAACACGAAGCTGTCCTAAAACTGAGAAGGAGGAGTTACAGCTTATAGTACCGTATAGGAGGAGGAATAAGAACGCAAAAAAGCAAACTTAGGAAAGAAACAAGAAGCTGTCCTAAAACTGAGAAGGAGTAGTTACAGCTTATAGTACCGTATAGGAGGAGGAATAAGAAGGCAATAAAACAAACTTAGGAAAGAAACACGAAGCTGTCCTAAAACTGAGAAGGAGGAGTTACAGCTTATAGTACCGTATAGGAGGAGGAATAAGCAAAGAAGGCAATAAAGCAAACTTAGGAAAGAAACACGAAGCTGTCCTAAAACTGAGAAGGAGTAGTTACAGCTTATAGTACCGTATAGGAGGAGGAATAAGAAGGCAATAAAGCAAACTTAGGAAAGAAACAAGAAGCTGTCCCAAAACTGAGAAGGAGTAGTTACAGCTTATAGTACCGTATAGGAGGAGGAATAAGAAGGCAATAAAACAAACTTAGGAAAGAAACACGAAGCTCTCCTAAAACTGAGAAGGAGGAGTTACAGCTTATAGTGCCGTATAGGGAGAGGAATAAGCACAGAAGGCAATAAAGCAAACTTAGGAAAGAAACACGAAGCTGTCCTAAAACTGAGAAGGAGGAGTTACAGCTTATAGTACCGTATAGGGAGAGGAATAGGCACAGAAGGCAATAAAGCAAACTTAGGAAAGAAACACGAAGCTGTCCTAAAACTGAGAAGGAGGAGTTACAGCTTATAGTACCGTATAGGGAGAGGAATAAGCACAGAAGGCAATAAAGCAAACTTAGGAAAGAAACACGAAGCTGTCCTAAAACTGAGAAGGAGGAGTTACAGCTTATAGTACCGTATTGGGAGAGGAATAAGCACAGAAGGCAATTAAGCAAACTTAGGAAAGAAACACGAAGCTGTCCTAAAACTGAGAAGGAGTAGTTACAGCTTATAGTACCGTATAGGGAGAGGAATAAGCACAGAAGGCAATAAAGCAAACTTAGGAAAGAAACACGAAGCTGTCCTAAAACTGAGAAGGAGGAGTTACAGCTTATAGTACCGTATAGGGGAAGGAATAAGCAAAGAAGGCAAAAACGCAAACTTAGGAAAGAAACACGAAGCTGTCCTAAAACTGAGAAGGAGGAGTTACAGCTTATAGTAACGTATAGGCGGAAGAATAAGCAAAGAAGGCAATAAAGCAAACTTAGGAAAGAAACACGAAGCTGTCCTAAAACTGAGAAGGAGGAGTTACAGCTTATAGTACCGTATAGGAGGAGGAATACGCAAAGAAGACAAAAAAGCAAACTTAGGAAAGAAACACGAAGCTGTCCTAAAACTGAGAAGGAGGAGTTACAGCTTATAGTACCGTATAGGGGGAGGAATAAGCAAAGAAGGCAATAAAGCAAACTTAGGAAAGAAACACGAAGCTGTCCTAAAACTGAGAAGGAGGAGTTACAGCTTATAGTACCGTATAGGGGGAGGAATAAACACAGAAGGCAATAAAGCAAACTTAGGAAAGAAACACGAAGCTGTCCTAAAACTGAGAAGGAGGAGTTACAGCTTATAGTACCGTATAGGGGGAGGAATAAGCAAAGAAGGCAATAAAGCAAACTTAGGAAAGAAACGCGAAGCTGTCCTAAAACTGAGAAGGAGGAGTTACAGCTTATAGTACCGTATAGGGGGAGGAATAAGCAAAGAAGGCAATAAAGCAAACTTAGGAAAGAAACACGAAGCTGTCCTAAAACTGAGAAGGAGAAGTTACAGCCTATAGTACCGTATAAGGGGAGGAATAAGCAAAGAAGGCAATAAAGCAAACTTAGGAAAGAAACACGAAGCTGTCCTAAAACTGAGAAGGAGGAGTTACAGCTTATAGTACCGTATAGGGGGAGGAATAAGCAAAGAAGGCAATAAAGCAAACTTAGGAAAGAAACACGAAGCTGTCCTAAAACTGAGAAGGAGGAGTTACAGCTTATAGTACCGCATAGGCGGAAGAATAAGCAAAGAAGGCAATAAAGCAAACTTAGGAAAGAAACACGAAGCTGTCCTAAAACTGAGAAGGAGGAGTTACAGCTTATAGTACCGTATAGGAGGAGGAATAAGCAAAGAAGGCAATAAAGCAAACTTAGGAAAGAAACACGAAGCTGTCCTAAAACTGAGAAGGAGGAGTTACAGCTTATAGTACCGTATAGGAGGAGGAATAAGCAAAGAAGGCAATAAAGCAAACTTAGGAAAGAAACACGAAGCTGCCCTAAAACTGAGAAGGAGGAGTTACAGCTTATAGTACCGTATAGGAGGAGGAATAAGCAAAGAAGGCAATAAAGCAAACTTAGGAAAGAAACACGAAGCTCTCCTAAAACTGAGAAGGAGAAGTTACAGCTTATAGTACCGTATAGTGGGAGGAATAAGCAAAGAAGGTAATAAAGCAAACTTAGGAAAGAAACACGAAGCTGTCCTAAAACTGAGAAGGAGGAGTTACAGCTTATAGTACCGTATAGGAGGAGGAATAAGCAAAGAAGGCAATAAAGCAAACTTAGGAAAGAAACACGAAGCTGTCCTAAAACTGAGAAGGAGGAGTTACAGCTTATAGTACCGTATAGGAGGAGGAATAAGCAAAGAAGGCAATAAAGCAAACTTAGGAAAGAAACACGAAGCTGTCCTAAAACTGAGAAGGAGGAGTTACAGCTTATAGTACCGTATAGGACGAGGAATAAGCAAAGAAGGCAATAAAGCAAACTTAGGAAAGAAACACGAAGCTGTCCTAAAACTGAGAAGGAGGAGTTACAGCTTATAGTACCGTATAGGAGGAGGAATAAGCAAAGAAGGCAATAAAGCAAACTTAGGAAAGAAACACGAAGCTGTCCTAAAACTGAGAAGGAGGAGTTACAGCTTATAGTACCGTATAGGAGGAGGAATAAGCAAAGAAGGCAATAAAGCAAACTTAGGAAAGAAACACGAAGCTGCCCTAAAACTGAGAAGGAGGAGTTACAGCTTATAGTACCGTATAGGAGGAGGAATAAGCAAAGAAGGCAATAAAGCAATTTTAGGAAAGAAACACGAAGCTCTCCTAAAACTGAGAAGGTGAAGTTACAGCTTATAGTACCGTATAGTGGGAGGAATAAGCAAAGAAGGTAATAAAGCAAACTTAGGAAAGAAACACGAAGCTGTCCTAAAACTGAGAAGGAGGAGTTACAGCTTATAGTACCGTATAGGAGGAGGAATAAGCAAAGAAGGCAATAAAGCAAACTTAGGAAAGAAACACGAAGCTGTCCTAAAACTGAGAAGGAGGAGTTACAGCTTATAGTACCGTATAGGGGGAGGAATAAGCAAAGAAGGCAATAAAGCAAACTTAGGAAAGAAACACGAAGCTGTCCTAAAACTGAGAAGGAGGAGTTACAGCTTATAGTACCGTATAGGAGGAGGAATAAGCAAAGAAGGCAATAAAGCAAACTTAGGAAAGAAACACGAAGCTGTCCTAAAACTGAGAAGGAGGAGTTACAGCTTATAGTACCGTATAGGAGGAGGAATAAGCAAAGAAGGCAATAAAGCAAACTTAGGAAAGAAACACGAAGCTGTCCTAAAACTGAGAAGGAGGAGTTACAGCTTATAGTACCGTATAGGGGGAGGAATAAGCAAAGAAGGCAATAAAGCAAACTTAGGAAAGAAACACGAAGCTGTCCTAAAACTGAGAATGAGGAGTTACAGCTTATAGTACCGTATAGGAGGAGGAATAAGCACAGAAGGCAATAAAGCAAACTTAGGAAAGAAACACGAAGCTGTCCTAAAACTGAGAAGGAGGACGAGAAGCGACTCCATATTATATTTCATTCACTCCATAGCATCACATATTTTACATTTAAACTGTCTCTCACTATCAACATCCTTGAGCATATCATGCACGCCACAGCTCCACGGTTTTTATATTTAAACTCTCTCACTATCAACATCCTTGAGCATATCATGCACGCCACAGCTCTACGGTTTTTACAATTAAACCCGCTTGGTATGAAGATGATTGACCTGATCATGCACGCCACAGCTCCACGGTTTTTATATTTAAACTCTCTCACTATCAACATCCTTGAGCATTTCATGCACGCCACAGCTCTACGGTTTTTACAATTAAACCCGCTTGGTATGAAGATGATTGACCTGATCATGCACGCCACAGCTCCACGGTTTTTATATTTAAACTCTCTCACTATCAACATCCTTGAGCATTTCATGCACGCCACAGCTCTACGGTTTTTACAATTAAACCCGCTTGGTATGAAGATGATTGACCTGATCATGCACGCCACAGCTCCACGGTTTTTATATTTAAACTCTCTCACTATCAACATCCTTGAGCATATCATGCACGCCACAGCTCTACGGTTTTTACAATTAAACCCGCTTGGTATGAAGATGATTGGCCTGATCATGCACGCCACAGCTCCACGGTTTTTATATTTAAACTCTCTCACTATCAACATCCTTGAGCTGATCAATCACGCCAGAGCACCAAGGCGGTTAAAACTATAGGAAATCTAGGAAGATGTTATAGTTGACTAAAAATTTTAATTGTATCTTTTCTTTATTCATGTCTACAGGTTGCACGAAATGAGAAGATATTGTTTTATAAAATCCGTCACAAGTTTACTTGAAGAAAGATATAAAATGTAAACCTAATAATAACTAATGTCTTACTATATATCTCTTGTTTAATTTTTAACTAATATTCTATTAGTATTTGTAATCAAACCCTATCTGGGTTATTTCAAGTTATTTAACAAAAAGTAGTACCTATGTAAATAGTGTAATTTGTATTAATTTATGAACAATATTAGATTCTACTTTCTATAGTCAGCGAATATATAGTATGATTGATCATGTTATATTTAAGTACGAACAAGATGGAAGTTATAATGACGACGCGGGATATTCTTAAGAATGAAAGAATCGACGCTGATTGGAAGAACATTTATTAAAAACAGGATCTGTGCAAAATTCCGTTTTCAGGAGATGTAGAATATCTGTGTTTTTGAAGAAAGTATGTGCTCAGAAGCGATTTGAAGACGAATCGGAGGGTCAAAGACCAAATAGTGTCAGTGCATTTAAATGTTTCATGCCTTTAAGTACTAAATTTTTACCCTACACAAACTTTGTTCGAAACGAAATTAGCTTACCGTGTCAATGGCTCAATGCCAACAAAGTGTTAACCTAATATAAACTGCGTATAAGGCAGCTGACAAGTAGCTTGATAATTCAGTATAACACAGCCTGCAGGCAGCTTTAATTGGCCACAGGACGGTTTAACTTTGTATATACAGTATACACTTATATATATATATATATATATATATATATATATATATATATTAAATATGGTGATATGTTTTCTTGTATATATAGTTAATAAATTTAAAATATTTCAAACACAAGAATACTTTTAATGAATATATTTATTCATTAAATATAAATGAATAAATATATTCATTAAAAGTATTCTTGTGTTTGAAATATTTTAAATTTATTAAATATATATATATATATATATATATATATATATATATACATGTATATATATATATATATACATGTATATGTATATGTATGAGTGTGTGTGTATGTGTTTGTGTGTGTGTGTACGTGAGTGTGTGTGCGTGTGTGTGTGTGTGTGTGTGTGTGTGTGTGTGTGTGTGTGTTTGTGTGCATGCGCGTTTGTGTGTGTGTTTGTGTGTGCCTGTGTGTGTGTATGTATGTGTGTGTGTGTGTGTGTGTATGTATTTGTGTGTGTGTATAAGTATGTGTGTGTGTGTGTGTGTGTGTGTGTGTGTGTGTGTGTGTGTGTGTGTGTGTGTGTGTGTGTGTGTGTGTGTGTGTGTGTGTGTGTGTGTGTGTGTGTGTGTGTGTGTGTGTGTGTGTGTGTGTGTGTGTGTGTGTGTGTGCGTGCGTGCGTGCGTGCTTACGATTTGAGTGTTCGTCACTCTCAAACCAAGACATTAAACGCAAGAAGAGCACCTAAATGGCCGCCAAGAATATATCTAAGAATGAATAGCTGTAACAGTGGATGACATTTCTAATGAACTTTCCTAATGAAGTCTCACATAATCAATAATTCCATGCAGAATTGTTGTTTGTGACAATTAAAAGTTATTGTTTTCATTTGTTATTTCTTGCGCCTTTAACACGTTTTCTCATATCCTACCGACTACATATATTGAAAATAAATAATCATCGAGTATTGTTTACACATGTAATATATTTATTATGTACTCATTTCGTCATATTTTAGGCGTTAGAATGGCGTCAGATGGGTTTTAATTGTCAAATTGTAAACGGGTTTAATTAACTCCCCCAGTATGTTAAGAAGGGTTTTACGGTCTGCACTACTAAGTACGAGCCTAAAGGGCAGGATTATACCCTTAAGTAATATTGTCTGTCGGGGCTATCCTTATACGTCGAGAACTCTGCAACAAAACTTTGAATTCTAAAGTGTGAAGTTATTTACAGTCAAATGAACTGTACAATAAACAGGTCTTCCAAATTCGCAACGAAAGTTTTATGTTTATAAATGTTCTCCGTCAAATAACATTTTTAGTCTGATCGTTCTTCACTCCGGGAGGCTCAACTTCTATAGTAAACATCAAATGAGACCGATTTATATTTTGTACAACGGCATTTGTCTGCTAATGCTACAGCGGTACAAGAGTTTTACATTTGCAGCATCCGTTACCACTGCCCAAGAATCGGAAAGCTTTCCATTAGAAGTATACAAACGATGTCTACGCCTGAAGCTAGTTTTATAAATTTCCTACAGCGCACCAACCATTTACCGTTAGAGTGTTACGCTGGGTAGCAATGGACCTCCCATGTGTTCAGATCTTACTCTATACATTAGAAAGATTGCGCCACAGTGATTGTATTATTACTAATTTTATTAATTTATAAATTCTCTGAACTATGATATACACTCGAACCTTATAAAGAGCTAAAGAGTTTTTTAAATATACAAAATCAGAACAAGTAGGAAATTATGGAGATTTCAACAGGGTTAAATTACGAGAGGAAAAATGTTTTCTTGGTATAAACAATATATAAATAAATTCATTTCAAATACAAGAATGTATTTACTAGAACAAACTGTTCAAAGATGTTCGCCAAACAACAGTTTATTCTTCAAGACGCAAAGGGTTTTTTGAACATCAATTAACCAAAATAAATAAGACCAAAGCAGATCTCATGATAAAACAGTTCTGATCGTCGGAAGTACTCAAATATTTTAAAATACTGTACTCGTTAAACGACCCAGAATATAATAACTAAATTTCACTATCTACTAGGAATCAAATAAGGCTTGAGTTCAGCTACGTAACTGTTGTGTAGGAGAGATTCTTTCTTTTGTAATTATTTTGTAGTTGTTTTGTAAACATTTTTAAAAGGACAAATTGTACTAGAGTTTGCCACCTAACAGTGTCGTAATTTATATTACATGGTTAGACGTTTCTCCGAGGTATATTTTTGTGAGTTTATTAAAAATAAACGGTAAACTGAACTAAAGTAAAATAATTATGGTAAACTCTAATAATTAGACTATATAATTAGGGTAAAAATAAATAAATTACCATAATATATATATATATATATATATATATATATATATATATATTTCAACTAACATATAGCTTCGATAGTCCACGTAATTGCTGGCTTATTGTTATGTTTTCACTGCCTCATATCGCCGGTTTGTAACGTTTCTCGTGGACTAAGCCCCGCGGCGAGAATTCATCAACCTTGCACACTACCAGACGGATACATATTGTACCGGATATTGAACTAATGAATCATGTGGTTAACTCTATAAATTACTTTGTACTTTAAACTAAAACACGGCGTTATTTATTGGACCTAGTTTATGTAAACTCTTGGTCGTTGTTTTCTCCGTTTTTATTAGGAAATATTTCTCGGAAACATAACGAATAAGGGGAAAATCAAATTACTTCCTAATTATTTCTATAGAAAAATAAAATGTATATAGTGTTCTGCTTTTCAAACGTATATACAGTTATACACTTACATTAAAATGAGTAAAATATACACTGCAATATACTTACGTACAATACACTACAATAGTATTGTGAAGAAAGCCATTTCATAGTAAGCTCGCGCACGCTCGTATAGACTTAAAAACACAAACATACGAACACACACACACACACACACAAAGAAAAATATATATACGTGTGTGTTGTGTGTGTGTGTGTGTTGTGAGTAAGTATGTGTATGTGTATTTTGTGTGTGTGTGTGTGTGTGTGTGTGTACTTGTGTGTTTGTGAATGTGTATTGGTGTTTGTGTGTGTGTGTATGTGTGTGTGTGTGTGTGTGTGTGTGTTGTGTGTGTGTGTGTGTGTGTGTGTGTGTGTGTGTGTGTGTGTGTGTGTGTGTGTGTGTGTGTGTGTGTGTGTGTGTGTGTGTGTGTGTGTGTGTGTGTGTGTGTGTGTGTGAGTGTGTGTCTGTGTGTGTATGTGTGTGTGTGTGTATGTGTGTGTGTGTGTGTGTGTATGTGTGTGTGTGTGTGTGTGTGTGTTTGTGTGTGTGTTTGTGTGTGTGTGTGTGTTTGTGTGTGTGTGTGTGTGTGTGCGTGTGTGTGTGTATGTGTTTGTGTGTGTGTGTGTGTGTGTGTCTGTGTGTGTATGTGTTAGGTGTGTGTGTTTTGTTAATCGAGAAAAAAGTGTTTTATTATTTTAAAAATGTTTACACTGACGGATGAAGACAAGAAATATTTCAAACAGCTTTTACAAATGACGTAATATTTTTATATCCCCCGCCTTGCTATTTAAATTCCTAGCGTTGTGCATACCGTTTAACTATATGTAATTTACTCCTCCTGTTTCTAAGTTCCCTTATATCGATAATGGAATTTAAAACAAACAAACTCTATTATGTTTGTATTTATTATAGGTTCGTGGAATATCGCCGATGAATTATGTAAACTGATATACTGAAATACACCGTGTTATAAATAACACCGTGTTTTAGTTTAAAGTACAAAGTAATTTATAGAGTTAACCACATGATTCATTAGTTCAATATCCGGTACAATATGTATCCGTCTGGTAGTGTGCAAGGTTGATGAATTCTCGCCGCGGGGCTTAGTCCACGAGAAACGTTACAAACCGGCGATATGAGACAGTGAAAATATAACAATAAGCCAGCAATTACGTGGACTATCGAAGCTATATGTTAGTTGAAATATATATATATATATATATATATAATGGTAATTTATTTATGTTTACCCTAATTATATAGTCTAATTATTAGAGTTTACCATAATTATTTTACTTTAGTTCAGTTTACCGTTTATTTTTAATAAACTCACAAAAATATACCTCGGAGAAACGTCTAACCATGTAATATAAATTACGACACTGTTAGGTGGTAAACTCTAGTTTAATTTGTCCTTTTAAAAAATGTTTTAAAAACAACTACAAAATAATTACAATAGAAAGAATCTCTCCTACACAACAGTTACGTAGCTGAACTCAAGCCTTATTTGATTCCTAATAGATAGTGAAATTTAGTTATTATATTCTGGGTCGTTTAAGAAGCTACTGTAATCTGGATGATCCGTAAATAGAAATTATATATATATATATATATATATATATATATATATATATATACGTAAAATAAAGTCGTCGGGATGGTCCCAATGGTAGGGACAGGAATTGTAAGAGTAGAACTTTTACTTTCTCGGTTTTAGGTAATTCACATAACCGCTTTCCCTAGGTATCCTCAGTCAGTTTATCTTCTTCTTCTCACTTAGTCTCTTCTACTGCCTTCTCATGTACACTGCCGTACTGTCTGAAAACCTTCCCTTTCAGAACGTCTGCCCAAAAATTGAAGAAGACTTTTAGTTTTTCTTCTTCTCTTCACTTATTTTCTTCTTCTACTGTCTTTCCACGTAAACTTATGCTGTCTGAAAACCTTCCCTTTCAGAACGTCTGCCCAAAAATTGAAGAAGACTTTCAGTTTTTCTTCTTCTCTTCACTTATTTTCTTCTTCTACTGTCTTTCCACGTAAACTTATGCTGTCTGAAAACCTTCCCTCAGAACGTCTGCCCAAAAATTGAAGAAGACTTTCAGTTTTTCTTCTTCTCTTCACTTATTCTCTTCTTCTACTGTCTTTCCACGTAAACTTATGCTGTCTGAAAACCATCCATTTCAGAATGTCGGTCCAGAAATAGACGAGGAATTAAAATACAGAGACTAGTCATGAAATAATTTTTTTTACTTCGCTGCCATACATTTTGATTTTGTCTGATTTCCTGGCTTTCAGTGTTTCATTGAGATGATATTTATTTTTGTGTGTTTTAAGGCAACTAGTCAATAAGTACTATAAATGTCAAAAAACAGAAATAAAATTACTGTAAGAAACTACTTAGGTATACGTAGATACAGTTTAATTACACCTTCCAGAGTGCAGTTTAATCAAATCCTCATTTTTAATATATCTATTTTTATTGCTGTTTGTATTTTTAGCGGTTCCAACATCAATAAATAATTATCATATAGACATTTTACCTCGGTTTAAAAAAGATAGTAAACTGTTTTAGATAACAAAGGAGGACAAACAATGAAATCCCAGACTAAAAGCAGAATTAATGACATTTCCGGAGCTAAAGTACAAAAACTTACTTCCGTTCGTGGTTAGGATGATGAATGAACCAGTTCCCTAGAATAATTTAGTCTGCCAGTGTATGTAATGTTTTGCATATTTTGTGTGGTAGTATTAGAAATTAATATTTGTCTGGCTTTATTCTTAAACTATTTTAAAATTTTTGTGTAGCAATGGCGTGGATGAATTCTCATTTTCATATCTTTATTTCACTAAACCATAAATATAAAGTAACAAAGGATGGGACGATTCTGATTTTTGATTCCAGGAATCGTCGATTCTAATAGTATCGAGCAATCGTCGATACTCGACCCCGCATTGATTAAAGTGTCGATTAATTATTTTTCAACTGTTAAAATACGTGTGAGATATAATTTATGTATTTTATGCATGTTTTATTTACGTATTAGTTGCTTTGAATAAATTAGGCGATCGAAGCATATACCGATTTAAGATAACGAAAATATTATTATTATTTATGACGCAACAACAAAGACTATAGGACGCATTTCTAGTCCGTCTGTTTGCCACTTTTACTAGATATGTTTGTCATGGTTTCAGAAATTCCTATTCATAAATTAAGGACGAACATTTTGTAGCCTATTCCACATTTATAATGTGTAGCCTATTACATTAAAACGGAACTTTCAAAAGCATTCTCCGTATGGCTAAGTTGTTGACTAAATTATTATTATAGAATGTTTAGTAGGTCTATAAAACTTAAAAGAGATAACTGGTTAAAGAATCGGAAATAGGAAGAAATTTTTTGAAGAAAATAGAAAGAAAATCTAAATCGGAATCGAAAATTGTAAGAATCGGCCCATCCTTACAAGTAACTTATAAATTAATCGTACTCCCATTCTTAAAACGTATTTTAAAAGAAAATAAAAGTTTTACTAATCCCCCATACAGTAAAGTATACGTTTTACTAATCCCCCATACAGTAAAGTATACGTTTTACTAATCCCCCAACCAGTAAAGTATACGTTTTACTAATCCCCCATACAGTAAAGTATTAGGTTTTACTAATCCCCCATACAGTAAAGTATTACGTTTTACTAATCCCCCATACAGTAAAGTATTACGTTTTACTAATCCCCTATACAGTAAAGTATTACGTTTTACTAGTCCCCCATACAGTAAAGTATACGTTTTACTAATCCCCCATACAGTAAAGTATACGTTTTACTAATCCCCCATACAGTAAAGTATTAGGTTTTACTAATCCCCCATACAGTAAAGTATTACGTTTTACTAATCCCCCATACAGTAAAGTATTACGTTTTACTAATCCCCCATACAGTAAAGTATTACGTTTTACTAATCCCCCATACAGTAAAGTATTACGTTTTACTAATCCCCCATACAGTAAAGTATACGTTTTACTAATCCGCCATACAGTAAAGTATACGTTTTACTAATCCCCCATAAAGTAAAGTATTAGGTTTTACTAATCCCCCATACAGTAAAGTATTACGTTTTACTAATCCCCCATACAGTAAAGTATTACGTTTTACTAATCCCCTATACAGTAAAGTATTACGTTTTACTAGTCCCCATACAGTAAAGTATACGTTTTACTAATCCCCCATACAGTAAAGTATTAGGTTTTACTAATCCCCATACAGTAAAGTATACGTTTTACTAATCCCCCATACAGTAAAGTATTAGGTTTTACTAATCCCCCATACAGTAAAGTATACGTTTTACTAATCCCCCATACAGTAAAGTATTAGGTTTTACTAATCCCCCATACAGTAAAGTATTACGTTTTACTAATCCCCCATACAGTAAAGTATTACGTTTTACTAATCCCCTATACAGTAAAGTATTACGTTTTACTAGTCCCCCATACAGTAAAGTATACGTTTTACTAATCCCCCATACAGTAAAGTATTAGGTTTTACTAATCCCCCATACAGTAAAGTATACGTTTTACTAATCCCCCATACAGTAAAGTATTAGGTTTTACTAATCCCCCATACAGTAAAGTATACGTTTTACTAATCCCCATACAGTAAAGTATACGTTTTACTAATCCCCCATACAGTAAAGTATTAGGTTTTACTAATCCCCCATACAGTAAAGTATACGTTTTACTAATCCCCCATACAGTAAAGTATACGTTTTACTAATCCCCCATACAGTAAAACATTATATTTTACTAATCCTCCATACATTAAAGTATTACGTTTTACTAATCCCCATACAGTAAAGTATTACGTTTTACTAATCCCCATACAGTAAAGTATTACGTTTTACTAATCCCCCATACAGTAAAGTATTACGTTTTACTAATCCCCCATACAGTAAAGTATTACGTTTTACTAATCAACCATACAGTAAAGTATTAGGTTTTACTAATCCCCCATACAGTAAAACATTATATTTTACTAATCCCCCATACAGTAAAGAATTAGGTTTTACTAATCCCCCATACAGTAAAACATTATATTTTACTAATTCCCCATACAGTAAAGAATTAGGTTTTACTTATCTCCCATACAGTAAAGTATTAGGTTTTACTAATCCCCCATACAGTAAAGTATTAGGTTTTACTAATCCCCCATACAGTAAAGTATTACGTTTTACTAATCCCCCATACAGTAAAGTATTACGTTTTACTAATCCCCCATACAGTAAAACATTATATTTTACTAATCCCCCATACAGTAAAGTATTACGTTTTACTAATCTCCCATACAGTAAAACATTATATTTTACTAATCCCCCATACAGTAAAGAATTAGGTTTTACTAATCCCCCATACAGTAAAGTATTAGGTTTTACTAATCCCCCATACAGTAAAGTATTACGTTTTACCAATCCCCATACAGTAAAGTATTACGTTTTACTAATCCCCCATACAGTAAAACATTATATTTTACTAATCCCCCATACAGTAAAGTATTACGTTTTACTAATCCCCCATACAGTAAAACATTATATTTTACTAATCCCCCATACAGTAAAGAATTAGGTTTTACTAATCCCCATACAGTAAAGTATTGGGTTTTACTAATCCCCCATACAGTAAAGTATCAGGTTTTACTAATCCCCCATACAGTAAAGTATTACGTTTTACTAATCCCCCATACAGTAAAGTATTAGGTTTTACTAATCCCCCATACAGTAAAACATTATATTTTACTAATCCTCCATACAGTAAAGTATTACGTTTTACTAATCCCCCATACAGTAAAGTATTACGTTTTACTAATCCCCCATACAGTAAAGTATTACGTTTTACTAATCCCCCATACAGTAAAGTATTACGTTTTACTAATCAACCATACAGTAAAGTATTAGGTTTTACTAATCCCCCATACAGTAAAACATTATATTTTACTAATCCCCCATACAGTAAAGAATTAGGTTTTACTAATCCCCCATACAGTAAAACATTATATTTTACTAATCCCCAATCAAGTAAAGAATTAGGTTTTACTAATCCCCATACAGTAAAGTATTAGGTTTTACTAATCCCCCATACAGTAAAGTATTACGTTTTACTAATCTCCCATACAGTAAAGTATTACGTTTTACTAATCCCCCATGCAGTAAAGTATTACGTTTTACTAATCCCCCATACAGTAAAACATTATATTTTACTAATCCCCCATACAGTAAAGAATTAGGTTTTACTAATCCCCCATACAGTAAAGTATTAGGTTTTACTAATCCCCCATACAGTAAAACATTATATTTCACTAATCCCCCATACAGTAAAGAATTAGGTTTTACTAATCCCCATACAGTAAAGTATTACGTTTTACTAATCCCCCATACAGTAAAGTATTAGGTTTTACTAATCCCCCATACAGTAAAACATTATATTTTACTAATCCCCAATCAAGTAAAGAATTAGGTTTTACTAATCCCCATACAGTAAAGTATTAGGTTTTACTAATCCCCCATACAGTAAAGTATTACGTTTTACTAATCTCCCATACAGTAAAGTATTACGTTTTACTAATCCCCCATGCAGTAAAGTATTACGTTTTACTTATCCCCCATACAGTAAAGTATTACGTTTTACTAATCCCCTATACAGTAAAGTATTACGTTTTACTAATCCCCCATGCAGTAAAGTATTACGTTTTACTAATCCCCCATACAGTAAAGTATTACGTTTTACTAATCCCCCATACAGTAAAGTATTACGTTTTACTAATCCCCCATACAGTAAAGTATTACGTTTTACTAATCCCCCATACAGTAAAGTATTAGGTTTTACTAATCCCCCATACAGTAAAAGATTATATTTTACTAATCCCCATACAGTAAAGTATTACGTTTTACTAATCCCCCATACAATAAAGTATTACGTTTTACTAATCCCCCATACAGTAAAGTATTGCGTTTTACTAATCACCCATACAATCAAGTATTAGGTTTTACTAATCCCCCATACAGTATAGTATTAGGTTTTACTGATCCCCATACAGTAAAGTATTACGTTTTACTAATCCCCATACAGTAAAGTATTACGTTTTACTAATCCCCCATACAGTAAAGTATTAGGTTTTACTAATCCCCCATACAGTAAAGTATTAGGTTTTACTAATCCCCCATACAATAAAGTATTAGGTTTTACTAATCCCCCATACAGTAAAGTATTACGTTTTACTAATCCCCCATACAGTAAGGTATTAGGTTTTACTAATCCCCCATACAGTAAAGAATTAGGGTTTAATAATCCACCATACAGTAAAGAATTACGTTTTACTAATCCCCCATACAGTAAAGAATTACGTTTTACTAATCCCCCATACAGTAAAGAATTACGTTTTACTAATCCCCCATACAGTAAAGTATAGGTTTTACTAATCCCCCATACAGTAAAGAATTACGTTTTAATAATCCCCCATATAGTAAAGAATTACGTTTTACTAATCCCCCATACAGTAAAGTATTACGTCTCACTTAAAATAAAACAAGGTTTGGAAGAGCTTAGATTATTAAAACTTTCACTTTTGCCACTCAAAAAACCAGAAGAAAGTTTTATGAAAAGTCGTTACTATAAATAGTGGTTGAAATTTGAAAAAATAGGAGCATAGCTACAATGCACAAACACCCAAACGGTGCATAGTTAATGTTTCTTTTTAAAATAAATTACCTACCTTTTTTACTAAGATATACCTATTTTACAAACTTACATCAAAGTAACCTCTTAGGATAGGATTGAATAACTTACGTTTGCCAATTATTTTTGTCCTTTTTTAAATTCATTCTATTAGTCCACACTCTCCCTATATATATATTGTTAGAATTTTCAATAGTTAATAAAAAATAAAAATTTGTTAATACACTCAAGTTTAAATACATTTTTTTTTAACTTTTAACGGATAAAGGTTAATTTTAATACAGTTTAAAAAAATATTAAGTCAATATTAAATTTAGAAAATTAATTTTCATTTTATATGGGAACAAAACGTTTTATAAAAGGGTAAAGGTATACGATATAGTTAATTCGTTCCTTTTGTCTAACAATAAGTGATAACATATGGTTTCATAAAACAACTGATTTTATGTCAAGTAATGTGGTAGAACAGCTGTTTTAACGCAAAGGTTATGTTACTTTTTTATATAATTTGTAATTATATAATAAAAATTAATTACAATAAAATTTTCTTTTGTTGACCTAAGTAGTAATTAACCTTTAAAACATTTGTGTTTATATATTTGTTTATAACCTTACTAACCAAATAAGTTTTCGTATTTGTAATATAGTTAGAAAAATCACAAATTTCATGATAACGTCGCACTAAATAACAATAAAATGTTTCCAGAGGCAGTTTTCGCCATAACGCGATGTATGATCGGACGCAAAACCAGAGAGTGGGACCATCTTGCTTACGTGCTCTAGACTGTTTAGAAAGATATCTGTTCAGGATTGCAGTCATATGGAAGGTATAAGGTACAAACTTGTATAGCTTAAAATAAAAGACATTCATCATTTCGACATTTGCTCTATTTATCAAACTCCCTGAATTAATATCTTAGAAATCATTACAATAATTAATTTATTTGCTTCCGTTCGTTCAGAGATTGTGACTTTCCACTAGCTTTAATCGCTTTACGTAGAATCAGCTTTGTAAAAACAAATTACGACGCGAGGAAGAAGAACATGTTGACTGTCGTGACGAACAGAATTAACGCAGGGGAATTATTTCTTATTTAAAATACGATCTTGGGCGTTTCACCATTCAGCATTTCAGAAGCTTACTCTGCATTTAGAAATGCAAGGAGAAGCATTTTTCTTTGCAAGCAAGATGCAACTTCTATAATAAGGCGGTTGAACTTTCTTGGAGGCTTTAATGTTTTATTAAATAACTGCTCTTATTATTAGTTTTTTTGATGGAGATCTAGTACTATTTTTTCTTTGATTGATATTTGGTTTTGAAGCAGGTGTACAAGTATGGGAATGCCGTACCTAGTCGCTGTCGGTCTATGGGAGTGGACTCATGCCATTCAGCGAGGAACAACTTCACACCCTCTATAAAGAACCTATTAAATATATTCGTGCTTACAGGTACTTATTAGTTCGATTATATAGGAGATTCGGGCGTCTACTGAGGGGCTTCGGACCTTCGTGTTGGCGAACCCAACTTTTACTAGAATAACTCAAACAACACCTCCGTCTAGATCAAGCGGTTCTGTGAGCAGCTTCGTTGATAAATGACTCCTACAAGGTATTACAACACCGAGTAGTAAAGAAATTACCTCGCCGCTAAACTCAAGGAAACTATATATTCTTGAAGGGTTAATACCAGCACAGAAACAGTTTGGGATTGAGTAGAAGGCGATTGCTAGGAAAAGATGTGCCCGACAGGTAGATTGTAACGTTGAAACAAAGCGACGGAAAACCTGGCCATTCGGAAGGTTCTATTAATCCCGGGAAAAACGATAGAAACCCTAATGTCTGTGTGGAGTTTGTCCCATCTAAGGATTGTGCAGGACACCAGTCCAGGCCTTTCTGCGAGGTCGAATAACTGTAGACTGTTCCTACGGTTTGTGGCACCAAGTCCCCTCCGTCTCGGGTCTGACCTAGTCACCCGGGAGGAAGTCATGAGGTTCAGGTTAGATTCTTGGGAGCGTAGATTCAAAATTTTGGCTAAAGAGATTTTATTCTTTTTGGTTTAAGGTAGGAGCCAAGAGGCTAGGTATTCTAAATTATAACTCTTTTTCTATTCATCACTTGTCTTTCTTCTTGTAAACGTTTACAAGAGCTCAATAGGTAAAGTTGAGTGAAACGTCCTTTCTTGGGATCGCAAAGGACCATATTACTAGGGAACTTGCAATAAACATAGCTTCCAGATTTCGTGTAAAATACAAGTTTTTGTATAAATTAGCCCAATCCTAAAAATTAGGAACAAAATGTAGAGGAGAAAAAGGGTTTAAGTAAAAGTGGAGCACGAGAAATAAAAGATGTATCGATAAGGCAGCGACAGAAACCAATCGTATTCACTCTTCGAATGAAGTAGTTTCTATAAAAATAGATTGTGTAAACTTTTGTCCATGTGTAACATGTAAATTGTGTAAACTGTTGTCCATGTGTAACATGTAAATTGTGTAATATGTTGTCCATGTATAACATGTAAATTGTGTAAAATGTTGTCCATGTGTAACATGTAAATTGTGTAAACTCTTGCCCATGTGTAACCTGTAAGTTGTGTAAACTGTTCTCCATATGTAACATGTAAATTGTGTGAAATATTGTCCATGTGTAACATGTAAATTGTGTAAACTGTTGTACATATGTAATATGTAAATTGTGTAAACTGTTGTCCACGTGTAACATGTAAATTGTGTAAAATGTTGTCCATGTGTAACATGTAAATTGTGTAAACTGTTGTCCACGTGTAACCTGTGAATTGTGTAAACTTTTGTACGTATGTAACCTGTAAATTGTCTAAACTGTTGCTTATGTGTAAAATGTAAATTGTGTAAACTGTTGTCAATGTGTAATCTGTAAATTGTGTAAAATTTGTCCATGTAAACCTGTAAATTGTGTAAACTGTTATCCATATGTAACATGTAAATTGTGTAAACTGTTGTCCATGTGTAACATGTAAATTGTGTAAATTCCAAGTATTGTCTCTTGAATAAAACTATAAGAAATAAAACCTTTAAATCTATTCTAGATAGAAAAAAATTTAAAACTGAAGTATTATTCAGGTTCCATAGTGTAAAAGGTACTAGACACAAGTACTTAAAGAATCAGACTTTTAGTGAACGTTTTTGAATCCATATAAAACATTTTTGTAAAATAAGCTACGTACAGTTATACTTTTAATAAAATATTAGTCAAGTAAAGATTTTAACAATATTTTCTGTATCACTGCTTTTTAATGATTAAACCATATTTCTATAAATTAATAATAATGATCCTTCTATAATTAAGATGGCTTTGGAGAGATAGATTAGATATACCTTATTTGTTCATTTGGAAAGTAATGTGGCCAAAACTACTAATAACCATCTATTAATACACTAGGTACTGCATTAATTTTTAATGAGTCGAAGTGGGGTTTGAAAAAGCGCACAAATACTCTTTGGTGCTCCAGTGGATCGAACCCACGGACATAAGTTTAGTAGTTAATCTCTCTTCCTGATAGATCTCTCAAATACGTAATGTCCCTACTAAAAGTTGATGTTTAGCAATTCTATTCATAGGCCTTATATCTAAAAAATAACTGGTGTTAGTAAAACAATCATTTTTTTACAAGAATAGACATAAAACAATTTATTTCAATATGACGCCATCTTTTTAAACCCAATTATCAGATACAGGACTTTTTATTAGGTCATAACGTAACCAGATAACGTGGGTAAACATTCCACGTTTAGACGTCTGTAACAGTTACACCTCAGCTCTTTCAAAGACCCCAGCGATTCTCTACGCTATATCTACTAGTTTTGATCACTACATTCCCTAAACGATATACTTCCAATTATCAGCAACAGTATTTTCTTAAGAAGTATAAATTTACTGAATTGTTAAAACAAGGAGACACTTTAGCGAAAACAGCTGGTTTTATAAGATAGCTGCTCATTTTAGAATATAACTTGTTGGATTGTGTAGCTTGTAATCAGGGCGCTATTCAGGCAATAATTGCCGTTGAAATACTCTCTAAACGTAAATTATTATTTTTAACTTTAAGTATTTCTAACTGTACTAATTTTTAAAAAATCAGTTCCTAAAAATAAATGTTAATTATTGATAACAACTTGAGCTTAAAACAAGAATCTCCATGTTCGTTAAAAACTATTATTTTTAAGGTTTTTTCATAAAAATTAAAAGTTTTTCAACTACCTTGGAACCACAGTAGCTAGGTAAGGCATCACAGCTAGAGAAGCAAATTTTAATTTTAGTAGAGCTTTGAACATATTGCGAAAAAAGGACATTAAACTTGGGCTTTAAAAATATGATTTATGAGTTTCGGTTTTATGTGAAAGTTTCAATTGATTTTGACATATGTTCACGCACAATAATTCAATGGCATTTTATCTAGGCGGAGGGGTTTTACAAAATATGATCTTCGTTCCTACATGCTGTCTTTTCGTCTTTTGATATCTTCTTCTATAAACGTAATACGTTTTTCTTGAACATTTGAACCTCTATTGAACATGGTTAGTCGTTCCTTTATCATTTCTCCACACTTATATCCGTCACGTAATTGCTAGCTGGCTAAATGCCCGAGGGGGTAGAGCACTTGACTACAAAATTAAAGGTTTTGGTTTTTAATCCCAGTAGTGCCAAGGTACTTTCGCGTCCAGATCGACTCAGAGTGTGGAAATCATTGCCTATGGTCAAACGCATATGGTAATAATGGGCGGATGAGACACGCCAATACTAACTGGTCACGTTTAGCTTCATTGAGTATCGTGTAGCCAAAAATATCAGATGGTATTACGGAGAAATTTGTCTTCTTTGCAAGCTATTTGCAAATTAGAATACAATTTACCTTCATAACTTCGTATCTCCCTCAGTTTTTTTTCTTAGAAGTCCATTAGAACATTTCAATAACATAATTTCATAAACAACTTTCCTTCAAGTATTAACTCGTATTTCCCCTCAGTTTTTCTTAGAAGTCCATTTAAAATATTTTTTTATACACTGATATACATCTGCTTTCATATATAAACCATATCTCCCTCAGTTTAACTTAGAAGTCCATTTAAAATATTTTTTTATACACTGATATACATCTGCTTTCATATATAAATCATATCTCCCTCAGTTTAACTTAGAAGTCCATTTAAAATATTTTTTTATACACTGATATACATCTGCTTTCATATATAAATCATATCTCCCTCAGTTTAACTTAGAAGTCCATTTAAAATATTTTTTTTTACACTGATATACATCTGCTTTCATATATAAATCATATCTCCCTCAGTTTAAATTAGAAGTCCATTTAAAATATTTTTTTATACACTGATATACATCTGCTTTCATATATAAATCATATCTCCCTCAGTTTAAATTAGAAGTCCATTTAAAATATTTTTTTATACACTGATATACATCTGCTTTCATATATAAATCATATCTCCCTCAGTTTAACTTAGAAGTCCATTTAAAATATTTTTTTATACACTGATATACATCTGCTTTCATATATAAATCATATCTCCCTCAGTTTAACTTAGAAGTCCATTTAAAATATTTTTTTATACACTGATATACATCTGCTTTCATATATAAATCATATCTCCCTCAGTTTAACTTAGAAGTCCATTTAAAATATTTTTTTATACACTGATATACATCTGCTTTCATATATAAATCATATCTCCCTCAGTTTAACTTAGAAGTCCATTTAAAATATTTTTTTATACACTGATATACATCTGCTTTCATATATAAATCATATCTCCCTCAGTTTAACTTAGAAGTCCATTTAAAATATTTTTTTATACACTGATATACATCTGCTTTCATATATAAATCATATCTCCCTCAGTTTAACTTAGAAGTCCATTTAAAATATTTTTTATACACTGATATACATCTGCTTTCATATATAAACCATATCTCCCTCAGTTTAACTTAGAAGTCCATTTAAAATATGTTTGTATACACTGATATACATCTGCTTTCATATATAAACCATATCTCCCTCAGTTTAACTTAGAAGTCCATTTAAAATATTTTTTTATACACTGATATACATCTGCTTTCATATATAAATCATATCTCCCTCAGTTTAACTTAGAAGCTTATTGAAACATTTGACTTTAAAATTAAACTATTAGATTTAACATTTGTCTTCACAAATAAATTTATCTCCCTCAATTTATCTTAAAAGCTCATTGAAACATTAAAAAAAAAATTAAACTCCTAGATATATCATTTGTTTTTATATATAAATTCGTATCTCCCTCAGTATATATTAGAATTATTAGCATAATTTAACAAAATAATATTCCTTAATGTGTTCATCCGCAATGTTGTTTTTAAACTATTGTCCATATTATAGTATATCTCCTTCTTGTAATAAAGTTGCAAAGTTGAACCAATAGTATAAATATATCTTTTAAAAAAATATTTAAAACTTAAGCAACTGAAGAAAAGTTTTATTTTATTTTAATTACCTTTTATTAAATAATTACAATACAAATATGTATATACACATGACAGAAAGACAATATTAAGTTTTAAAATACAAAGCGAAATTATTTAAATAATTAAGGTATAATATTTGAATAGCTGGATTAACACCAAGACTCATCCACTAGAAGTTTTAAAAATGTGTTTGAATTTGAGTGGATAAATGAAGAGTATTTTACTACCGATTGTAAATTTGATCAAGACATGCAAGTCATATATATATATATATATATATATATATATATATATATATATATATATATATATAGGCAGAGTGTGAATTAACAGTAGGAATTGAAAAACACCTAATTTTGAATAGTCCTAAAATATAAATATTAATTTTAATAAAATACTGTTTTTATATCGATAGATTAATTACTTTTAACCTTCAAATAGCTACCTTATATTACGAACAAGCTCCTAATACTAAATTAAATTTTCGAACCTTATAAATGTGTCCAATATATAGAGTATAAACTCAATGCTTGAGACCAGCTTCCCCTTTTTAAGGGAATTTTTGTTATATATCCCACTGCTTAGCGAAAAATAAATTACTTCCCTTATTTAAAGCCCCTAAGCTAGGAGTGTATTTTATACTTTCCCTTCCCGGGGGTTGACATTATTATTGGAGAAATGTTTGAGTTATTATTTTATATTTTGCAATACTCGGCTATTCTGTTCCTTAATGGAAACCTTCAAATAATCTGAGTGTAACGTAAGTTTACCTAATAATGTAGAGAAAAAAATATTGAAAAGATGTTTTATGGAGATCGGATTCACATTATTTCCTACGAAGGATTGTAAATAAAATGGGATTCAGGAATAATATAGAAATCCCTGCTCCGGAGTATAGGGAAAAGTTATAGTTCATTTGAGCTATATAGCACGACGAGTTAATGAGTTTAATGACAATATTGATAAACCCATATATATATATATATATATATATATATATATATATATATATATATATATAATTCCGTAAGCCGAATTTTGAGAGAAATATTGTGGGAGCTTGGAAGGTCGTATAGAGCTGGATGATGGTTCAAAGTAAATGTATTGACTCGAAGGAGCAGGGAAAATATAGGTTTTTCTCAATTTATAGAGGTTTGTAGAACATAGAATTACCAAATACATTGCAATGAAAAACAGCTGAGTTGATTTTCAAATATTTCAGCTGAGTACAGCTGAGTATTAATTAGAAATATGAATTTGTGATCAGGTTCAATTAATCTAGTACGTCTTGTCGTATTAGATATATTTGACAAGTGTATTAAATAGATACAATCACTGGTTCTCGAAAAAAACATATTTTTACCAAGAATTAAATTATTATCAACAGATCATAACATCGAATTTCAAATGAAAAAGATCTAAATTTCTTGAAGACTACAATTTTCCAAACCTATAAATAAGGCTCAGGGTCAATCATTCTTAAAAGAAGGGTTTCAATTGACCAAGCTTCTTTTACACATGGACAACTTTATGTTGCACTAAGTTGGGTAAAATCTCAAGATGGATTAAAGATACATGTTGAAAATAGGATTGGTAAAAAAAATCAAATTCAAAACGCATTTACAAAAAAATATAGTTTATAAGGAAATTTTGTTATGAAAAACTTGAAATGTATTAAATTTTATTTGTAAAAAAAATAAAATTACTATACAGAAGTTTAAAATGTATTTCAATATGAATAGGGGCATTCTTACAACAAAATTCTAGTTTAATAATATGTTAATTAATCACGCTAAACTATAGATCATGTGAGCGTTATAAAAATATAACATACCTAGTAGTTAATTTGAGCGAATTGTTTGGGCCATTAATATCCCACAGTATATTTATTAACCAGCATGAACATTATTTATCTAAAAAATAACATCACGCGTAATATGAAGGAAAGAACAGTTGATAAAGGGATGTAAGGAAAGTAAGACTCTTAGAGATTGAAGTATAAAACAATAGAGACCCGAGTGGAAATAATCAAATACCAAAAGTAGATCTATCAATGACAGGAGATTACCCACAACTCCCTTGTGGGCTGATGTGTTTGTTATACTCATGATTAATATTTCGGTTTTTTATTATGTCGTTGGAGTGGGATATTGTGATTTGCGATTAGGAAATCCAGCAGACGCGAATAATCAAACACACATCCCCACATTAAAAAACGTACACCTAATTAAAAAAGGTTAAAAAAGGCATCAAAATGACAATCTGGGAACAACTAGAAATTTATAAAAATAAAAATAATATCATTAACGAACAAATACAAATAAAATAAAAAACGATAAATTATTCAATCTAATAGACAATATTAACCACAAAACAAACCTTAAAAACTCGCACAGTGCAGTGAATCTCAAAATAGAACATAACGGTACACCAAGGTCAACGGGAAATCCACTCAGCTCGCAGTCTACAACAACCCTGTTCAGTATGCCCGAGGATGACGGCACAGCCAGTCATTCAAAGTTAACTCGCATAAATACCAAGTAAGATTCTTGTTTAAGTACATAAGTGAAAGTGATATATATATATATATATATATATATATATATATATATATGCGTGTGTGTGTGTGTGTGCGTATATACACAAATAAATACAAACGTAGGTAACTGGGTAGGATATTCATATAGACAGACGAAAAATATAAGTATATAGAGTTTACATGTTAACATATAGATAAATAAAGAACTATAAATACAGATAAATATAGAAAGGGGTGATTATTATTTGTTTAACATTAATTTTAGGGATCTTATCATTGACAACAAAAACAATAATTAGCTAATAATATGGATGCATAAATATCCTACCTGGTGTTGCTTTCAATTCCCAAAGAATGTATTTGTTTTCACACAATTCTGAAGATCCATTGGTTTACAGAAGTTCTTAAGGCGCAAAACATTTTCTGTACAAAAATAAATTTAATTATTAAAAATAAGTGTTCATATAAAAGTAACATTTGAAGTGAAAAATATGAAATAAAAAAACATGAATGATTTTTTTTTATCAGCTACTTCTTGATACTGGCAAGACGTTTGGGAGCCAGACGATTTAGGGATTATATTCAATGCAATGCATAGAAGAGTAAGAGTGAATAAAATTGCGGAAATTTAAAAAATCGAGACAGTAAATGTAAATAAATTTTACTAATATGAAAAACAATCTCTCAATTATAAAAAGAATGATTTAAGAGAAAAATGTACCAAATATGTTTCGAGTTTATGCTGATATTTCTCCACAGGCGCGGTTTTCACTTTGTGAGTGCTGTGGACGTAAACGTAAATCTGTGATATTTTGTTGTTCTGTGATTTTTGTTTTCAAAGTAGTTTCTTACCATGTATTAGCGTATAGTGTTCTATACCCAATGTGTTTTATCGTTTAGTATGCATGGCGCTTGTATATTTCGAAATTTTCTGTTGAGTTTAGTTACGAATTCCACATATATCATTACCGAATTCTTTGGTTTCAAAATGTTGTGAAATATGTCAGACAAGATGTGTTGTTAAGGGATAAAGGAATAACGTTATAATCCAACACAAACATTTATTATTCTGAATTACGATATTATAGAAACGAATAAACAAAACAGAGCAGTGGCACAAACCTTAAACTCTCTTCTCTGGCAATAGTCAATCCTCGAAGAAACGCGTTTATAAAATAATTGTTCATATCGCTACACTCTACGGTTCAGACGTATAGGATGTTACCAAAGCTCGTAATGACAAGTTAATGATGATGGAAATGAACTATTTACGACGAAGCTGTGGCAAATCGTGACTTGAAAGAGTCAGAAATTTGAAACGAAATGGAAATGGATGAAAATACAAGGAAGGAGATAGAAAGAAGGCAAACAGCATGGGTTAGAAGATGATGGTAGAAGAGAGGTAGTATCCGAAAGGTAGTAGAGGGGATTACCCCTAATAAAATAAAGAAAAAAGTGCCACGAAGACGTTTGTGTGGTGGCTTCCACGAAGTAATAACTGCAAGAAACCTAAAGGATGGATTTACTTATAATAAAAAAAATAGAAAATTGGAGACGAAGAGGAGGCGACATCTGTACTCTAATAGATCCGTTATATAGCTGGATAATTTAACAACGCCTTTTCTTTTAAACATCTAAGGATCTGACGAGATTGTTTATAACTTATTTGATGTTTTTACTACACTTGAAACACCAAAAAATCACGTGTTCTACAGCCTTGAGTTTTCAATAACGCTTTATAATCCCCATTTATTTCATGAAGCATCTAGTTAATTTATAAATCCAAATCACCCTTCTATTACAACTTACGTTATGCTATTGATAGTATTATCTGCGGACACAGAGTTCACCATGCAAGATAAGCTACTTGATAAAAGACAGATTACTTGAGCCAGTATGTTTTTAAAATTAAATTTAAAAGTGAAATTATTCAATTTATACATATGAAATGGTGTTTTAAATCAGGTATGTGTAACTGGCGGCCCGCCATGCAATTTTACGAGGCCCACGAAATCTTATTGGACAAAAAACATCAGAAAATCATCTGAAATGGCTTTATTTTGACAGAACGCTAATAATTTAAAGGAAAAAAACTTTACCAAACACGACAGTCATTATTAAAATATTTTCACATAGTTTGAGGTCTTGCAGACGTCAGAACTTTAACTTCTCAGTGAAACAGGACAAACACGATGCTGTGGCAGTCGTCTGTCGTCTGACCACGCGCACACGATAGTTTTTACATTTCTATTGTTAGGTTTGTCTCTAGCGTATGGCTCGTGCTGAGCTTTGGCACCGGTACAATAGTGAATAGGAAATCGTAACTAGGTCTGGGGTCGTTTTAGATTATTTTTACGTCTATTCAGTTCCAATCCACTAACAAACCCTAATTTGAGTTTATTAAATATTAAATTTTCGAAATAATTATTCGGCACACACACACACAGTAAAAGAGAGAAATTATAAAATTACTCATAATTTAACATAACATTGCACATAAAAGAACTCATAAAATTATTGAACACATTTTTTCATGTAGCAATTTTTATATGTAATGAGGTTTATTTATAGAATTCCTGTTTTAACGTGTAAGTAAGTATATTAATTTATAAAACACAAACACTAAGGTAAGACTTTAAGACTATGTTATGACGAAGGAAAACCCAGTTATCACCTATAGGCCACTCCGCGAAGCTATACGTGTATCACAGCGTCGACCGCAGAACGCCATTATTACGCGAACTACTACGCCATAACAATGTTGTCTCATAGCTTTTTTTTCAAAATCAATTTTTTTAAATTGTACTTCTGCAGCCTATGACATTCCATGTATATTAAAGGATCTTCATTTCAAAAGGTCAAGTAGCTTTTGCGATTATTTCTGACAAACAAATTTTGTCTAAACAAATATTCTTTGAGCTTACCTTGTGAAGTTATGTTAACAACAAATAAAAACATACACAAAACTCACAAATTATTCATTTATTTACTCATACGCGTTTCAATTTCCAATAATGAGTAGGAAGTCGGTGATAAGTGAAATTGATAGCAAAAACATGAGTTACATGGAAAGTTGGAAGAGTGGTTACTTGACAATGTTGGAAAAATGCAGTGTCTGGTTTCCATGAAAGTTGTGTCAGCGTCTAAGGAATATAATGTGATAAGACATTACTCAACAATGTATGACAATAAGTATGATACACATACAGATGTAAAACGGCTGCAGATGTAATTAGCTGCAGATTTAAAGAAGAAGCTTAAACAACAAACATCTTATCCCTAGAGCTGGCCAAGGCAAGAGAAGGCTCATCATATGTTTAAATTGCTTTCTAAAGAGAGATCCCAAACTTGCCAGATTTCGGACAAGAAATGGCATCAATGTTTGGTAGTGCATACCTATGTGAAACTGGGTTTTATTCTATGAATTTTATAAAAAACCAAATGAGAAACAAGTTTTCTGATGAGGATGGTTACAGCCGAACTAGGAGCGGATATTCGTTCTTTAGTGGATGCAGCTGACCGACCACAATATCACAATAAAACAATATAACTTTGTATTCTCATTTCGGTGTTCGTGTTGATTAGTAAAACTAATTTTTCTGTAGTTTTTCTTATTTGTGTAAAACAAATACCTGAGTCTTGAGAAAGAACGAATATTACTTATATCTGTTTTATTTGTAACTTAACTTATACTCCTGTTGCTATTTTAAATTTGAAATAAAGTATTACTACGTGGCCCGCGACCACGCTCTAGATTTTAATTTTCGCCCTCTAGGCTTTGGAAGTTGGACATCCCTGTTTAAAATAATACAATCGTTATACTACCTATATATATATATATATATATATATATATATATATATATATATATATATTTAATAAATTTAAAATATTTCAAACACAAGAATACTTTTAATGAATATATTTATTCAAAGCTTTTCGCCAATAAAAAAGTATCAGCATCTTCAGGAAAAATAATTATCTAATAAAATACTTTTACAGAATTTTGTAAAAGTATTTTATTAGATAATTATTTTTCCTGAAGATGCTGATACTTTTTTATTGGCGAAAAGCTTTGAATAAATATATTCATTAAAAGTATTCTTGTGTTTGAAATATTTTAAATTTATAACTATATATACAAGAAAACATATCACCATATTTAATATATTTAATATATATATATATATATATATATATATATATATATATATATATATATATATATACATACATACATTGAGTTTACATAAAAATACCTATTAGTGTTTTATACGGATTTGCGTGCTTTTTTCCTCATTATTACATAACAATGTAACCATAAGTACTCTTTACTATATAAAGTATGGCCTAACGTTTATGCTATAGTTTATAAATTGTATTATGTCCTATGTCTTTAAGGTAACAGCTAATATGTTTCGAAAAATCTTCGTTATTGGCAACTGCTTTTAGCGTAATGTAAGAGTATATATAATAAGGTAGGGCTTCAGAATCGCGTTACTACTAATACAACAAACAAACGCAGAAATACCCAAATAAGTACGGAAATTACTAAATAAACGTATTAACACGTTCACTGCCACAATGTATTAGAAAAAACTTTCCCCCCAGGCCATGGCAGTTGAATATCAATTATGATTATTTAAGCATAGTTGAGGGTATTTTCAAACATAAAATACAATATAAATTTAAAATAATGGAACAAATGGTGAGTGTACCGGCGCTACTCATGGCCCATGAACAAAGCTTTGATGATTCCGGTGCCATGAGTATCACCGGCAACTCTCATTTTAAAACATATTTTACCATTCATTTTCACTATATCAGCGGAGATTTTATCTCTGAAAAGGAATTGGAATATTGTAAATAAAGAAAAGAAAAACATTGTCAATGAGAAAATCAACTTACCTTTATTTAAACATTCAAACAAAATTATTTTTGAAACAATTTTTGCCTATATTATTTTAGTGATTTTTTGTGAAACATGGCAAGCACATGAATTTGTCACATTCATCACATTTTGTTGTGACAAATTTTACTGTTTTTTGAGCTATTGCTCTTCCTTCCCTTTTCACGGTCTCTGCATAACAAAAAACACAACGACGCCTGATCTTCCGGTTCGTTTGATTTCTCTCAGTTGTGGATTCCAAGCTGTGTCTCTTGGTCAAATCTTCATCTGGTGTGTCTGGTATCATTGGATTACCATGCTTGTCAGTGTCGAGCATCTGCATCACAAGTTGTTCTCGGAATTCTGTTATTGAAATTTTCTTTTCAACAAAATGGTTGAAGATTAGCCAGGAATTAACAACTGATGTATTCAGAAGTAGCTCAAACGCAACCTTATGGTACCATCTAATGGTGCGTCGCAAAGGTGTGAAATAGCTAGCCATTTGGTCAGAGACATCAATACCTTGTTTCCCCTTATTGTAGTACAATATTGCAGCTGGTTTATGAATGACCTCTCCCTTCCTATTTCTCTTGCCAGTAGTAATATTTTCCAATGTATGTTTTGTACTGAGGAAGCAGACATCTCTTTTATCCCTCCATTTTCCTACAACGATGCCCTCATTGTTTTGCTTTCCAATCACTTCACCCTTACTTATTTTTCTTTCCATTACATCACGTGGTAGATTTCTTCTGTTTCGCCTAATTGTCCCAAGTAGGTGGGTGTTCCTCGCTAATAGAGATCTAGCAAGGGATACAGATGTGTAGAAATTGTCAGTCACTACAACTCTTCCACTATCTAAAAATTTGTCAGCAAGTTGAAGAACTACCTTTTCAGCCAGACCTTGTAAACCCCTATCCTCTTTTCCTGAATAAATTGACACTTGAAGAGTGTAGCCGATTGTATTACAAAGCTTGAACATTTTCACTCCATATTTATGACTTTTATTTGGAATGTATTGCCTGAATGAAAGTCTACCTCGAAACGGAATCATTGATTCATCCACAGCAATGAACTCACCAGGCACATATTCTTCAACAAATTTATCTTGAATTCTATTCATTAGATTTTTAATTTTATATAACTTGTCATCCTGGTTAGCGATTGCATTGTCAGCAAAATGAACAAATCTGAGAAGTATCTGAAATCTGTTCCTACTCATGATTTTTGGAACTAAACAATTACTATAAAGTAATGATTGATTCCAGTAATCAGAAATTTTGGGATACTTGACTATCCCCATGTATAGAATGATTCCAAAGAACTTCCACATTTCTTCAAATGATGTATCAACCCACTTACTACATCGAGCAGACCGTCTTTGTCTGTTATGTTCAAGAAAATTCTTTGCATTCCGATTAGTTTCAATAACAATCAGTTCTAAAATTTCTTTATTGAAGAAACGCCTATATACATCACTGCTCTTCAAATCTTCTTTATTTTGTGGATAAGTGTCATGATAAAAATATATTTCTTGTCCTGTGAACTGGATATGAAATGGGATTTTTGTGACATCTACTTCTTGCCACTCAATATTAGTCACTTCCGAAGCTGGAGGTAGATTATCGGTCTGGTCCAATAGATTAACATCTTGATCGTCTGATAATTCTGCAATCTCGTCAGGCTCGAAATCTGAATCATCTGATGAAGGACTAGAAATAGAATCGTCCTCATCATTGAGAAAAATACGTAAAACTTCTTCATCAGACAATTTCTTCTGTTTTGAAATACTTGAGTATAAACCACTGGGGCCTGGATTATCCATTGTGACAAATTATTTGATTATCTAATGATTGATTAATTAATTAATGATCAACTATTCAAATATAAATTAGAAAAAAAGAGTTCATTCAAAATACTACGTACCTTATTTTAGGTTAGCCGTTATGGCAATTATAAACGTACTTACTAATAAATTTTCAAGTCTTATTGTATTACCAATTTTCACAGATCTCAATCACAAACAAAAAAATAATCTATAAAATATTATATGAAGTAATTATGACTGATCAATTACAAACAAAAACAGTCTTTCACGATTCAAACAGAGCGTTTCAGCTGTGTAAACTGCAGTAAAACACGAATGCTGCGTGGACGGCAATGTTTACATTTGAAGTACTGTAAAGCCACGATAGATGGCGCTGATAGCATTGGAAATATAAAAGGGATTCTCTACAGGCCACGATCTACGTCATCATATAAGTTTCAATACAAATTGAGTAAACAGCCTGGCTACACACGGCCTGGGAGAAATGTCTGCATGAGTAGCCACCGTGTTTACTCACGGCCTGTAGAGAACGGGAGGCTGAGTAGTGCCGGCGCATCTCATGGCAGTGAACGTGTTAAGGAAGGCAGGAATAAAGCTGGAATTAGAAGCCAGAATCAGTTGGGAAAAGTGAAGGCAGTTAGTTAATAATGCAGATGCACGTTCCATCTGTCTCATCGCTAACTAAACGGAGTCCAACTTCAGCTTTACCCAGGATTATTAATTCACTTTTCAGTTTGAAAACTTTTAGAACAGCTTTTGTGTTTAAAGCTTACTTTTGGATTTGCTGCCAGCGTTCATTTATCCAAGAGCACGTGTTAAGTGTTTTTTTAAAATCTCCAGTGCTTTTAAAAGTCGACCAAACTTTTTTGTATATCAACAACTTTAATGCTCTAGGGATAAAATTTAAAATGCTTGCACTGCCCGTTGTCCCATTATTCTAATATTTAGGCTCTTATGCGATATTCAGAAACACCAGAAATATTAATTCATCAATAGTTTACAAAAGGAATTTCACCTCCGTACTTCTAGTCTTATATTGACAGTGTTTTATCAGATATGGTGACGAGGTTGATATTTCAACTATACATCACAGTTAATCATATAGTGTGTTTATAGACACAGTATGACAGTAACATAACAATTACACAGTCTATGCAGGAAAAACTGCCAACGGCAGTATACGTAAAACGAACTGCCGATACACTAAGAACTTTACACAGACTAAGTAGTACTTTGAAGAGCAGTTACATAAGGCAAGACCACACAGAGCGATATGCTACGTATTTACATCACTGCCACTGTGAGAAAACAGGTACTGAAATACCTAAAGAGGGGACATTATCGTCGTTCTTAAAAACTAAAATCATGGGGAAACCCTAACTAATTTTGGGGAAGTTCGGAAGACTCTAGACGTATTGGAAGGGGGGGGGGATAAGTTGTAACAAGCATGTGTAAAAGGGGCAATTTTGTTTAGAATAGCAAGGGAAATATTAAAAGAGTTATTAGCTATTTATGTAAACAATTTATAAAAGTGCGGCGAGTAATGAACTAAGCCGATATTAAAGAGAAAGGGGCAATTTTGTTTAGAATAGCAAGGGAAATATTAAAAGAGTTATTAGCTATTTATGTAAACAATTTATAAAAGTGCGGCGAGTAATGAACTAAGCCGATATTAAAGAGAAAGGGGAAGTAAAGTTAAGTTAATGATAAATACACAAAGACCTCTTGACCACAAACTTTCTTTATGTTATCCTTATGTACACTTCAGTTACCAAGTAACCATACTCAGAGGGATAACATACGATGACTGGTCATTGTATACTTATTATTAAATACAACCACAGTATATTCCTAATAAATAGTAATTAAGTTAATGATTGTGCACAATTGAAGTGAAGAAGTGCCAGCAACCAGTGAATACCAGGGGCGCAAACAATAAGTTCAAACTTTGTTAGATTTGATTCTGCCAACAGAGATGTCTATGATTTAGTAAATCCACTATAAATTTAAATTCATTGTCTTTATAAAATTTAATCAAGTTTTTTATCACTATTTTGTACTTTATAGACGATCCCATAATAACAATCCGAGAGAGAGCAATCTAACTCTGTATTTATTAAATTCTATTCTATTAGGAACCAAAGCCTCAAGAGTCCAACTTTATAGCAATGTTAGTACTATTTATCCAATAAACCTATTGTATTTGAAGGTATAAAATTTAATAGCTGAATATCAGGTAAATAAATGTAAGTGATATTAAACTCCTGATTTTTCAATTATTTAGAAACATAAAGGTGTGACTATAAGAAAGGTAAGGC
This sequence comes from Prosapia bicincta, assembly GCA_036971475.1. Taxonomy (NCBI): domain Eukaryota; kingdom Metazoa; phylum Arthropoda; class Insecta; order Hemiptera; family Cercopidae; genus Prosapia; species Prosapia bicincta. Next base: position 56,304,060 of record JBAIZL010000009.1, on the reverse strand, counting down.
CTTTATTTATATTATTAGAATATAATATAAAGATAACAAATAAATATCTTTTATATTCTACTATATATATATATATATATATATATATATATATATATATATATATATATATATTGAAACTTTCAAAACACACATTTTATAATGTATTAAAATTGTATTATTATTTTATAATTGTATTATTATAATAGGCCTACATACAACAAAATTTATTCCCTTGTTTATTTAATCAAGTAAAAACCCGAATAATTATTTAGGTCGTTAATTTAGGATAAATAAATAAATTATTATAATAATTAAACGTAATTACATAAATTTATTGCTTAACGGAAAAGCTGGAACAATAAATAGAGAGATATATTGCACAGATAAATCATTGTTGTACGTTTTTATCTCAGTTTCGTTTAATTCATTACAAGACAGTTAATTGTCCACAGCCCATTAAGTGTGTAAGCTTCTCTCGTAAATACTGTGTAAAACTGCATAGTTATACTACTTGTAAAGTGGCTATCTCTGAAACTATTACAGTTAATTATTCATGTCAAGTTTAAAACAGACACAACATTACATACCAAAGTATTATTTCACTCTCTCATGAACTATAATGTTACATTAATTAAATATATATATATATATATATATATATATATATATATATATATATATATAAATTAAATTATTCCAAAAACAAGAATACTTTTAATACATATATTATTCTTCTATTATATTTAATATATATACTCGTATATATATATATATATATATATATATATATATATATGTGTGTGTGTGTGTGTGTGTGTGTGTCTATGTGTGTGTGTGTGTGTGTGTCTATGTGTGTGTGTGTGTGTGTGTGTGTGTGTTTGTGTGTGTCCGTATATATATTTTTTTATATATATGTGTGTGTATGTGTGTGTGTGTGTGCGTGTCTGTGTATGTGTGTGTGTGTGTGTGCGTGAGCGGGTGTGTGTGTGCGTTTCTGTGTATGTGGGTGTGTGTGTGTGTGTGTGTGTGTGTTTGTGTGTGCACGTGTGGGTGGGTGTGTGTATGTGTGTGTCTGTGTGTGCGCGTGTGGGTGTGTGTATGTGTATTGCAACGGTCAGGATTGGATTTAGCAAATACCGTCGTAATAATATTAAAATTTCGTAATGTAAAAATGTGAAAGCAAAGCCATTAGAAGTTTGTATATTTTAAAATACAAGTACATTACACGGAAAGGAGAGGAAACCTCATAATACACCTATAATCACCATCGACATTCGAGAAGACGCGGCTTGTCAAGAGGGAGAGGAGATGCCATGTACCAAAATTGGCGAAAACGCCAAATAGAAGAGTTAAACCTAAATTAAAGAAACAGACAATATTTTGATTATTTATGAGTGAGCATGCTTTGTGTGCGAAAGCGGAAGCCCAGCGGAGGAATAAGTCGCATGATGTGACGTAGATCTTAGAAGCCACCCCATTGGTTGACAAAACATGGTACGATACGTCTCGTGGGAACGAGAAAGCCCAGCGGAGTTTAAATAGGCAGCGTTATTCGAGACTTCAAAGAGGGAGGACGTCGGTCCGGTCGCTCCAGGTCACAAGCCTTTGTTTCAGTTTGTGATCTGTAAGTGACGACGATGAAAATGACGTGCTAAGCGCGAGACTGGGCGTCGCTAAAATGTAGTCGCGTGTGGTTATGGAACCTTTTTGGAGGAGGTAACTTCTCCAAAAGTGGTCTCCAAAGTTTACCATCTATGTGGCGGCGCTCTTAAGACGTTTGTGTGTGTTAGAGGTGAACAATATGAAAAATTATTAGAGTCAGTAAAGTAATTTATAAAGAACAGTGCTTCAAAATTTATATAAAACAGTGAACAGTGAAGAAATCCAAATTTAATTAAATGTCAGTTTATAAATCAACCTTTTATATATGAACAGTGAAAAATTAATAATTAAATAAATAATTGAACTTTAAGAACTGAAAAAGGGAGAGCAAAATTTTATAAATTTTAAGATCGGGATATAAAATTCTACTATGTCAACGCAGAAGGAACGTACTGGAAGGGTAGACAAAGGAATTCGCAGCAGGGATCGGTCAAGATCGGTGACACTCGCATACCAAGATGGCCACCCCAGAAACAAACGATCTCGATGAAGAAGAAAGAAAAATCTACCAGGATTTAGGAGTGACCCTGCGATTAAGGTCAGGTTAATTTCTCTCGTTTTCATTTAATTAAAAATTCTATATTGAACAGTTTTTGGGGAAAGTTGACATTTTAAATAATTCAATTTCAAATAAAATTTCTTGTTAAAGATGTAAAGATATCAAACATTGGCTTTCACGAACTAGAGGGGGTAGTGGTTAGTGGGGAAAATTCCCACCACGAAATGGAGGAGTCCTCCAAACAAGTTTATAAATATGAAATAGAATTAAATTGTCCGTAAATTGGAATTTTTTTTAAAAAGAGAAATTTATAAATTGTTTTGGAAACTAATTAATTAAGTAAATGTTAGAAATTAAAGGCTTTTCAAATATAAAAAATTAGCGATAAATGAATTAAATGTAACCAGGTGTTAAGACATTTTTTTATGAGTTTTGTGCAAAAGAAGTCAAATAAAACAGATGATTCAACAGAAAAGGTTTCTTTTTTTGTATTTTAGACCAGCGTTAAATATTTAAAATTATATAATGATAATCAAGTAAAATTATTAAATGCGAAAGAGTTAAAGTTAATTAATGAGAATTAATTAAAATTAATTAATAATAAGCAATTAAAATTAATAAATGAGAAAGGGTCAAAATTAATTAATGGGAATAAATTAAAATTAATTAATGAAAAATTAATTAACATTTATAATATATTAACAAAATATAAAATTAACATACTCCGCTGCAGTATGTGTGTATGTAACGAGTATATTTAAAATTAAAACATTTACAACTTGAAGCGATAAACAGAATCTGATCTTGACTTGCGAGACAATTATATAATAATAGTTTTAAAACACTCCCAATAATAATCACACCGACAGTAAATATATTTTTATTTCATCAAATGTGTTTCGATAACCGCTCTAACCATAACATCGATTTATCATGAGTGATTGATTTTACAGCCTGTAAAATATAACTCCACTTTAAATATCAAGTTTTTTTTAGGTGTAGTAAAGGGATATTTCAAAACACATGAATTTGTCAAGGAATCAAGTTTAATATCTTAAAGGATTTTATTTTGGACGTGTGTTAGTTTTAATACCTAATGAATTGAAAAGGATCGTTAAAAAAGTAATTCTTAAAGTGAAAAAATACACTTTTCCTACAACAACTAGTCAAAGATTAATATTTTACCAGAATACATTTCAGTTTTTCATGAAAGTTGGTTTATCACTTGGAACGGGCGCATTAACATTTATATTGTGATATATGATAAATTTTAAATATGTTACATACTATTAATAAGGTTGTTTATTATATTTAGATCCGGCATGGGGGAAAACATTTTGCTTTGTTTTATTTCTTTAAAATAATGTTCATAAAAACCCCTTTGTGTATTGTAAAATTTTATTAACAATTGAAAATTTGTAGAAGATATATGTAAAGAGAGTCTGTGCTAAAAGAAGGAATTTAATATTAATAATAATTAATAATAAATATTTGGTAGGAAGTCACAGATTAGATAAAAGCGAGTATGCGCATTCCTTTGTAAATTATTAACTTTTCAAGTCAGCCGTGGTGATATATATGTAGTAAATATGTACGTAGTATGTAGTGAGCATATAAATTTGTATTTGTTGTACTATGTCCTACATTCGATTCAACAGGGTTTGTGTCCGAACATACAAACAAAAACGTTTCCTATGAGTGAAAGATAGATTTTGTACCGTATAAATTCTACTATCACTCAGATGACACTGTTTTATAAATTAAATATACAATTAGAAACAAAAAAATCACTTAAAACACAATATAAATACATCATAAAAGATTTATAACATTGCATACTTGTGTTTACTAATAGTGAAGCAGTATAAACAAGAATCATAGGTAATCCAAAAAAACTTTAAAACCTTTTATCTAATCAAATATTGTTTGAGTCCGAAGAAAATGTCGAGGTCGGATGAGCAACCCTGAGCATAGTTTTCCCTTCTTCGTATTACTGGGGGATCATTGAACCTTCTTTAGTGCTAGCAATCTATTTATCGTGTTTCACTTCTTTCTAAAACTCGGTGAACAGCTTTATAGGATGTCAAGAATAGGTCTTCTTTAAGTGTGCATCGAAGGACAGGTGATTCCATGCTCACTCCTTATTCTGCATACCAGAAGATGGTCTTTACCGTAATCCTATTCTTAAGAGCAATAAAAGCAATTTCATTAAGCCCCTTAATATCACAAAAACGTCTAGGATGTATTATAAAATTTGTTTTTTTATCTTGTTAGTAAATTATTTATCCTTGAATAGAAACCATCCCATGAAATAACTGTTCTTGCTTAGTATAAAAACAATGAGAATATGCAAACTTTATAAAGGTCAAACGTGTTTGTATTAACTTGCAAAAAAATCATAACTTACGATTTATTCAGCAGACGCGTTTCGCGCTAGGTCAGCGCATTATTCAATGCTGTGAGTCACAGACAAGACTGTTGCTCTGGTGTGAGTCTGTGGTGTATTTCTCTTCTGTGGTGTGTTATTATTCATAGAGTACAATTAATTATGTGCTCAAATATAGTGTTCGATTGGGAGTGTGTTTTGTCATTTAGAATGTGTTGTGGATAGTATTTATGGTGTTTATATATCTCATAGTTTTCTACTATGTTGAGTTTGTTGCTTTTTTTATCTAGTGCAGGATTTTTAGATTGGTGTCTATGTCAGTCTGTGAGTGTAGCGTCATGACCAAGTTTGCCATATTGTTTTTGGCAAGTTAATACAAACAAGTGTAATTTCTATAAAAACCTCAAGATGTACAACACAAAAACTTTAAGATTTTATATAACATTATAGTAAATGTATACTGCCTACTTGCTATGTCGTGAAACTAATAATATAGAAAGTAGCCTAACTTTTAAAAAATGTCTTTCTAATATAATTTAGAAATTGACTTTTTAATATGACCTTGATATTTTAAGAATTATATATTCAGTAACGGGTCAGAGATCCTTAAGACTTTCTACGCCAATAAATTAAAGTATTTTGTGAAATTGTAATCGTTGTTAGTGTATTTTGTGGCGTTCGTCAACATCAATGAAAATAATCTCAAATTTTGAACGGGAGAGTTTAACTGAAGCATTGACCCCTCAAGCCTGTCAAGTGCCTAACCCAATTAAAGTTAGTTGCGCTCTTGGACGGGGTATCCATGCTCTCTTTGCTTATGCCCCCCCCCCTGTAAAATGTTAATCACGGCCAATATACCTCCAGGTTGTTCAGCTGTTTTGTCTTCAATCTGTATTTCCATCTTCAACAGGAGCTTTGTTCCCAAACAACTCCCATCTGGATGCATGAGGACTGTAATTATTTGCCGGATTCCATAATTTTCGAAAGTTTTATAAGTTACAATTTTAATCGGTTCATTTTTAGCAAGATCTCCCCAAAATATACTTTTTATATTAAATGATACACAGGAAGAGTAATAAAATGTCGTATAATGCAGTATGACGTCATCCAGGGTGCATGGATCTAGCATCACACTCTGAGCAGTAGAAACGCCGAGAACAATGGGGGTATGGCTTAACAAGTGTAGTCGCTACATTTCTAAGCAATAAGGAAAAGGAATTTTTTACAATTTCTAAACGATTGTACTTAGAGAAGTAGGAAGGTTCTACTCTGGTGGTTCTGGAAGAGCGGAGGGAACTTTAGTTTGCCTCCGGAGTTACGTCTTCTTCCAGAGGCCTCGGTCTTTAAGCTCCTTCCAGTAAGGCCCTTAAGCTCTTTCATACTGCCACCACGGGTCTCGGGCAATGAGCTTTTTCATACTGGCACCACGGGTCTCGGGCATTGAGATCTTTCATACTGGCACCACAGGTCTTGGGCATTAAGCTCTTTCATACTGGCACCACGGGTCTCGGGCATTAAGCTCTTTCATACTGGCACCACGGGTCTCGGGCATTGAGATCTTTCATACTGGCACCACAGGTCTTGGGCATTAAGCTCTTTCATACTGGCACCACAGGTCTTGGGCATTAAGCTCTTTCATACTGGCACCACGGGTCTCGGGCATTGAGCTCTTTCATACTGGCATCACGGGTCTCGGGCATTGAGCTCTTTCATACTGGTACCACGGGTCTTGGGCATTGAGCTCTTTCATGCTGGCACCACGGGTCTCGGGCATTAAGCCTTTCATACTGGCACCACGGGTCTCGGGCATTGACCTCTTTCACACTGGCACCACAGGTTTCGGGCATTGAGCTCTTTCATACTGGCACCACGGGTCTCGGACATTAAGCTCTTTCATACTGGCACCCCGGGTCTCGGGCATTGAGCTCTTTCATACTGGCACCACGGGTCTCGGGGATTGAGCTCTTTCATACTGGCACCACGGGTCTCGGGCATTGAGCTCTTTCATACTGGCACCACGGGTCTCGGGCATTAAGCCTTTCATACTGGCACCACGGGTCTCGGGCATTGACCTCTTTCACACTGGCACCACAGGTTTCGGGCATTGAGCTCTTTCATACTGGCACCACGGGTCTCGGACATTAAGCTCTTTCATACTGGCACCCCGGGTCTCGGGCATTGAGCTCTTTCATACTGGCACCACGGGTCTCGGGGATTGAGCTCTTTCATACTGGCACCACGGGTCTCGGGCATTGAGCTCTTTCATACTGGCACCACGGGTCTCGGGCATTGAGCCCCTCGCGCAACTAGCCTTTATTGCGCAGCCGAGATACTGAGCTTGGACTCATAAGGGCATAGGGTTTGTTTGACACATAGTCCCCAAAGTTCACTTAGCAGTGTGGAGCCGGACAAGAACTGCAATAGGCTAGATAGGCCAGCTCCAATGAGTCTAAAGGCCCCTTAACTTTAACGACCCGCCCCCCATGTGACAAGTTTAAGGATGTATTGTTATTGGTTGTATTGTGATGGTTTCAATCAGTCACCTTAGAAGAATAGACGTGACAAACAAACAAGTACTTATAGACCATCCAAACTGGTTTAAGGGGTAATTGAACTCTTTGTAAAGCTCAAAGATTGTGTGACAAATATTCGTAGACTATACTCGTATGGCAATTTTGTATTTTTCCGTTACAGATTACTATTACGTAAACATATATCTAAGGAAGGAAGGTGTCCGAAACGCGTCGCCCATGAAGATAGTCTTATAATACTCCTACTAAAAAAACTCATAAAGAAATTAACTACATACTTACGAGAAACGTAAACGTAATAATTATAAAGTGTAAGTAATTAGAGAGTGAATTCTACTCGGATGATTAAGTGAAAAGTGAAGAAAAAATACCATGCCCTAAAATATGTTTGTTAGATAATTCTATAACACGTAATTTGTAAAACATCCATTTTCTTAAAACTTTACTCCCTAGACATTTTCCCTTGCGCCCGCTGTTAAATGAAATTATATGCACTCCCTTTATATCGTGGCCATTAGCTATAATATAATTTATTACTTCACCCCCGTGGTTTCACCGACCCCAAAGGCTAATAACTGACAAAACAAATTGTGAACAAAATAAGTTAATTAACTTTAACAAATTCAATTTCTCCCTGTATTCTGTGACATAATACTGCCGTAAAAAGAAGTATATATGCAATTACATGTTTTTGTTTATTCATTGGCATAACAAGCTCGATATGTTACCAAGGGTTACTGGTATCGTAAAATATCAATATGAGCAGTACTAAACCCGTTTGAATATTAGCTTTTTATGTTCTCACTGCCACGAGTATTTCATGGTCAAGAGGATCAGTCTAATTGTCAAGTTGTAGAGAATATGAATATAGTTAAGGAAAGAAAATGACTCAGTTCTGGTCAGGATACCATGTGTTCATAGGGATTCTCTAGCTGTTACAACAAGGTGTAGGAAGAAGAATAACTAGTATGATTATGAAATAAAGAAGGCCCTAATGACCTTCTGACACTAACAGGATTTACATTCGTATGCCCAATAACTGAAGGCTGATTATCTGCTGGCGTCAAGAAAACACGCTCAAAAACAATATACGTGAATATATTCGGAGTTGAATGTGATTATGTCCTAACTTTCTAATAATGCTGACTTGGAAATGAGAAGTTGGTATAAGAGATGATCCAGGATGACTGTCCGCGAACCAAATCAATGGTTGGAGCCTCGTACACAGAGACGTGACACCGTTTTTGTTTGTGGTGATCCTACAGTCCTCAGTTTCCTGAATCCATTTTCCATTTTGTGGTTCCTGTGTTTTGAAATTGGAAAAAACTAATTGAGGCCGTAAATTTCTTGAAAGTTTCCTCTGTTCCAATAGGTGCTGTCAAGGTCTCACGGGGTGGGTTTATGCCCATATAGGGCCAAAACCCTAGTTTGAAGGTTCGGCCATTAGGCAAGACCTACAGAGAGTGGATAGAAGACCGATTCACTACCTGAACTGAACTAATCAAACAGGCTATAGGGGTACGGAAACCTGACCGTTTGAAAAGTTTAACTGATCCCGAGTTCTGAAAAAGCTGTCGAACCGTAGTGTCTTGTTGGGGTTCGTCTCGTTCCAGGGGTGAAGCGGTCACCACCTTACAATAGGGTCATAAGAGTCTTGTATACTGGTAGCACGGGTCGTGGACCCCCCCCCCCCCCATCTCGTCAGGGCCTGACGCAGGTCATCCGGGCGGGACTTAGGGTTAGCGGCTTTATATGCTAGACGGGAGGTGCTCCATATAATGATCCATCATTATGTTCTTCGACAAGGAGTTAGAGTCAGGGGTCAGGTGCTCACCCGGGCGGGAGTCGCGAGTTTAAGGTAGGACTAGCAGCTTTATATGCTAGACGGGAGGTGCTCCATATAATGATCCATCATTATGTTCTTTGAAGAGGAGGTAGAGTCAGAGGACAGACACTCGTTATCAACATTTTGCTTTTTCACCATCTTTCTTCTTACACTGATCCAATGGCTCTTCTAAGGTGTATCTCATTCCGTAACTTTCATACTTGATGAGAATTCACTTCATCCAACGGATCACGGTTTAATATGAAAGGGTTCATAAATGTTTTTTCGTGCATTTCTTTTGTTAAAATGAATTTACTAATGACTTCGTTATTTCATTCATTTCATTCAAGCACTTTTTTTTGCTTTTTTGTAACATATCGGATTGTAACGTATTGGTCGAACTTAAACTCGTTATCAGAATCAGATTCATAAATTACTAATAACTAACCTAAGGGAAATGTCTTCTATCCTTGCTGGTCTATATATTTCAGAGGACACTTGCTACTCTTTAGCCAGTAGATTCCTGACTTTTCTTCGTTAGGTATAACGTCATTATAGTTAATTGCAGTGGTAATTGTCACGTTCAACTTGCTATTTTCTTCCAGAGATTTTCTTATTTTATCAGTGTGGATGGTGTGTCATTCTTACCCATTGTTTTCCTTTTTTTCTTTTTACCTTTCTTCTCAGATTTCTTATTGTACTTTTTTTGTATATATCATAACGTTTTATGAAAAACGCAAAAAGAACCAGATGATTCCTCTAACAAGCTCCTCCACCCTTCCCTCCTTTTGACTGTTCACCTGTGAAGAACAAGAAAGGATTAGGATAGGGTAGAAACCCCTTGGTACACATAACACCACGTCTTTAGGGTTCGCGTACCTTAAGTATACCGTTATTAAGCTTATAATGCGGAGTCTACCCGTTACAACCTTGCGAGTCATGATTCATGTACACTCTCTAGAGTAACAGTATTTTTATTCCGTTACATTATTCTTTCTGCAATCTGTCACAAAATGAACCCCTCAATTTCTTCTTAAAACAAAAGATTAATGATAACAGAATCGTTCCGTTAACGTGTGCTGTCGATTAATTGTTCGTTGAACTGAACGGAACTTTGCCCTGTCCACGCTCTCCCCTTCTCTTATTTTCTTGCTACCACAGTTCCAACTAAAGCCAAATATATCTGGAACCCTGCCAGGCGTTAATCTACAGCCACTTCTAGACTCTAATCAACACTTTATCATAGATTCTCACTATAGTTACACTTACGAGAGAATTTTGTCACGTTAAATTTTCTATCACCAAAATTAACCTTGATATTTTAATTTTTTAATATTGTTATTTATTAATATTGCATTACTTTCTAATAATAAAAAACAACATTATTTATTTTAATAATTATTGAATGTTACAAGTTTGTTTATGACTTGTAAAAATGGACAATTCGTGGTACTCTTTGTGATCTCATATTTTTTAAATAAGTAAATATTTTAATGATTTTATCGGTCTTCGATGATGTTGCATTGATTATTGTAAGCTTTTCACTTTTCTTTATCCAGTGACACGACTGTTTATATTTCCCTCTAAGCGGTGCAATTGTTCCTTAGGCAAGGCCCACTCTTGAGCTGGACGCTCAACGTAGAAAAACAGATTTAAAAAATCGCCTGGTGGTGGCTGCACTAGACCGTGTGAATAGAAACATTTCTGGTGTACTACGTCCAAGACGCAAATGTGGTCATGTTATACACTCTGGAAGATTCTGTTGAGAACTGTTAGAACGGAATGTAAGCATCGTTAATTGACTGTAGGACGAACATCGGCTTATTGAACAAATAAACATTGCCCTATCCAAAACAGCTTCTGACCTTGAAAATGCGCGTTTTCATCTTGGTGAGGTCACCGTCTTTCGTCTACAGCCAGTCAACATAGTGTCTTTTTATACGAGCGTAAAAAACTACGTAAGGCTAAACAGTGGAATTTTACCTCGTATGGTTTTATAGCTTAGGCTTATATATGTAGCGAAATACAATTCTACGAAATTATGTAGTGTAGTGTAGGATGCATGACATTTTACCTTCTCCCATTCCACAGTTGATTGTTGATATTAGGTATTTTGTTGCTCATAGTAACACAGTTTTCAGGCATAATATGGGTATCAAAAAATTTGCCGAAACGATGTTAGTAAGGGTTATTTGGCGAAACGATGTTAGTAAGGGTTATTTGGCGAAACGATGTTAGTAAGGGTTATTTGGCGAAACGATGTTAGTAAGGGTTATTTGGCGAAACGATGTTAGTAAGGGTTATTTGGCGAAACGATGTTAGTAAGGGTTATTTGGCGAAACGATGTTAGTAAGGGTTATTTGGCGAAACGATGTTAGTAAGGGTTATTTGGCAAAACGATGTTAGTAAGGGTTATTTGGCAAAACGATGTTAGTAAGGGTTATTTGGCAAAACGATGTTAGTAAGGGTTATTTGGCGAAACGATGTTAGTAAGGGTTATTTGGCAAAACGATGTTAGTAAGGGTTATTTGGCAAAACGATGTTAGTAAGGGTTATTTGGCAAAACGATGTTAGTAAGGGTTATTTGGCAAAACGATGTTAGTAAGGGTTATTTGGCGAAACGATGTTAGTAAGGGTTATTTGGCAAAACGATGTTAGTAAGGGTTATTTGGCAAAACGATGTTAGTAAGGGTTATTTGGCAAAAAGATGTTAGTAAGGGTTATTTGGCAAAACGATGTTAGTAAGGGTTATTTGGCGAAACGATGTTAGTAAGGGTTATTTGGCAAAACGATGTTAGTAAGGGTTATTTGGCAAAACGATGTTAGTAAGGGTTATTTGGCAAAACGATGTTAGTAAGGGTTATTTGGCAAAACGATGTTAGTAAGGGTTATTTGGCGAAACGATGTTAGTAAGGGTTATTTGGCAAAACGATGTTAGTAAGGGTTATTTGGCAAAACGATGTTAGTAAGGGTTATTTGGCAAAACGATGTTAGTAAGGGTTATTTGGCAAAACGATGTTAGTAAGGGTTATTTGGCGAAACGATGTTAGTAAGGGTTATTTGGCAAAACGATGTTAGTAAGGGTTATTTGGCAAAACGATGTTAGTAAGGGTTATTTGGCAAAACGATGTTAGTAAGGGTTATTTGGCAAAACGATGTTAGTAAGGGTTATTTGGCAAAACGATGTTAGTAAGGGTTATTTGGCAAAACGATGTTAGTAAGGGTTATTTGGCAAAACGATGTTAGTAAGGGTTATTTGGCGAAACGATGTTAGTAAGGGTTATTTGGCAAAACGATGTTAGTAAGGGTTATTTGGCAAAACGATGTTAGTAAGGGTTATTTGGCAAAACGATGTTAGTAAGGGTTATTTGGCAAAACGATGTTAGTAAGGGTTATTTGGCAAAACGATGTTAGTAAGGGTTATTTGGCAAAACGATGTTAGTAAGGGTTATTTGGCAAAACGATGTTAGTAAGGGTTATTTGGCAAAACGATGTTAGTAAGGGTTATTTGGCGAAACGATGTTAGTAAGGGTTATTTGGCAAAACGATGTTAGTAAGGGTTATTTGGCAAAACGATGTTAGTAAGGGTTATTTGGTGAAACGATGTTAGTAAGGGTTATTTGGCAAAACGATGTTAGTAAGGGTTATTTGGCAAAACGATGTTAGTAAGGGTTATTTGGCAAAACGATGTTAGTAAGGGTTATTTGGCAAAACGATGTTAGTAAGGGTTATTTGGCAAAACGATGTTAGTAAGGGTTATTTGGCAAAACGATGTTAGTAAGGGTTATTTGGCGAAACGATGTTAGTAAGGGTTATTTGGCAAAACGATGTTAGTAAGGGTTATTTGGCAAAACGATGTTAGTAAGGGTTATTTGGCAAAACGATGTTAGTAAGGGTTATTTGGCAAAACGATGTTAGTAAGGGTTATTTGGCAAAACGATGTTAGTAAGGGTTATTTGGCAAAACGATGTTAGTAAGGGTTATTTGGCAAAACGATGTTAGTAAGGGTTATTTGGCGAAACGATGTTAGTAAGGGTTATTTGGCAAAACGATGTTAGTAAGGGTTATTTGGCAAAACGATGTTAGTAAGGGTTATTTGGCAAAACGATGTTAGTAAGGGTTATTTGGCAAAACGATGTTAGTAAGGGTTATTTGGCAAAACGATGTTAGTAAGGGTTATTTGGCAAAACGATGTTAGTAAGGGTTATTTGGCAAAACGATGTTAGTAAGGGTTATTTGGCAAAACGATGTTAGTAAGGGTTATTTGGCGAAACGATGTTAGTAAGGGTTATTTGGCAAAACGATGTTAGTAAGGGTTATTTGGCAAAACGATGTTAGTAAGGGTTATTTGGTGAAACGATGTTAGTAAGGGTTATTTGGCAAAACGATGTTAGTAAGGGTTATTTGGCAAAACGATGTTAGTAAGGGTTATTTGGCAAAACGATGTTAGTAAGGGTTATTTGGCAAAACGATGTTAGTAAGGGTTATTTGGCAAAACGATGTTAGTAAGGGTTATTTGGCGAAACGATGTTAGTAAGGGTTATTTGGCGAAACGATGTTAGTAAGGGTTATTTGGCAAAACGATGTTAGTAAGGGTTATTTGGCGAAACGATGTTAGTAAGGGTTATTTGGCAAAACGCTGTTAGTAAGAGTTATTTGGCAAAACGATGTTAGTAAGGGTTATTTGGCAAAACGATGTTAGTAAGGGTTATTTGGCAAAACGATGTTAGTAAGGGTTATTTGGCGAAACGATGTTAGTAAGGGTTATTTGGCGAAACGATGTTAGTAAGGGTTATTTGGCGAAACGATGTTAGTAAGGGTTATTTGGCGAAACGATGTTAGTAAGGGTTATTTGGCGAAACGATGTTAGTAAGGGTTATTTGGCAAAACGATGTTAGTAAGGGTTATTTGGCGAAACGATGTTAGTAAGGGTTATTTGGCAAAACGCTGTTAGTAAGGGTTATTTGGCAAAACGATGTTAGTAAGGGTTATTTGGCAAAACGATGTTAGTAAGGGTTATTTGGCAAAACGATGTTAGTAAGGGTTATTTGGCAAAACGATGTTAGTAAGGGTTATTTGGCAAAACGATGTTAGTAAGAATTATTTGGCAAAACGATGTTAGTAAGGGTTATTTGGCAAAACGATGTTAGTAAGGGTTATTTGGCAAAACGCTGTTAGTAAGGGTTATTTGGCAAAACGATGTTAGTAAGGATTATTTGGCAAAACGATGTTAGTAAGGGTTATTTGGCAAAACGATGTTAGTAAGGGTTATTTGGCAAAACGATGTTAGTAAGGGTTTTTTGGCAAAACGATGTTAGTAAGGGTTATTTGGCAAAACGATGTTAGTAAGGGTTATTTGGCAAAACGCTGTTAGTAATGGTTATGTGGCGAAACGATGTTAGTAAGGGTTATTTGGCAAAACGATGTTAGTAAGGGTTATTTGGCAAAACGATGTTAGTAAGGGTTATTTGGCGAAACGATGTTAGTAAGGGTTATTTGGCGAAACGATGTTAGTAAGGGTTATTTGGCGAAACGATGTTAGTAAGGGTTATTTGGCGAAACGATGTTAGTAAGGGTTATTTGGCGAAACGATGTTAGTAAGGGTTATTTGGCAAAACGATGTTAGTAAGGGTTATTTGGCGAAACGATGTAAGGGTTATTTGGCGAAACGATGTTAGTAAGGGTTATTTGGCGAAACGATGTTAGTAAGGGTTATTTGGCGAAACGATGTTAGTAAGGGTTATTTGGCAAAACGATGTTAGTAAGGGTTATTTGGCGAAACGATGTTAGTAAGGGTTATTTGGCGAAACGATGTTAGTAAGGGTTATTTGGCGAAACGATGTTAGTAAGGGTTATTTGGCAAAACGATGTTAGTAAGGGTTATTTGGCAAAACGATGTTAGTAAGGGTTATTTGGCGAAACGATGTTAGTAAGGGTTATTTGGCGAAACGATGTTAGTAAGGGTTATTTGGCAAAACGATGTTAGTAAGGGTTATTTGGCGAAACGATGTTAGTAAGGGTTATTTGGCGAAACGATGTTAGTAAGGGTTATTTGGCGAAACGATGTTAGTAAGGGTTATTTGGCGAAACGATGTTAGTAAGGGTTATTTGGCGAAACGATGTTAGTAAGGGTTATTTGGCGAAACGATGTTAGTAAGGGTTATTTGGCGAAACGATGTTAGTAAGGGTTATTTGGCAAAACGATGTTAGTAAGGGTTATTTGGCAGAACGATGTTAGTAAGGGTTATTTGGCGAAACGATGTTAGTAAGGGTTATTTGGCAAAACGATGTTAGTAAGGGTTATTTGGCAAAACGATGTTAGTAAGGGTTATTTGGCGAAACGATGTTAGTAAGGGTTATTTGGCAAAACGATGTTAGTAAGGGTTATTTGGCAAAACGCTGTTAGTAATGGTTATGTGGCGAAACGATGTTAGTAAGGGTTATTTGGCAAAACGATGTTAGTAAGGGTTATTTGGCAAAACGATGTTAGTAAGGGTTATTTGGCGAAACGATGTTAGTAAGGGTTATTTGGCAAAACGATGTTAGTAAGGGTTATTTGGCGAAACGATGTTAGTAAGGGTTATTTGGCAAAACGATGTTAGTAAGGGTTATTTGGCAAAACGATGTTAGTAAGGGTTATTTGGCGAAACGATGTTAGTAAGGGTTATTTGGCAAAACGATGTTAGTAAGGGTTATTTGGCAAAACGCTGTTAGTAATGGTTATGTGGCGAAACGATGTTAGTAAGGGTTATTTGGCAAAACGATGTTAGTAAGGGTTATTTGGCAAAACGATGTTAGTAAGGGTTATTTGGCGAAACGATGTTAGTAAGGGTTATTTGGCAAAACGATGTTAGTAAGGGTTATTTGGCGAAACGATGTTAGTAAGGGTTATTTGGCAAAACGATGTTACTAAGGGTTATTTGGCGAAACGATGTTACTAAGGGTTATTTGGCAAAACGATGTTAGTAAGGGTTATTTGGCAAAACGCTGTTAGTAATGGTTATGTGGCGAAACGATGTTAGTAAGGGTTATTTGGCGGAACGATGTTGTAAATGAAATAAATATTTATTGACTCTTATTCAATGGTATTTTCCTCCACAAAAAATTCACACAAGTGCCTAGATATACATGAATTGAATAAATACTGTTGTTGAACCGGTGAAAGAAGTTTATTGACCAGGCAAACTCAATAAGATGTCCTTACTAAAGATACGATAAGGTTATTCACTTCAAATTATCTGCACCAAATACGTTTTAAATAATTTTTTTTATAAATTCGATTTAAACCTAAAATATAAGTTGTTTTATAAATAAACAAATAACAAATAACCAAAAAATGGTTTTACCGAAATTATTGTTTTTTAGAAGTTTTAATGCAAAGATAATTTTTTCATACATCGATTTTTATGAGAGTGAAGTTACGAGGAGTTAAAGAATGATTTAAATGAAACAGAATCAAATAAAAGTAATAACGTTTTAGGGAACTGACGCATCTAACATTCTACTTTGGAAAGATGTGAATCGTCAATATCGTCGCAGAAACCATTGGAGTTTGTATTAACTCCATTCGACATGAAAAGACTTCAGTGCATATTACTTTTATTTAAATTACCCAGGATTAGGGTCTTCCAGGAACTGTAGACAAAACTAAAAAGTAATAGAATTCAGAGAACAGCAGACACGGTTGAGTGACTATATATCTTGAACGTAATGGCCAGCGGGGTTATCAAGCCAATGGTAAACAAACTCAATCAGCGGCCATTGGGAGAGCAAGGGAAGCATTGAGGAGGAATTATTTAAAGTTATGCATATGGAAATATCTGACGCAGATAATTTAGAGCTTCAACCTTATCTAGGTCAATGGCCCTCTTATTCCTGGTTGAAAAAGTATAGGGCCTATTGCATGAGCTTCCAAACCATCATCTTGGTATTTTATATTAAATTTGTAGACCTATTATTTGTATTTAGGTTTCTATATGGCAGATCTTGCTTCTCCATAGGTTGTTAGTTCCAATGCCAACAAATTGCAACTAGGCATTTAACATGGATGAGAAACTCATTGACTGCATCCTGGGTGATTATGAAGATTCCAAAGTGGTCTTTTTAACAATATATCACCCACATAGCCTCACTCCATGGCGACCAAAGTTTCCAGTATACTACAATTTAAAGGACCGTAAGTATTGAAGAAATAAAAAATAAATAAATAATTCAAAAATAAAAATGTTAAAAATTGTATTTGTTTTTATCCTTAAGGGTTTTATTAACTTTTTTAAAAATTTTTCACAGCTATAAATTTTAAAAGACTTCACACAAAACCACACTAACCGAAGACTGATGAAGGCGAAATCGTCGTCGAAACTAGTCTATGTATTAGTAAACTAGTCTTTAATGAAATTTCGAGTGGACTATTTAAATATTTACAGTTGTGAATTGTTCTAACTAGTAAAGCTTTAATTAAGTTAACATTTAATATTTGTTTTTTTTTTTTATTAATGGCCAAGAGTGTACAAAAAGAGTAGAACTCCAATATACAAAATACTCGGGCGTTATCAGGAGGACGCTTTGTTGGTGTATTTTTGTCACGCATTGTGTTCTGGCATTTTGATTGCCTTATCTCGCCGTTGGGAAATGATTTTCTGTAAAAAGGGCTAAGTTGAACACAAGGGAAGTAGGAAATCTTACGAACGTAGCCTTCAGAGAGTCAATATCTTGAAGTTAACTGTCAAAAAATGTGATGACATACAAACTTGCAGCGCGCTATTCCTTTACCTATTGTAGTAACCAACATTCTTAAATCCCATATATTAAAACCATTATTAAACATGTGTTAAAATTGCCTTTGTAGCGTTGTCTTGGCTATTTATAAAAGAACTCATATTAAGTTAATTGAATCAATGACAAAAACATATTTTGGGAAAATTTAAAATGAATGCTTAAATTTAATGGATTTATGTAAAATTAAATTATTTTGTCCCAGTATAATCTCGTAGTTATAATCCGAATATCTTTGATAATTTTGTATGATTTAACTTTTGTCAAACTGGTTGTAAAAACGTTTCTGGGTAGTTCTTCCTTGAGGCAATAGCAAAGTTAGGTATTACTGTATGTTTATTTTAGGCTTGATGTTGGTTTAAAATATAAACGCAGATAAAGAAATATTTTGAGGAACTTCTTACATACTAAATTCCAAATTTTATTATTAATTTGAATCTTTTTAACGATTCTAGCTATACTAGAATAATACTAAAAGGTAATTATGAACACAATAGTCTTCTCTCAACCGCTATTGTGGTTGAACTTACTCTTTTGTAAGTAGTAGCCGGTCAAACAGCTGTCCACTGTGTGTTGTATCTACTTGCCACCTAGTGAAACTCTTCAACCCAGTGACTTAGTAGACCTAAGTTACCGACTCCGTTCCTATTGATAGCAGATTTTAATGCTCACCACTTGTCTTCTTGTCTACTTGTGAAGAGTGTAAGAACGGAACTGGATTATTGTTTGCTAAATGACGGTTCTCAAACACAGAAATATTCCTAACCGAAATGAATATGAGAATATTAATAAGTTCTTCAACTCATTTAGCAGCGTCTACTTTTGGATGGACAACTGTTGACCTATCTATCTGCTACCCTCTTTTGGCTACTAGATGCACATGGTCGGAACTCAATGACATTTATGGTAACGACCTATAAAGATCAATTTATTGCAATTCTTCTCCCTGTTACGCTCGACATCCTTCATAAATCTTCAGGAAAGTCAACTTTGACGCCTGGCCATGGAATATCTCTTTACCAATTGTTTCAGTTGAGCTGTTCTCTTGCGCCAAACACTCGTTGCTGTTCCAATATCCTAGAATTGATCGTCAAATTTCCATCCAATGACTGTGATAGTCCTGGAGGCACAGTGTCAGAAATTATGGACAGGAGAATAGTATCGCGATAGTTCTCGCGACTGGATGCTAGTGATACCCCTTCGAATTTTCGCCTAATGTAACCACGTTATTAGGTTTCGATTTTAACGGTTTTATCAAGTAAAACTCAATACGAAATGTTTCTTAAAAATGAAAATGAAATAGTTTTAAAAAATTATTTCATGCGAAAATATTAAATGTGCTTTAACGATATAAATAGGCGCAGGCAATGGTGAATTCTCTCTCTCTCTCTCTCTCTCTCTCTCTCTCTCTCTCTCTCTCACACACACACACACACACACAAATATATATATATATAAAAGTATACTCATGTACACAAGTGTGTGTGTATATATATATATATATATATATATATATATATATATATATATATATATATATATATATATATATATATATATTATATATATAAATTCATATCATTTGATATCACAAACATGTACTCTAATATCCATGAAACCATCCAAATAATAAAAAACAAATTAACTGACCTTAAAACCTACCCCAAATACACAAACCAAATCACAAAATGCCTAAAGACCATACTAAACCAAAACTATTTTATATTCAATAATAAGATATATAAACAAATAGATGGCTTAGCAATGGGATCACCACTTTCAAGTATAATATCAGAAATTTACTTCCAAAAACTTGACGAATTAATCACACAAACCATAAAAACACACGACCCCAACGGACATTGGATACGATATGTTGATGATGGATACATCTCACAAAATAAAGCAATAAATAATAACATCATCCTAATTGAAATCAATAACTTACACCCTAACATACAATTTACCATGGAGGAAGAAATAAACAATAAAATAAACTATCTAGACCTAACATTGACCAGAAATACAAATAACATTGACTATTCTATCTATAGGAAACCCACACAAACCATTAATACAATACCAAACCACTCCAACCATCCCCCACAAATGACCGCTTACAACTCACTTGTATACAGGATGCTAAAACTGCCTTTAAATAATGAAGAAAAAACCAAAGAAATAGAAATAATATATCAAATAGCCCAAAAAAATGGATACAATAAAAAAAACTATAGATAAATTAGAATTTAAAATATTAAATAAATTAAAACAACCTAAAATCGAACCACAAACAACAAAATGGGCTACATTCACATACACAGGATACAACATAAAAGGAATAACTAAAACACTAAAAAATAATAATATTAACATAGCCTACAAAAACACAGGAAACATAATCAACAAAATAAACCAACCAGAAAAAATATGTACCACACTTAATAACGGAATATACAAAATCGAATGCCCAGACTGTAATAAAATATACATAGGCCAAACAAAAAGAAATTAAAAGACAGATATCAAGAACACTTCAATGCATACATCAAACCTGAAATTTATAACTCAAACGTAGCCACACATGCCATCAAAAACACACATTCCCCACATTAAAAAACGTACACCTAGTAAAAAAGGTTCAAAAAGGCCTCAAATTGACAATCTGGGAACAACTAGAAATTTATAAAAATAAAAATAATATCATTAACGAACAAATACAAATAAAATCAAAAAACGATAAATTATTCGATCTAATAGACAATATTAACCCCAAAACAAACGTTAAAAACTTGCACAGTGCTGTGAATCTAAAAATAGAACATAAAAGTACACCAAGGTCAACGGGAAATCCATTCAGCTCGCAGTCTACAACAACCCTGTTCAGTATGCCTGAGGACGACGGCACAGCCAGCCATTGAAAGTTAGCTCGCATAAATACCAAGTAAGTTCTTGTTTAAGTACATAAGTGAAAGTGATATACATATATATATATATATATATATATATATATATATATATATATATATATATATATATATATATAAAGAACTAAGTCAAAATACAAATACAATTGTAAATTCAATTATAATTCTTGTATTTGTATTTTGACTTAGTTCTTTATTAATACACAAAAATGCATATTGCGATATTTATATATATATATATATATATATATATATATAAATATATATTAAAACAACATAGGTTATTCAAATACAAGAATATTTATTAATTTATATTCAAAGCTTTTCGTTGGTAAACAGTACCAACATCATCAGGAATATATATATATATATATATATATATATATATATATATATATATATCGCAATATGTTTTCTTGTGTATTAATAAAGAACAAAAGTCAAAATACAAATACAAGAATTATATTTGAATTTACAATTCAAAGCTTTTCGTTGGCTAACAGTACCAACATCATCAGGAATATTAAACAATTAAAATTAACATATGATGATGTTGGTACTGTTAGCCAACGAAAAGCTTTGAATTGTAAATTCAAATATAATTCTTGTATTTGTATTTTGACTTTTGTTCTTTATATATATATATATATATATATATATATATATATATATATATATATATATATATACGAATGTGTGTGTGTGTGTGTGTGTGTGTGTGTGTGTGTGTGTGTGTGTGTGTGTGTGTGTGTGTGTGTGTGTGTGTGTGTGTGTGTGTGTGTGTGTGTGTGTGTGTGTGTGTGTGTATCAACGCACGTACGCATTGAGTTATTTATAATAAATATAACGCTAATTGCGTTACACTACAACGAATACTAGAATGGTTGTAAGCTTCTGCCGAAAATCCTTGAACCATCCATCACGCTACTAAGGACGGAAGAATGTTTTTGTATTAGATGCCATTAATTCTGCTTTTAGTCTGGGATTTCATTGTCCCAACTTCACTATTGTCTTTTCCAACAGATTATCAACTATTTTAAGCTAACGTTTTTGTTATAGTTGTCAACTTTGTTGTCTTTCAGTTTCTTAGTTCTTAATCGCAGGTTTATTTACTTTAAAAAACTTTTCTTTTGAGAGAGAAAAACATTTCTGTTTATAAGCTTTTGTTAATACAGACCAATCAAGTATACGATTAACATAAGATATAGTTTTAAGCAGGCCTTATTCCAGCAAAGAAGAATTACTGACAGATGACTCATTCAAATCTCTCCATATGAAGATTTGATATGATATAATGATATGGAGCTGTCAGTGTAGCAAGAAAACATGTAGTAAAAAAGAAAAACGTTGGACGCGAAGGAAGTGACAGGAGTGAATAAAGACGTAAGGTTGAAAAACAAAAGAAAGGAAATACAAAAAAGCTAGAAAATATATTTGAATATCAATGTGACATTGTTCAGGTAAAAAGCATAGAACTATTACAGAGAGTATATCAAAAGAAGTCTCAGTTATACAAGTAGGGACTTATATAACGAATGGAGACAAGAAGTGAGTTTGGAAGGAAGAGGTGATTAAATAGAAAAATGGAGCGAAACGGTGAATGGCAATCGTAGAGAAAACTCCAAGTTTGGATGTAATACAGTAGTTCAGGAAGAAGCAAACTCTATTCCAGTAATAGAAAAAGCAGTAGCAACCACATTCAAAGCTTACCAGATGACGCAACAATTACTGAGGTGAAATCTAAATAACTGATGATTAGGTGAGTGTAAGAGTAGCAAGAAAACCTGTAGTAAAGAAGAAAAAAGAAAAGAATAAACTTTAGTAGTTGAAGAAGGTGACACAAGAGAAATAGGTTAAAATTCCGAGAACAAGTAGAAGAAAAGATCAAAACTAGAAGATATATATGAAGTCGTTGAATGTCAATATGGATATACTTTACCAATACAGTGGGTACATGCTCACGTGGGGTAACTTCGGTAAAGAAGCAGTTTGGCAGATAGCTAGAAATGAGGCGGAATTGGGTTCAGTGCAACAATCTCTATTCTTCCTCAGTGGCTGTAAGGAGTAAGGTCGATCAACTCCTTCAAAACGAATGCATAGAGGAATGAAAAGCGTCTCAACTCGGAGAAGGTTTTTTTAATTCAGCACAAAACGGCTGGTCCTGCGCTATACTGAGAGATGTTGCATTGTGATAGGTCACATTACCTCAATGCCGGTTCATGAGTATGTGCCTCACAAAAAAAGGCACTCAGCACATCTTCCTACAGTGTCCAGCTACAAACAAAGTAATAGAGAAACTAAAGCGTGACAAAAAGAACTGTGATAAAGTCCTCTCGTTACAATATTTTTGGCATTGGCGTCAAAAGCATTTCAGGGACATCTGGCCGACGTCTTGATGTATTGCTGGAAGTCGAGACCAAGAAGTAAGAAGCATTTTTTTCAAATTAAATGGATGAACAATATAATGTAATAAAAGGTTTTAGGTGTTTCATTTATTCAAAATTCGGAACAATAATGAATGAACAAAAGTTTTGGGTTTTTAAAGGTTTTTTAACTATTACGTAAATGAAGAATAATTGTCACAAACAAAATATACGAATTAATAATGTAAGCTCATGTATCAGAGTACAAATATTTATCATAATTAATGCTGGGAGGTGAATTGGCAATGGAAATTATTTAACCTTTGAAGTTTATTAATAATCTCGGCTACAACTGTTTTATCTTTATTAAAAATACCTTATTACCAAAACCACATATAATAGTTTGTAATTAAAATGGTTATTGTAGCCACATACACAGTTTTGTTTACGTTTTTGTTATCCACTTTAGTGAAGCCTGCTTCAGGACATCCCTATGATCAGTGTATCACAAAACTGTTTATTGTTATCACATACACAGTTTTGTTAACTTTTTAGTTTTCAAATTGAGTTAAACCTGATTGAGGACAGCGCTATAGTCAGTCGTGATACAAAACTAGCAACAACAATTTTAGACTAGGTCTTCAGATCTTAGCTCATACTTTATGTATGTCTCTTCGTGAGCGAACACACTCTCACTGTACTTTCCTCTATGTTTGCTGTTTCTTTTTTTCCATCAATTTCGTTTTAGTATTTTGTTTCTTCACAACTCGTTTTCTGTTTCTTTCTATCACTACTTTAATAACTTGGACTTTTAAGTACATGAGTCTTTAATTAATGAACTCACTGCAACTATTGGTTGTACACTTTCAACTGAAACAATCTGAATGACATTCAACGACTTCATATATATCTTCTAGTTTTGATCTTTTCTTCTACTTGTTCTCGGAATTTTAACCTATTTCTCTTGTGTCACCTTCTTCAACTACTAAAGTTTATTCTTTTCTTTTTTCTTCTTTACTACAGGTTTTCTTGCTACTCTTACACTCACCTAATCATCAGTTATTTAGATTTCACCTCAGTAATTGTTGCGTCATCTGGTAAGCTTTGAATGTGGTTGCTACTGCTTTTTCTATTACTGGAATAGAGTTTGCTTCTTCCTGAACTACTGTATTACATCCAAACTTGGAGTTTTCTCTACGATTGCCATTCACCGTTTCGCTCCATTTTTCTATTTAATCACCTCTTCCTTCCAAACTCACTTCTTGTCTCCATTCGTTATATAAGTCCCTACTTGTATAACTGAGACTTCTTTTGATATACTCTCTGTAATAGTTCTATGCTTTTTACCTGAACAATGTCACATTGATATTCAAATATATTTTCTAGCTTTTTTGTATTTCCTTTCTTTTGTTTTTCAACCTTACGTCTTTATTCACTCCTGTCACTTCCTTCGCGTCCAACGTTTTTCTTTTTTACTACATGTTTTCTTGCTACACTGACAGCTCCATATCATTATATCATATCAAATCTTCATATGGAGAGATTTGAATGAGTCATCTGTCAGTAATTCTTCTTTGCTGGAATAAGGCCTGCTTAAAACTATATCTTATGTTAATCGTATACTTGATTGGTCTGTATTAACAAAAGCTTATAAACAGAAATGTTTTTCTCTCTCAAAAGAAAAGTTTTTTAAAGTAAATAAACCTGCGATTAAGAACTAAGAAACTGAAAGACAACAAAGTTGACAACTATAACAAAAACGTTAGCTTAAAATAGTTGATAATCTGTTGGAAAAGACAATAGTGAAGTTGGGACAATGAAATCCCAGACTAAAAGCAGAATTAATGGCATCTAATACAAAAACATTCTTCCGTCCTTAGTAGCGTGATGGATGGTTCAAGGATTTTCGGCAGAAGCTTACAACCATTCTAGTATTCGTTGTAGTGTAACGCAATTAGCGTTATATTTATTATAAATAACTCAATGCGTACGTGCGTTGATACACACACACACACACACACACACACACACACACACACACACACACACACACACACACACACACACACACACACACACACACACACACACACACACACACACACACACACATTCGTATATATATATATATATATATATATATATATATATATATATATATATATATAAAGAACAAAAGTCAAAATACAAATACAAGAATTATATTTGAATTTACAATTCAAAGCTTTTCGTTGGCTAACAGTACCAACATCATCATATGTTAATTTTAATTGTTTAATATTCCTGATGATGTTGGTACTGTTAGCCAACGAAAAGCTTTGAATTGTAAATTCAAATATAATTCTTGTATTTGTATTTTGACTTTTGTTCTTTATTAATACACAAGAAAACATATTGCGATATATATATATATATATATATATATATATATATATATATATATATATATATTCCTGATGATGTTGGTACTGTTTACCAACGAAAAGCTTTGAATATAAATTAATAAATATTCTTGTATTTGAATAACCTATGTTGTTTTAATATATATTTATATATATATATATATATATATATATATATATAAATATCGCAATATGCATTTTTGTGTATTAATAAAGAACTAAGTCAAAATACAAATACAAGAATTATAATTGAATTTACAATTGTATTTGTATTTTGACTTAGTTCTTTATATATATATATATATATATATATATATATATATATATATATATATATATATATATATATGTATATCACTTTCACTTATGTACTTAAACAAGAACTTACTTGGTATTTATGCGAGCTAACTTTCAATGGCTGGCTGTGCCGTCGTCCTCAGGCATACTGAACAGGGTTGTTGTAGACTGCGAGCTGAATGGATTTCCCGTTGACCTTGGTATACTTTTATGTTCTATTTTTAGATTCACAGCACTGTGCAAGTTTTTAACGTTTGTTTTGGGGTTAATATTGTCTATTAGATCGAATAATTTATCGTTTTTTGATTTTATTTGTATTTGTTCGTTAATGATATTATTTTTATTTTTATAAATTTCTAGTTGTTCCCAGATTGTCAATTTGAGGCCTTTTTGAACCTTTTTTACTAGGTGTACGTTTTTTAATGTGGGGAATGTGTGTTTTTGATGGCATGTGTGGCTACGTTTGAGTTATAAATTTCAGGTTTGATGTATGCATTGAAGTGTTCTTGATATCTGTCTTTTAATTTCTTTTTGTTTGGCCTATGTATATTTTATTACAGTCTGGGCATTCGATTTTGTATATTCCGTTATTAAGTGTGGTACATATTTTTTCTGGTTGGTTTATTTTGTTGATTATGTTTCCTGTGTTTTTGTAGGCTATGTTAATATTATTATTTTTTAGTGTTTTAGTTATTCCTTTTATGTTGTATCCTGTGTATGTGAATGTAGCCCATTTTGTTGTTTGTGGTTCGATTTTAGGTTGTTTTAATTTATTTAATATTTTAAATTCTAATTTATCTATAGTTTTTTTTATTGTATCCATTTTTTTGGGCTATTTGATATATTATTTCTATTTCTTTGGTTTTTTCTTCATTATTTAAAGGCAGTTTTAGCATCCTGTATACAAGTGAGTTGTAAGCGGTCATTTGTGGGGGATGGTTGGAGTGGTTTGGTATTGTATTAATGGTTTGTGTGGGTTTCCTATAGATAGAATATTCAATGTTATTTGTATTTCTGGTCAATGTTAGGTCTAGATAGTTTATTTTATTGTTTATTTCTTCCTCCATGGTAAATTGTATGTTAGGGTGTAAGTTATTGATTTCAATTAGGATGATGTTATTATTTATTGCTTTATTTTGTGAGATGTATCCATCATCAACATATCGTATCCAATGTCCGTTGGGGTCGTGTGTTTTTATGGTTTGTGTGATTAATTCGTCAAGTTTTTGGAAGTAAATTTCTGATATTATACTTGAAAGTGGTGATCCCATTGCTAAGCCATCTATTTGTTTATATATCTTATTATTGAATATAAAATAGTTTTGGTTTAGTATGGTCTTTAGGCATTTTGTGATTTGGTTTGTGTATTTGGGGTAGGTTTTAAGGTCAGTTAATTTGTTTTTTATTATTTGGATGGTTTCATGGATATTAGAGTACATGTTTGTGATATCAAATGATATGAATTTATATATATAATATATATATATATATATATATATATATATATATATATATATATATATATATATATATATATATATATATATATATATACACACACACTTGTGTACATGAGTATACTTTTATATATATATATATTTGTGTGTGTGTGTGTGTGTGAGAGAGAGAGAGAGAGAGAGAGAGAGAGAGAGAGAGAGAGAGAGAGAGAGAGAGATTCACCATTGCCTGCGCCTATTTATATCGTTAAAGCACATTTAATATTTTCGCATGAAATAATTTTTTAAAACTATTTCATTTTCATTTTTAAGAAACATTTCGTATTGAGTTTTACTTGATAAAACCGTTAAAATCGAAACCTAATAACGTGGTTACATTAGGCGAAAATTCGAAGGGGTATCACTAGCATCCAGTCGCGAGAACTATCGCGATACTATTCTCCTGTCCATAATTTCTGACACTGTGCCTCCAGGACTATCACAGTCATTGGATGGAAATTTGACGATCAATTCTAGGATATTGGAACAGCAACGAGTGTTTGGCGCAAGAGAACAGCTCAACTGAAACAATTGGTAAAGAGATATTCCATGGCCAGGCGTCAAAGTTGACTTTCCTGAAGATTTATGAAGGATGTCGAGCGTAACAGGGAGAAGAATTGCAATAAATTGATCTTTATAGGTCGTTACCATAAATGTCATTGAGTTCCGACCATGTGCATCTAGTAGCCAAAAGAGGGTAGCAGATAGATAGGTCAACAGTTGTCCATCCAAAAGTAGACGCTGCTAAATGAGTTGAAGAACTTATTAATATTCTCATATTCATTTCGGTTAGGAATATTTCTGTGTTTGAGAACCGTCATTTAGCAAACAATAATCCAGTTCCGTTCTTACACTCTTCACAAGTAGACAAGAAGACAAGTGGTGAGCATTAAAATCTGCTATCAATAGGAACGGAGTCGGTAACTTAGGTCTACTAAGTCACTGGGTTGAAGAGTTTCACTAGGTGGCAAGTAGATACAACACACAGTGGACAGCTGTTTGACCGGCTACTACTTACAAAAGAGTAAGTTCAACCACAATAGCGGTTGAGAGAAGACTATTGTGTTCATAATTACCTTTTAGTATTATTCTAGTATAGCTAGAATCGTTAAAAAGATTCAAATTAATAATAAAATTTGGAATTTAGTATGTAAGAAGTTCCTCAAAATATTTCTTTATCTGCGTTTATATTTTAAACCAACATCAAGCCTAAAATAAACATACAGTAATACCTAACTTTGCTATTGCCTCAAGGAAGAACTACCCAGAAACGTTTTTACAACCAGTTTGACAAAAGTTAAATCATACAAAATTATCAAAGATATTCGGATTATAACTACGAGATTATACTGGGACAAAATAATTTAATTTTACATAAATCCATTAAATTTAAGCATTCATTTTAAATTTTCCCAAAATATGTTTTTGTCATTGATTCAATTAACTTAATATGAGTTCTTTTATAAATAGCCAAGACAACGCTACAAAGGCAATTTTAACACATGTTTAATAATGGTTTTAATATATGGGATTTAAGAATGTTGGTTACTACAATAGGTAAAGGAATAGCGCGCTGCAAGTTTGTATGTCATCACATTTTTTGACAGTTAACTTCAAGATATTGACTCTCTGAAGGCTACGTTCGTAAGATTTCCTACTTCCCTTGTGTTCAACTTAGCCCTTTTTACAGAAAATCATTTCCCAACGGCGAGATAAGGCAATCAAAATGCCAGAACACAATGCGTGACAAAAATACACCAACAAAGCGTCCTCCTGATAACGCCCGAGTATTTTGTATATTGGAGTTCTACTCTTTTTGTACACTCTTGGCCATTAATAAAAAAAAAAAACAAATATTAAATGTTAACTTAATTAAAGCTTTACTAGTTAGAACAATTCACAACTGTAAATATTTAAATAGTCCACTCGAAATTTCATTAAAGACTAGTTTACTAATACATAGACTAGTTTCGACGACGATTTCGCCTTCATCAGTCTTCGGTTAGTGTGGTTTTGTGTGAACTCTTTTAAAATTTATAGCTGTGAAAAATTTTTAAAAAAGTTAATAAAACCCTCAAGGATAAAAACAAATACAATTTTTAACATTTTTATTTTTGAATTATTTATTTATTTTTTATTTCTTCAATACTTACGGTCCTTTAAATTGTAGTATACTGGAAACTTTGGTCGCTATGGAGTGAGGCTGTGTGGGTGATATATTGTTAAAAAGACCACTTTGGAACCTTCATAATCACCCAGGATGCAGTCAATGAGTTAAATGCCTAGTTGCAATTTGTTGGCATTGGAACTAACAACCTATGGAGAAGCAAGATCTGCCATATAGAAACCTAAATACAAATAATAGGTCTACAAATTTAATATAAAATACCAAGATGATGGTTTGGAAGCTCATGCAATAGGCCCTATACTTTTTCAACCAGGAATAAGAGGGTCATTGACCTAAATAAGGTTCAAGCTCTAAATTATCTGCGTCAGATATTTCCATATGCATAACTTTAAATAATTCCTCCTCAATGCTTCCCTTGCTCTCCCAATGGCCGCTGATTGAGTTTGTTTACCATTGGCTTGATAACCCCGCTGGCCATTACGTTCAAGATATATAGTCACTCAACCGTGTCTGCTGTTCTCTGAATTCTATTACTTTTTAGTTTTGTCTACAGTTCCTGGAAGACCCTAATCCTGGGTAATTTGAATAAAACTAATATGCACTGAAGTCTTTTCATGTCGAATGGAGTTAATACAAACTCCAATGGTTTCTGCGACGATATTGACGATTCACACCTTTCCAAAGTAGAATGTTAGATGCGTCAGTTCCCTAAAACGTTTTTACTTTTATTTGATTCTGTTTCATTTAAATCATTCTTTAACTCCTCGTAACTTCACTCTCACGAAAATGCCGTTTTAAACCCACAAACATCATATTTGTCAATTGAGGTAGATAATGGCCTTAATACTTGTATAATGCTATTTTACAAAGGATTTAAAACTGCGAGTGTTTATGTATTGTTCATAAATCGTTCGAAAAGTTTTACTGGTCGCGGTTATTCTGGAAAAGCGATGAAGCCTTAGGCTCTAGTTGGAGTACTCGACTCGTTCCATACCAGTTCATCCCACCCGGAATCCCTTAAGGCTTTTACATTTTCTTATCACGGATCGTGGGACTAAGGACTGCTTTAGGACTGATGCTAGCCCTTCGATTCGGGATGTCATGTGTATAAGGTTAGATTCATGGGGACATGCTCTCACATACGGAATTTCAGATCACCCTCTGCAAATCTTTGTCTTCTTGTATATATATATATATATATATATATATATATATATATATATATATATATATATATATATATATATATATATATATATATATATATACTTATGCTACACACAATTACTTGTCCTAACCTTTCTCGTTAATCTATGTTTTCCCTTTATGACGTGTATTCATTGTTTCCTTTCATTTCGTTTGTATTTTGTTTTCATTGTCAGTAGTATTTATTTTTGATTACTATTATTCTTTGTTATGTCGTGATAGTTCTTTGTCGTTAAAAAAGACAAAATGCTAATATTAGATGCCAAAATTAGATGATAATATTGGACCGTGTATTTTACGAAGGACCATGTCGACACACGAAACGAATACTCCGGGTGAACCGGGTGACTAGCGTCAGGGCCAATACGAACGGCTTGGTATCATGATTCGTGCTACTAGTGTTAGAGCTAAAAGGCTTTACTGTATGGCCTAAATTGGTGATCTTGGCCCCCCACCCTGGAACGACACGATACTCCAACCAGACACTACTGTTTCCAGACCTACTTGGAGCCAGTAGAACCTTCCGAACGATCCCGTCTTCCCTACCATCAGTAACCTATATGATGGTTCGGTACCGGTAGTCCAAGTTGGCTTTACCTATTGGCTGGACCCCTAGAGGAACTTCCAGTTAGACATTGATTGACTAATGTAGTATGTTCCTTAACGACAACTTTCATACAAATTAAAATTAGAATGTCTACCAAAAATACTCATGCAGAGAGTGAATACCTATAGTTTTGTTTTGAAGTAAAGTGTATTACACAGAGCGCATAGTGCTAAATAAAGTATACATCGCTCTAAACATTTTAAAGGTTCTTCGTTAACGAGCTGCTCCTGTAAGTTAGAAAAAAACGGCGGTAAAGCCGTTGGGTTTGCGCTTTAATTTACACTGAAACAACAAAATTATAAATTCAAATATACAGGTTGATCTTGAATTAGTTTCCCCTCAACAAACCATCCCTGATGTAACGCTGTTAGCGAGGGCTCGGCTTTGGTAATTTGTTAAAATATACGGATCAATACGCCGAACTACAGCAAACCTTCCCAATTAGATTAACCGCTTAGCCAGTCTTTTGTTTTGTATTGTCAGTGATTGAAAGGCATCAGTTACACGCAACTCTGTGTAGTTAACTCAAACGATTCTTACTTAGAAGAGTCTAGTATACGGTTTAACAACACGCGCATACACACACAACACACGCGAGCGCGCGGACACACACAATATCATGTAGAAAAACAGATTTGCACTGCTGTAAGTAAGCATAAAAGTAGAAAATACACAAAATAAATAAATATGTTTTGAAAGAATCCTAAAACGGTGTTCACAAAAGTTTTCACTCAAGCGATCTTTACTCCTTACAGACGTAACACATTAGAGTGGTCACATTATAGATTTCATCCACATACAATCTTCACAAACAACTATTCTCACATTCCACGGTTCTCACACACCACGGTTGCTACCAAATGTGGTTTTGACATAATACTGTTCTATTACACCATGGTCTCAAACAACAAGGTTGTCACAGACCACGGTTGCTACCAAATGTGGTTTTGACACCATACCGTTCTAAAACACCATGGTATCAAACAACAAGTTTGTCACAGACCACGGTTCTCACACACCACGGTTGCTACCAAATATGTTTTTGACACCATACCGTTCTAAAACACCATGGTCTCAAACAACAAGGTTGTCACAGAAAACGGTTATCACACACCACGGTTGCTACCAAATGTGGTTTTGACATAATACTGTTATAAAACAACATGGTTTCAAACAACAAGGTTATCACACACCACGGTTCTCACACACCACGGTTGCTACCAAATGTGGTTTTGACACCATACCGTTCTAAAACACCATGGTCTCAAACAACAAGTTGTCACAGACCACGGTTCTCACACACCACGGTTGCTACCAAATATGTTTTTGACACCATACCGTTCTAAGACACCATGGTCTCAAACAACAAGGTTGTCACAGACCACGGTTCTCACATACCACGGTTGCTACCAAATATGTTTTTGACATAATACCGTTCTAAAACACCATAATCTCAAACAACAAGGTTGTCACAGACCACGGTTCTCACACACCACGGTTGCTACCAAATGTGGTTTTGACACCATACCGTTCTAAAACATCATGGTCTCAAACAACAAGGTTGTCACAGACCACATTTCTCACCCAACAAAATTTTCATATAACACGGTTTTCATATACTGTGGCTCTTATACACTACGCTTCCAGCACACTACGGTCGCATACAACGGTTGCCATAAAATATGGCCCTGATAAATCACGGTTCTCACACACCACGGTTCTCACTCACCACGCTTTCACACATCACCGTTCTCATTCAAAACTGTTTTCATTACCAGAGTTCATAAAACACCATTTTTCTTACACCCTACTGTCCTCACACACTATGTTTCCACTCATCACATTTCTCACACACCGCCGCCCTCATACAGCACTGATCGCATTACTACGGTTCTTACACACTACGGTTCTCAAACACCGCCGTCATCATATAACACAGTTCTCATTACTACGGTTCTTACACAGCATGACTCTCAAATACCAGCGTCATCATATAACACAGTTCTCATTACTACGGTTCTTACACAGCATGCCTCTCAAACACCAGCGTCATCATATAACACAGTTCTCATTACTACGGTTCTTACACAGCATGCCTCTCAAACACCAGCGTCATCATATAACACAGTTCTCATTACTACGGTTCTTACACAGCATGACTCTCAAACACCAGCGTCATCATATAACACAGTTCTCAATACTACGGTTCTTACACAGCATGACTCTCAAACACCAGCGTCTTCATATAACACAGTTCTCAATACTACGGTTCTTACACAGCATGACTCTCAAACACCAGCGTCATCATATAACACAGTTGTCATTACTACGGTTCTTACACAGCATGACTCTCAAACACCAGCGTCATCATATAACACAGTTCTCAATACTACGGTTCTTACACAGCATGACTCTCAAACACCAGCGTCTTCATATAACACAGTTCTCATTACTACGGTTCTTACACAGCATGCCTCTCAAACACCAGCGTCTTCATATAACACAGTTCTCATTACTACGGTTCTTACACAGCATGCCTCTCAAACACCAGCGTCATCATATAACACAGTTCTCATTACTACGGTTCTTACACAGCATGACTCTCAAACACCAGCGTTTTCATATAACACAGTTCTCATTACTACGGTTCTTACACAGCATGCCTCTCAAACACCAGCGTCTTCATATAACACAGTTCTCATTACTACGGTTCTTGCACAGCATGACTCTCAAACACCAGCGTCTTCATATAACACAGTTCTCATTACTACGGTTCTTACACAGCATGACTCTCAAACACCAGCGTCTTCATATAACACAGTTCTCAATACTACGGTCCTTACACAGCATGACTCTCAAACACCAGCGTCATCATATAACACAGTTCTCATTACTACGGTCCTTACACAGCATGACTCTCAAACACCAGCGTCATCATATAACACAGTTCTCATTACTACGGTTCTTACACAGCATGACTCTCAAACACCAGCGTCTTCATATAACACAGTTCTCAATACTACGGTCCTTACACATTACTACTCTCACATCGTCGTGTAGTACATTGAATTGGTTGGGACATAGGACGACAGAATATACTATCAAAAATAAACCTTATAACATAATCCTCCATGATGTATCTACAATTTAACTCAGTTTCTTTGCTTTAAAAGACAGGAGATTGAAAAAGTTAAGATTAAATGTCAATTTATTGGTGAAGACAGTGTATAAAGTTTGTGACGTTTTTGGCTCGACTTCTGATTTCTCTGTGAGTTCGACAACTATATGTGCGTCACGGTGGTACAGGAAAGTTTGGTTTATTACAAATAATAAAGCTTTTGATAGATAAAACCGAAGATATGTAGTAGATATAATATACGTACGAGATATAGTAGGCCTATTTATAACTAACTATAAGATATAGTTAGCAGTATTTTATAACCCTCGCGTTATTGTTGTCTACAAATAATATTATACGCCGAGTATTATACAGATATATCCACCTTCCGGTAGGAAGACCTCCGTCATTTGTATCTATTTTTTTCCATTTGAATCGTCTCACGACTTCGGAATGGAATAACCTTTAAATGTCCGTCTCTCTTATCATTGCTACTGTCTCACTTATATAATTTATAGAATGGAAATATTATCCTCCTTGCACTAAAACATCAAACATTTACTGATGTAAACACATAATAATGTGTTTATAAGCCTAAATACCACATACTTAACAGTTTAACACCACCTGCTGGTATCACATCACTGTTGACACGTAAAGTTGAGTATACACTTTGAAAATGGAGCCGTAATTAATTTTTATTTAATATTATTTGTGTAGTTATTTGCGTATAGTGCGTGCGTACACCAAATGAAATCTTTTCAATTTGATTATAAAAATATTAATTTTTTAAAAATATTTTAAATTTAAATCCTACTGAGGCCACAAATGAAAAATTTGATCATTGAAGTTTCTTGATGTAATCATCTTGAATTCACTGATTAAACTAATTTTAAACTACTTAACTAAGTGAATACGTAATTGCTTACTTGCTGACGCGTTTCAGAGTAGAGTGATAGCTTCGTAAAAGGAACGACTGTTTTGAAACGCGTCAGCAAGTAAACAATTACGTATTCACTTAGTTAAGTAGTTTAAAATGAATTTGATCATTGTTTGCTTATTTCCGTTTGTTTGGGTATTTTGTTCGTTTCAATCATTTTTAGTCCTACAGCCCTATTTATAAAGTTGTGGTAACCATGGCAACAGTTTAAGCTGAACAATGAAGGTTTCGAAGACAACCAGATGGGAACAAATCAATATATGTCTTTGAGAATTTTAATTCTTGGTACCGGAAAGTTGGTGCAGAATCAAAACGCACTACACTTTGAACATTTTTAGTCCTACAGCCCTATTTATGATGTTGCGGTAACCATGGCAACAGTTTAAACTCAACAATTAAGGTTTCGAACATAACCAGATGGGAGAAAAATCAATATATGCTTTTGAGAATTTTAATTCTTGGTACCGGAAAGTTGGTGCAGTGCCAAAGCGCACTGCACTTTGAACATTTTTAGTCCTACAGCCCTATTTATGATGTTGCGGTAACCATGGCAACAGTTTAAGCTGAACAATGAAGGTTTCGAAGACAACCAGATGGGAGAAAACAAATCAATATATGTCTTTGAGAATTTTAATTCTTGGTACCGGAAAGTTGGTGCAGTGCCAAAGCGCACTGCACTTTGAACATTTTTAGTCCTACAGCCCTATTTATGATGTCGCGGTAACCATGGCAACAGTTTAAGCTGAACAATGAAGGTTTTGAAGACAACCAGATGGGAGAAAACAAATCAATATATGTCTTTAAGAA
Organism: Prosapia bicincta; assembly: GCA_036971475.1. NCBI lineage: Eukaryota > Metazoa > Arthropoda > Insecta > Hemiptera > Cercopidae > Prosapia > Prosapia bicincta. The sequence goes on along the minus strand of JBAIZL010000009.1, from coordinate 56,268,109 downwards.
TTTTAATTCTTGGCACTGTAAAGTTGGTGCAGTATCTAAACGCACTACACTTTGAACATTTTTAGTCCTACAGCCCTATTTATGATGTTGCGGTAACCATGGCAACAGTTTAAACTCAACAATGAAGGTTTCGATGACAACCAGATGGGAGAAAACAAATCAATATATGTCTTTGAGAATTTTAATTCTTGGCACTGGAAAGTTGGTGCAGTGCCAAAGCGCGTTACACTTTGAACATGAAGATTCGCAGTTCAAATCCGAATAGATCCCTACATTTTTTAAATTTAATTATTACCTAAATATTTGAAAAAAATTCACTACCATCAATCGTCATCTACTATAGGCTATTAAAAATGTATTTGAACTTGATTGGATAAATAAAGACTTATTTTATTAACGATTAAAAATGTATATTATATATATATATATATATATATATATATATATATATTTATATATATATATATATATATTATATTAATATAATATATAATATAAAGACTTAGTCCTATATATATATATATATATATATATATATATATATATATATATATATAAATAAATATATATATATATATATATATATATATATATATATATATATAAATATCGCAATATATATTCTTGTGTATTAATAAAGAACTTAGACAAAATAAAATACAAATACAAGAATTATAATTGAATTTACAATTCCATCATATTATATATATTCTCCCGATATATATATATATATATATATATATATATATATATATATATACAAATACAAGAATTATAATTGAATTTACAATTCCTTTATATTATATATATTCTTCCGATATATATATATATATATATATATATATATATATATATATATATATATATATATATATAAAGGACTAAGTCAAAATACAAATACAAGAATTATAATTGAATTTATTTACAGGAATTGTAAATTCAATTATAATTATCGTAACTGTATGAATCAACTGTGGCGTAATGTTTATTTTTAAATTAATAAAACCTCTAAACCACAAATAAAATTGTGGAAATGTACATAAGGTTTAAATAAATGTTATTTGTGGTTTAGAGGTTTTATCTATTAAAAAAAAATATATAATCCTTGTATTTGTATTTTGACTTAGTTCTTTATTAATACACAAGAATACATATTGCGATATTTATATATATATATATATATATCGAGAGAGTGTGAGCTAACAGAAGGAATTCAATAAGTAACATAAAAGAGGTTAAAATAAAATTTGTTGAAGTTGTGGTGAGAGGTTGTTTTAATTAATATAAACATTTACGCCACAGTTGCTTTAAGTTGTTATTATAAAAGAGAATTTGTTGAGTCAATTCCTACTAAAGTCAACAAGAAACATTTTGTTTATTAGTTTTTATCAATTACAATTAATATAAATATGTAGGCTTATATATATATATTGTGAGCTAAAAGAAGGAATTAAACAGTTTCATTTATCAGGTTTACTGAATAGAGAAAGAAACAAATACACGCCAAGTTCTCTGCGGATTGTACAAAACTTTTCGAAATATTACCATTCCTGTCAAATTGAAAGTTTGTAACAAGCCTTTACTGGGAAAGCGTTTCACAGACCAGAACTGTAACTGTGTGTTAACCCTAGCGTTGTGCCATGAAAAGGAGGAGCAGGTGTGAGATAATTGATGGATTAACGGTGCTGAAGAGGCCCTTTAGCTGATGGAGTGAACTGAAAAGGAAGTGTCTTACAAGCTTTGATGTATCGCTTTATTTCATTGACTTGCAGTAACAGCGATATCGCTCTTACAAATCCTTTTAAAATTCCTTGGTGGTAATATGTTTTCTGTCGGCACGTCATAATAAGTTTAGAATACGTTTAGAAATAAACTTGGTAAAAAAAAAAACTTGAAAGTATTCCATGTGGCCTCATACTCAAGGCGTCCTCATGAGATGTGTTTCATTCTATAAGATGAGATACAACTGTGTGTAGTATAAAGATGATAGAAGGGACTCCCCTTGTATGTTTAATTTAATATGCATTTAGAAAAATATATGCACTCAAAATATCTGGTACTAGAGTTCATAATTTCAATATTTTTTTGTATTCGCCCAAAATTTGCAATTTAAAAAGCTTGCAGCAATGAGCACCCGTTTCATCTTCATAAATACAATTCTGACTTGCTCAACCCTAGCTTTTGTCGCTTACTCACTATTGCTTTATTCTTAACATATATTCTGGTCTACATCGGAACGCTAACAATAAAATCTTGACCCTTAGCACGCGGGTCATATAAAGGGTAAGTATCAGATTACGTGCTATTAGATAAAAAAACTTTTTAGCGAAATGTTCAAAGTTCTATTTAATTCTGAGTTCCTAAAGATGTATTTGAACAAAAAAATTATAAACTAGTTATTTTTATAATTTTTTTATATTTTTACAATAGGTAATTCAAGATATCAATAAATCCATTTAAAATAAAATTAAAGTAACTAAAATTATTATTCACCAAATCAGAAACAATAAATTATTCTTATAGTACAAACAAAGGCCACTCAAGTAAACAGTAAACAACTATAGTAATCACAATGCCAACACAAAATACAACAGTTGGCAGACGCTGCGTCCTACCGATAATACCCGTCATACGCGCATGCATTGACCACGTAATGACGCCTGGTGGCTAAAACAACAGAATGTGGATCGGTAGCACGTGACCAAGAACAATAGACGTAGCAGAGGATTTTATTTACACCAAAACAAACATTGTCACACATTGTAATGGACTTTAAACAAACAATTACTACTTTCATAAACCAAATATTTGAAATACGAGATTACTCGTAATACGAGGTGGGAGAGATTCCAGCCTTACGAGAAATCACGTTATACGCGTGCAAAGGGTTAATATTAACCGCCTTTAGCGCTACTTCCATATAAAAAATATTTTCTCCTTTTGTGTTTTGTAGCGAATAACACATTTTTTTATTCACTTCTGTTCATGTTTTACGATTGTCAAATTTATCAGAATTATAATATTTGCAGCAAAACCCATTGAACCAAGTCAACTATTTAACATCCTAAGATCTGGATTACTATATTGAGGTTCCCTTCTAACAACATGCACAAATATAGGCCGAAATTTAACCTCATTTCATATGATATACTTCTTACAATAAAAGGCTGTATGAAGCTGGCTATGAATACGTTAGAGTCAGGATATAAATAGTTATAAGGACTCCTATTATATGTATGTCCTTTCATAACACTAAAATTAAATTTAATGCGAGCGAATTATATTAAAAGCTGATTAAATTATCATGCACTGACCTCCATGAAAATTTAAAAACAAACTATAGCACAAAAATTATACTAACCTTCAAGTAGTTGTTAGTACAAAAGAAAGGGAACTATACAAAGACTGTATGAAGTCTGCAAGAAATTATCAGTATTTCCTCTGCAGCTTCAATATCTGAGAAATAAATTTAAAGAATATAAATAAAGCACACAAAATAAATTTCATAATTATACTATAAGTTATGTAGATCAATAGAGGCTTAGACAATGTTAAATTTTCCTACAGTTATACATTTTACCTCCTCATGACAGAGATGCGAAACTGTTTTTGAACTGCTAATGTTCAAACAACGTTCTAGATAATATATCCTTTTCATTCAGACCAACAGGGTATACCTCTAGGAGACGTGCTGGTAGTTGATAACGCTCTTTTGCCATTGGTTCCTTAAAATCTCAACGTTAAAAACAAGAAGGTGGGAAATAATCTAATTAAAACTAAAAACGTCTCAATAACCTTCAGAAAAAAAAGATTTTGATTGCTTTGTTTTGCCCAACTCTACATCTCCAAGGCAGACACATTACGTATAGGCTTAAATATGTTGCAGCTTAAACTACAAAAACGTAATGCTTTTGTTAAAGTTAAATATAATAGTTGTTAAAGATCTAAAAAACAAATATTACACAGCTAGGATAAACATCTATTTCGGTTGTTTTTAAAGTTAATCTAGAGCGCGCGCGCCCACACACATATACAAATATATACTACTTCAAAATACATTTAGTAAAAATCTTACTTTCGTATTAAGGCGATCCTGCTGGTATGATGGTTAATCTATTTTCAACTGTACCTTTGAAAATGAAGTAACAACGAAACCCCAAAAAATTGGATTCTTGCTAAATGTACTTTAAAAGGTTAGGTTAGGTTAGGTTGGATTTGGTGGGTTGGGTTGGGTTGGGTTAGGTTAGGTTAGGTTAGGTTAGGTTAGGTTAGGTTATGTTAGGTTAAGTTAGGTTAGGTTATGGTTAGGTTAGGTAAGGTTATGGTTAGGTTAGGTTAGGTTAGGTTGGGTTGGATTGGGTAAGGTTAGGTTAGGTTGGGTGGGTTGGGTGGGGTGGGGTGGTTTTGGGTTAGCTTAGGTTAGGTTAGGTTAGGTCAGGTCAGGTCAGGCCAGGCCAGGTAAAGTCAGGTCAGGTCAGGTTAGGTTAGGTTATGGTTAGGTTAGGTTAGGTTAGGTTGGGTTGGGTTGGGTTAGGTTAGGTTAGGTTGGTTAGGCTAGGTTAGGTTAGGTTAGGTTATGGTTAGTTTAGGTTAGGTTGGTTAGGTTATGTTAGGTTAGGTTATGTTAGGTTAGGTTATGTTATGTTAGGTTAGGTTAGGTTAGGTTGGATTTTGTTGGGTTAGGTTAGGTTAGGTTGACTGGGTTGGAAGGGGTGGGGTGGGTTTGGGTTAGGGTAATTTAGGTTAGGTTAGATTAGGTTAGGTTAGGTCAGGTCAGGTCAGGTCAGGTCAGGTCAGGTCAGGTTAGGTTAGGTTATGGTTAGGTTAGGTTAGGTTGGGTTGGGTTGGGTTGGGCTAGGTCAGGTTATGGTTAGGTTAGGTTAGGTTAGGTTGGGTTTGGTTGGGATGGGTAGGGTTAGGTTAGGTTAGGTTGGTTAGGTTAGGTTAGGTTATGTTAGGTTAGGTTCGGTTATGTTAGGTTAATTTAGGTTAGGTTTTTCTTGATCTAAGCAGGGTCCTTGATCTTTTACCGATGGACACTGTTCTTGCCTCTTATATTCGAGTATTATTTTTCTTGATCAAAGCATGGCCCTTGATCTCTTGCCGTTGAACACTAGTTTTACCTTTTATATTCGAGTATTATTTTTCTTGATCAAAGCATGACCCTTGATCTCTTACCGTTGAACACTAGTTTTACCTTTTATATTCGAGTATTATTTTTCTTGATCAAAGCATGACCCTTGATCTCTTACCGTTGAACACTAGTTTTACCTTTTATATTCGAGTATTATTTTTCTTGATCAAAGCATGACCCTTGATCTCTTACCGTTGAACACTAGTTTTACCTTTTATATTCGAGTATTATTTTTCTTGATCAAAGCATGGCCTTTGATCTCTTACCGTTGAACACTAGTTTTACCTTTTATATTCGAGTATTATTTTTCTTGATCAAAGCATGACCCTTGATCTCTTGCCGATGAACACTATACTTGCCTTTTATTTTCGAGTATTATTTTTCTTGATCAAAGCATGGTCCTTGATCTCTTGTCGATGAACACTATTTTTGTCTTTTATATTCGAATATTATTATTCTTGGTCGAAACCAATGGTTGACAAAATACATTAAAGCAATTGTCGCTTCAGGAAACCCCTGCCTCGTTTGACTTTAAAAGTCCTGAGGTCAAACCCCTCAAAAAAAAAATATAATAATAAAGACTCTACAAAACAGTTCTAACTCATCGATTGAACTTATCGAATAACAATCTAAATTTCCATATTTTCAGAAGAAATTTACTATTTGAGATTTGCGATCTCCCAAACGTAATATTTTTTTAAATTCCGCTTTTGGGAGTTTTTTCTGCATAAATTTTTTTTTACACCGACTCTAACTCCTCAAGAAGCAAAAGAAGTTCTTCTAATATTCGAAAGAGTCCCACTTTATTTCCAACCCTATCCTCAAAAGATTTCTTATTCTAAATTCCTATACAGATCCATTGTAAATTGCAGACGGTGCAAAGCGAGGCGACGAACAGACGGGAGCTGCTGGGGTTGGAATCAATCTCGGCATCATTGCCGTGGCAGTAAACTATGCGATAGCACAATCATATCTACTAAAGATTTCTACCTGAAATTTTTAATATGAGACCTTCAACTTAGTGTTTAAAGCGTTCAATATTTAATCTGGTCAAAATACCAATAATAACAAAAAATATTAAAAAAGTAATATGGCAGTTACTATTCTGTCAAAACGGGACAAATAGTCGTCCTCCGGAGGGTAATCGGAACACGTGTCTAAAATACCGGACATTCGGTCCCCTGGGTGATGTCAAATTGGGCCCACGGCCTGATAGAGTCGTAAAAATGACGTTAGAGTTGGACCCATGGTCAGTTCGGATGTAGTGTCGAACAATCATGACTTACAAAATGCAATACTCGCATCCACCTTAGCTCTGAATACATTAAAAGATCTCCTTTTTATATCAATATAAATAGTCGTGTAATAATATTTTATGTTATATGCGCATTAAATGATAAAACCCCCTAGCCACACCATTGCCAGGGGTCATTGGAACGGTACAGCATGTATCACGCAATGCAATACTCGCATCCACCTTAGCTCTGAATACATTAAAAGATCTCCTTTTTATATCAATATAAATAGTCGTGTAATAATATTTTATGTTATATGCGTATTAAATGATAAAACCCCCTGGCCACACCATTGCCAGGGGCCATTGGAACGGTACAGCATGTATCACGCAATGCAATACTCGCATCCACCTTAGCTCTGAATACATTAAAAGATCTCCTTTTTATATCAATATAAATAGTCGTGTAATAATATTTTATGTTATATGCGCATTAAATGATAAAACCCCCTAGCCACACCATTGCCAGGGGTCATTGGAACGGTACAGCATGTATCACGCAATGCAATACTCGCATCCACCTTAGCTCTGAATACATTAAAAGATCTCCTTTTTATATCAATATAAATAGTCGTGTAATAATATTTTATGTTATATGCGTATTAAATGATAAAACCCCCTAGCCACACCATTGCCAGGGGTCATTGGAACGGTACAGCATGTATCACGCAATGCAATACTCGCATCCACCTTAGCTCTGAATACATTAAAAGATCTCCTTTTTATATCAATATAAATAGTCGTGTAATAATATTTTATGTTATATGCGTATTAAATGATAAAACCCCCTAGCCACACCATTGCCAGGGGTCATTGGAACGGTACAGCATGTATCACGCAATGCAATACTCGCATCCACCTTAGCTCTGAATACATTAAAAGATCTCCTTTTTATATCAATATAAATAGTCGTGTAATAATATTTTATGTTATATGCGCATTAAATGATAAAACCCCCTAGCCACACCATTGCCAGGGGTCATTGGAACGGTACAGCATGTATCACGCAATGCAATACTCGCATCCACCTTAGCTCTGAATACATTAAAAGATCTCCTTTTTATATCAATATAAATAGTCGTGTAATAATATTTTATGTTATATGCGTATTAAATGATAAAACCCCCTAGCCACACCATTGCCAGGGGTCATTGGAACGGTACAGCATGTATCACGCAATGCAATACTCGCATCCACCTTAGCTCTGAATACATTAAAAGATCTCCTTTTTATATCAATATAAATAGTCGTGTAATAATATTTTATGTTATATGCGTATTAAATGATAAAACCCCCTAGCCACACCATTGCCAGGGGTCATTGGAACGGTACAGCATGTATCACGCAATGCAATACTCGCATCCACCTTAGCTCTGAATACATTAAAAGATCTCCTTTTTATATCAATATAAATAGTCGTGTAATAATATTTTATGTTATATGCGCATTAAATGATAAAACCCCCTAGCCACACCATTGCCAGGGGTCATTGGAACGGTACAGCATGTATCACGCAATGCAATACTCGCATCCACCTTAGCTCTGAATACATTAAAAGATCTCCTTTTTATATCAATATAAATAGTCGTGTAATAATATTTTATGTTATATGCGTATTAAATGATAAAACCCCCTAGCCACACCATTGCCAGGGGTCATTGGAACGGTACAGCATGTATCACGCAATGCAATACTCGCATCCACCTTAGCTCTGAATACATTAAAAGATCTCCTTTTTATATCAATATAAATAGTCGTGTAATAATATTTTATGTTATATGCGTATTAAATGATAAAACCCCCTAGCCACACCATTGCCAGGGGTCATTGGAACGGTACAGCATGTATCACGCAATGCAATACTCGCATCCACCTTAGCTCTGAATACATTAAAAGATCTCCTTTTTATATCAATATAAATAGTCGTGTAATAATATTTTATGTTATATGCGTATTAAATGATAAAACCCCCTAGCCACACCATTGCCAGGGGTCATTGGAACGGTACAGCATGTATCACGCAACTCAATACTCGCATCCACCTTAGCTCTGAATACATTAAAAGATCTCCTTTTTATATCAATATAAATAGTCGTGTAATAATATTTTATGTTATATGCGTATTAAATGATAAAACCCCCTAGCCACACCATTGCCAGGGGTCATTGGAACGGTACAGCATGTATCACGCAATGCAATACTCGCATCCACCTTAGCTCTGAATACATTAAAAGATCTCCTTTTTATATCAATATAAATAGTCGTGTAATAATATTTTATGTTATATGCGTATTAAATGATAAAACCCCCTAGCCACACCATTGCCAGGGGTCATTGGAACGGTACAGCATGTATCACGCAATGCAATACTCGCATCCACCTTAGCTCTGAATACATTAAAAGATCTCCTTTTTATATCAATATAAATAGTCGTGTAATAATATTTTATGTTATATGCGTATTAAATGATAAAACCCCCTAGCCACACCATTGCCAGGGGTCATTGGAACGGTACAGCATGTATCACGCAATGCAATACTCGCATCCACCTTAGCTCTGAATACATTAAAAGATCTCCTTTTTATATCAATATAAATAGTCGTGTAATAATATTTTATGTTATATGCGCATTAAATGATAAAACCCCCTAGCCACACCATTGCCAGGGGTCATTGGAACGGTACAGCATGTATCACGCAATGCAATACTCGCATCCACCTTAGCTCTGAATACATTAAAAGATCTCCTTTTTATATCAATATAAATAGTCGTGTAATAATATTTTATGTTATATGCGTATTAAATGATAAAACCCCCTAGCCACACCATTGCCAGGGGTCATTGGAACGGTACAGCATGTATCACGCAATGCAATACTCGCATCCACCTTAGCTCTGAATACATTAAAAGATCTCCTTTTTATATCAATATAAATAGTCGTGTAATAATATTTTATGTTATATGCGTATTAAATGATAAAACCCCCTAGCCACACCATTGCCAGGGGTCATTGGAACGGTACAGCATGTATCACGCAATGCAATACTCGCATCCACCTTAGCTCTGAATACATTAAAAGATCTCCTTTTTATATCAATATAAATAGTCGTGTAATAATATTTTATGTTATATGCGTATTAAATGATAAAACCCCCTAGCCACACCATTGCCATTGGTCATTGGAACGGTACAGCATGTATCACGCAATGCAATACTCGCATCCACCTTAGCTCTGAATACATTAAAAGATCTCCTTTTTATATCAATATAAATAGTCGTGTAATAATATTTTATGTTATATGCGTATTAAATGATAAAACCCCCTAGCCACACCATTGCCAGGGGTCATTGGAACGGTACAGCATGTATCACGCAATGCAATACTCGCATCCACCTTAGCTCTGAATACATTAAAAGATCTCCTTTTTATATCAATATAAATAGTCGTGTAATAATATTTTATGTTATATGCGCATTAAATGATAAAACCCCCTAGCCACACCATTGCCAGGGGTCATTGGAACGGTACAGCATGTATCACGCAATGCAATACTCGCATCCACCTTAGCTCTGAATACATTAAAAGATCTCCTTTTTATATCAATATAAATAGTCGTGTAATAATATTTTATGTTATATGCGTATTAAATGATAAAACCCCCTGGCCACACCATTGCCAGGTGGCGTTGGAACAGTTCAGCTGTCACCGTTAAAGGGTTAACAAAAACGGACACGTAAAGGAATGCTCGCTTGACCTGGCGAGCACTACATTATTGGTAGGATTATTCTTAAGTTTAAATAATAATTAACAGATGGAAGCACAGTATTTTAATGGATTTTATATTTCTTTATGTTTTAGTAGTTTTATTGTATTTATTCGCTTCCAAACGTGTTTTAAAATAAAAAAGAATCTCAGATCACTTAACAAATCTAATGTTGCCCGACTGACCAGGGACCCAATTCAACACCGACCTTTCGAGGGTTGACGGTAATTCGCCTATGGATGTTTAGACCATGGGCCCAGTTCGACCTTGCCCGATCACCTTAGTCATATACTTTCATTACTCAAAGTTATTACTTTGAAATTACAAAAAATCTAGTCATAGGATAATCTACATGTCTAATACAGAAAAAAAGGTATTTATTTCCCGTTCCCAAGTAACCGATTTTAGCGGAAACAAATTATACCAGACGATGAAAAATGTCATCAGAAAAACGAAAAAAAGTAATAAAATATTCCCGCTTACGACCAAAAAATTTAAAATGTTGAAAAACATCAATTCTTTCTTCCCCTACGGCACAACGTAAACGTTACTAATTTAATGTTTTGTCTTTATTTTTTTGGCGTAATACCTGGTATAACTGGAAATGTAATTAAACTTGACGTTGACTAGAAATTACAAATTTTGCAAAATATCAACTTTTCCACTTCAATATCATACTGCTTTGCGCGGTTAGTTCGTCGATTTTAGGCCAAAGTTAGAGGTAAAAAGGTGTCTACATGTTCAAAGAAATATTTTCAGTTTTCTGCGTGTAATAGTGTGTAAGTGTTTGTTCCTTCCTTATGAGTAATAGAAATCTACTATCGTAAAAAAAATGTATGCCGAGTTATATAATTCTATAAATTTTGTGAGGAGGAGAAACGTGGAGCTTTGTTGAAGTTTTTTTTTAATTTAATATTTTTTGGTAGTCACCATCAAGTTTAGTTAGATTTCGAGGCATTTTGGGCGTTATTACGTCAAAAAAAAGGCAAAACCTTGAACTATTAACGCTTTACCTGTGCCGTGGAAGAGGGATTGCTATTTTCGGGGCGTGAGCCAAAGTTTCCATAATTTGTTTCGTATTCCAGATGACTCTACATCGCCGGGGTGAACTTTTTTTTTGCTAAAACGTGGGAACGGAAAACAAATATCGAAAAGCGTATTATTTTATACTTTACATTATTGTAAAGTAAATTTTCTTAAAATTTATTATCAAATATTCACATGCTACCAAGCTGCTTCATCGTAAAAGATAATTTGACCGAGACACAGGTAAGGTTAGCGGAATAATAAACAAATCCGGACTTTAATATTTTCTCTGGATATTTACAGCTCGGCGAGCCGAATTGCCTTGGAAAGGAAACGTGCTAAAATAACGTGTAACTTTATAAATATTTTAACAAATTAGTAACGCAAAGCACGTGCCGCTGTTACGCAGCGGATGAAGATGGCTTGCGCTGGCGAGAGAGTAATTCCAGACGAATCTGTTAATTTGCATTTATAATTTCCTCGCAACATTTTTAATTTAGCTTGTAAATAATATTCGTTAAAAACAACAGTACTTGAAAGTAAATAGACTTATGTATAGTTATCGGTAACATACTGCTCTTACAAGAGTATTAAAACAAGGTAGGTATAAGGTTGTTCTACTTCGAACAAAAACCCCACTCTAGCATTTCCATCTATCTGCGAACTAGAACAGAATTTAGCGATTATATAATTCATTATAAATTCTTTATGCAGACTTACCCTGCTAACTCGAACATAAAGCTGTGTTATAAAATATGCCGACAAAACGAAGGAATTGCCGAGTCCTGTAAAATCGCCGACTTCGCTGAACTTTGCACGCTATCCAATAAGGCGACTCGGCAGTACTAACAGCTAGTATACAATGACTAGATATCTAGGTCAGAACGGGATAGTACCAAGATAAAGCGATGCGACGGACAAAGTTGAAGCTCCTGTGGTTGGAATCATTCTTGGCATCATTGCCATAGCAGTAAACTACCCGACAGTACAATAAAATGTACTAAAAATTTGTAACTTCAATTTATTGTTCAAAGCATTTAATATTTATCTGTTCAAAATTATTTTAAAAATATTGAAAAAGTAATGAGCCCGTTACTAATCTGCCAAAACGGGTCAAATAGGAGGATAGTAGGGGTAAGGGAACACATGTCTGAATAACGGGACGTCTGGTCACCTTAGTTTAAATCATGGGTTCCTAAACTGGGCGAATTCGTGCTAGAGGGCGAAACTGACAGAATGGGAATTCGATGGTCGATTTGAAAATATTCTTGGGAAAATCATTTAATTTTTAACGCACAAAGGTCACCAGTTAGGATAAAGTAAACACACCTTCAAGTCTTTTAATTCTATTTAAAAAATATAAATACCCAATAGTTTTGTCCAAGCATTTTGGGATACCAGCGTTTTGTTTTTAAAATAAAATTCGCCTTTCCTGAGCTGTGGTGAATCAAAGTTGTTTGTAGTCTTTCCTTCTTCTTACGTGATCGAGAGAGGGTTTAGTGAGGTAAAAATGCTTACCATGAAGTCTATAAACATATTAAAAATTGAAAAGCGAAGAGAGCTTAGTATTTTTTAACAGATATGGCTCCTGACATTAATAAATTGGATGAAACTCTTCAAATCCATCCCTCACATTAATTAGACATAGGTATACCGGTTGTTTAATTAAATAAATATAAAAATTCATGTAGTTTATAATTCATGATTATTATTCTTTATTTTAGACCTATTTGTTGCAAAATATTAATGTACATAAAAATACCTATACATTATATATATATATATATATATATATATATATATATATATATATATGTGTGTGTGTGTGTGTGTGTGTGTGTGTGTGTGTACGTGTGTGAGTGTGTGTGTGTTATTTCTTAATTTTTGTCTTCAAATTTTAATATATCTTAGAAATTGAAAAAAATTACCGAATATACGCATAAATAAAAAACCGTGCTGTCCTTAAAAGCATTTTTACAACTTTGTTAAGATCCTGTTACAAGCGTGACGTATTCCTTGGCAGGGACTAACTTAATTACTTGAGGCAAGGGACATCTTTTAATACCTTAATAAACCCTCTACATTCGTTGCCTTGTTTTCATAAAGGTCTCGTATTTGTTATAACCAACATTTCTTTCTCGTTCTGGTTGTTCTAATAAATATTGTGCTTCATTTTGGCCTTTTATCCTGGTAAAAAATATTAACAATATTATATACGTTTCTACTTATTATTTCGTTGTTCATGTTGTATCAGTTGTTTTCCTATTGTTTATTTAAAACGTTTGATAGGTTGGAAGTATTTAGTCGTTTAACATAAATAGTGAATAAGTTTTGCGCTTTCATGTAAGGGCATAACTTATATCTTGTACTACGTACTTACTTTTGTTTATGCGCGTAATATTTTAGGGGTTTTACAACTATTTTTAACTCCTCCTACAGCTAGAATAAGTAAAACCACTACAACCTTGTTATAGCATCTTAGTACTTATAAGCGGCGTTGTTAGCTTTCCTATGTTTTCCCAATCAAGCTACCTTAATATCCTATATTTGACAATTAACTTCATTACTCTCAGTCAATGTGGTATGCTACGGTAAATATAGTCATAGTCTATAGATCACTAGGGGCAACACGAAATCTGACCTTAAAGGTGAAGTGTATAGTTGAAAGTGCTACTTGCGCGTCTTTCATTGAACCACAATAGTGTCCCCTTGTAGACATACACGTGTATAAAATGTAAACATGTATATGAAAATGTTAACTATAAGAGTCAATTCAAGCGCGTATTTTCAAAGTGGGATAGCCATCAGTGTTACGGCAAAGGTTTACTTTGTAGAATAGTATTTCCCGCTGCTGATAAACATAATTGTCTCCTCTGCTATCACACTCTCCAATTTCACAGTCACAATTTACTGAGACATCATGAAGTTTCAAATTTTCTGTAATATCGTATTTTATAAAAATAATAATGTGCAACGAAACAATCCAAGGGTTGGTAGTTATATGGTTTATTTTAAAGATTTGTATAATGAAGTACAAAATATAACATGTTTAAATACATAAAAACATATCCTTAAACACACACACACACACACACACACACAAATACCACATATGTGTAATTATACTACACATACATACATATAATGTATATATATATATATATATATATATATATATATATATATATATATATATATTCTTCTTTAATAATTTAAAACAACATAGGTTATTCAAATACAAGAATATTTATTAAATTATAATAAAATCTTTTTGTTGGTAAACAGTACCAACATCATCAGGAATGAAAAATACAATAATGCATTATTGTATTTTTCATTCCTGATGATGTAGGTATTGTTAACCAACGAAAAGCTTTGATTATAAATTCATAAATATTCTTGTATTTGAATAACCTATGTTGTTTTAATATATATATATATATATATATATATATATATATATATATATATATATATATATATATATATATACATGTGTGTGTGTGTGTGTGTGTGTGTGTGTATGTGTGTGTGTGTGTGTGTGTGTGTGTGTGTGTGTGTGTGTGTGTGTGTGTGTGTGTGTGTGTGTGTGTGTGTGTGTGTGTGTGTGTGTGTGTGTGTGTGTGTGTGTGTGTGTGTGTGTGTGTGTGTGTGTGTGTGTGTGTGTGTGTGTGTGTGTGTGTGTGTGTGTGTGTGTGTGTGTGTGTGTGTGTGTGTGTGTGTGTGTTTGTGTATTCTCATAACAATAAAATCATAAATATACTTTTAGGAATTTATAAAACTGTTTTTCGAAAAACTCAAAAAGGATCATGTATCGCTGAGATCTTTGGCATCTGTTAATGTCCTACTGCAAATAGCTCTCGCCAATACAACATAAGCTTCACTAAGTATAGTGACAATTGATGGCAATGACGCTAAGTGCCGCAAATGGATCATGTATAGCTGAGATCTTTGGCATCTGTTAATGTCCTACTGCAAATAGCTCTCGCCAATACAACATAAGCTTCACTAAGTATAGTGACAATTGATGGCAATGACGCTAAGTGCCGCAAATGGATCATGTATAGCTGAGATCTTTGGCATCTGTTAATGTCCTACTGCAAATAGCTCTCGCCAATACAACATAAGCTTCACTAAGTATAGTGACAATTGATGGCAATGACGCTAAGTGCCGCAAATGGATCATGTATAGCTGAGATCTTTGGCATCTGTTAATGTCCTACTGCAAATAGCTCTCGCCAATACAACATAAGCTTCACTAAGTATAGTGACAATTGATGGCAATGACGCTAAGTGCCGCAAATGGATCATGTATAGCTGAGATCTTTGGCATCTGTTAATGTCCTACTGCAAATAGCTCTCGCCAATACAACATAAGCTTCACTAAGTATAGTGACAATTGATGGCAATGACGCTAAGCGCCGCAAATGGATCATGTATAGCTGAGATCTTTGGCATCTGTTAATGTCCTACTGCAAATAGCTCTCGCCAATACAACATAAGCTTCACTAAGTATAGTGACAATTGATGGCAATGACGCTAAGTGCCGCAAATGGATCATGTATAGCTGAGATCTTTGGCATCTGTTAATGTCCTACTGCAAATAGCTCTCGCCAATACAACATAAGCTTCACTAAGTATAGTGACAATTGATGGCAATGACGCTAAGCGCCGCAAATGGATCATGTATAGCTGAGATCTTTGGCATCTGTTAATGTCCTACTGCAAATAGCTCTCGTCAATACAACATAAGCTTCACTAAGTATAGTGACAATTGATGGCAATGACGCTAAGCGCCGCAAATGGATCATGTATAGCTGAGATCTTTGGCATCTGTTAATGTCCTACTGCAAATAGCTCTCGTCAATACAACATAAGCTTCACTAAGTATAGTGACAATTGATGGCAATGACGCTAAGCGCCGCAAATGGATCATGTATAGCTGAGATCTTTGGCATCTGTTAATGTCCTACTGCAAATAGCTCTCGCTAATACAACATAAGCTTCACTAAGTATAGTGACAATTGATGGCAATGACGCTAAGCGCCGCAAATGGATCATGTATAGCTGAGATCTTTGGCATCTGTTAATGTCCTACTGCAAATAGCTCTCGTCAATACAACATAAGCTTCACTAAGTATAGTGACAATTGATGGCAATGACGCTAAGCGCCGCAAATGGATCATGTATAGCTGAGATCTTTGGCATCTGTTAATGTCCTACTGCAAATAGCTCTCGCTAATACAACATAAGCTTCACTAAGTATAGTGACAATTGATGGCAATGACGCTAAGCGCCGCAAATGGATCATGTATAGCTGAGATCTTTGGCATCTGTTAATGTCCTACTGCAAATATCTCTCGTCAATACAACATAAGCTTCACTAAGTATAGTGACAATTGATGGCAATGACGCTAAGCGCCGCAAATGGATCATGTATAGCTGAGATCTTTGGCATCTGTTAATGTCCTACTGCAAATAGCTCTCGCTAATACAACATAAGCTTCACTAAGTATAGTGACAATTGATGGCAATGACGCTAAGCGCCGCAAATGGATCATGTATAGCTGAGATCTTTGGCATCTGTTAATGTCCTACTGCAAATAGCTCTCGCCAATACAACATAAGCTTCACTAAGTATAGTGACAATTGATGGCAATGACGCTAAGCGCCGCAAATGGATCATGTATAGCTGAGATCTTTGGCATCTGTTAATGTCCTACTGCAAATAGCTCTCGTCAATACAACATAAGCTTCACTAAGTATAGTGACAATTGATGGCAATGACGCTAAGTGCCGCAAATGGATCATGTATAGCTGAGATCTTTGGCATCTGTTAATGTCCTACTGCAAATAGCTCTCGCCAATACAACATAAGCTTCACTAAGTATAGTGACAATTGATGGCAATGACGCTAAGCGCCGCAAATGGATCATGTATAGCTGAGATCTTTGGCATCTGTTAATGTCCTACTGCAAATAGCTCTCGTCAATACAACATAAGCTTCACTAAGTATAGTGACAATTGATGGCAATGACGCTAAGTGCCGCAAATGGATCATGTATAGCTGAGATCTTTGGCATCTGTTAATGTCCTACTGCAAATAGCTCTCGCCAATACAACATAAGCTTCACTAAGTATAGTGACAATTGATGGCAATGACGCTAAGTGCCGCAAATGGATCATGTATAGCTGAGATCTTTGGCATCTGTTAATGTCCTACTGCAAATAGCTCTCGCCAATACAACATAAGCTTCACTAAGTATAGTGACAATTGATGGCAATGACGCTAAGTGCCGCAAATGGATCATGTATAGCTGAGATCTTTGGCATCTGTTAATGTCCTACTGCAAATAGCTCTCGTCAATACAACATAAGCTTCACTAAGTATAGTGACAATTGATGGCAATGACGCTAAGCGCCGCAAATGGATCATGTATAGCTGAGATCTTTGGCATCTGTTAATGTCCTACTGCAAATAGCTCTCGTCAATACAACATAAGCTTCACTAAGTATAGTGACAATTGATGGCAATGACGCTAAGCGCCGCAAATGGATCATGTATAGCTGAGATCTTTGGCATCTGTTAATGTCCTACTGCAAATAGCTCTCGTCAATACAACATAAGCTTCACTAAGTATAGTGACAATTGATGGCAATGACGCTAAGTGCCGCAAATGGATCATGTATCGCTGAGATCTTTGGCATCTGTTAATGTCCTACTGCAAATAGCTCTCGCTAATACAACATAAGCTTCACTAAGTATAGT
>JBAIZL010000009.1:56200122-56245122 GCA_036971475.1 Prosapia bicincta | reverse complement strand
ACATACACAATGCAAACTACAACACAATGCAAGCGACAAAAAAAAAAGCGTATAAATAGTAAAAAGTAAAAATAATAGTTCAACCCAATACATAGAAAGGAAAATGTATAATTGCAAGGAAAATCGTTTTCTATTTTGCCAAATAATATTGTTATGCTGACATATATTTATACATATTTATACTATTTGTAATTCTAAAACAAAAATAAATTAAAATAAAATTTGTGTCTTGATTTAAGTAGGAATTGACATTAAACAAAATTTATATTACTTTATATACATTTACTTTACTTCATATTGTTGCAACAATTAATTGAAGTAAATTTATGAATATCGTAAATACATAATATACTATTAAAAATAACAAAAACATGAAAGCAAAGTTGATAGTGAGGTGATACCATTAGCTGGGAGTAATAAAAGCAGAGACAAAAAATCACGTTGCAATTTAATACAATCATGTTATATTCCTTAATTAATAGTACTTAAACATCACAGTAAAAATGACATTCTTTTCTTTTTCATCGAAACATCCATTTTACCTGAATTTACATAGATACCAAATTTATTATTGTTTAACTTTGATCGTTTCATCAAACGGCTCAGTCTGACGAGGACGACGCGGAGTCGTAGTGCACAGACTGTTAGTATAGCAGAGCCGGTACGGAACTCGTGCGCGACTTGTAACACGCCAGTGTTGTGTATGCTGGGTGGAACTACCAATGTTATCAGATGAATTTATACACATAACATTACATAAATGTATAAACGATATAGAGGGCTACATTGCTTTAAAATAAAAGTCAAATGAAAAATACATGTTTATAAGTAGGCCTAAACTAGGATAAATTCAAATGTGTTCCGAATGACCCTCCCCTGGTTCCGCTGTTAAATTGGCTAACGGCTTACCGTGTTTGTCTACTGTAATGTGGGTGACATATAATTTCTCTGATTTTGTCATTTCGTATTTCCTACGAAGTGTCTCCATATAGGCCTATCTGTTTCTGTTTCTCCTAATACCTGTTCTGTTTTATAGTCATGCAGTATACGCTTCTGTTGTAACCTCGTTGTGTATTACTTTTTAAAATATTTCTACCCTATAAAACCCCTCTTCAGTAAGTCAATCGCCTTATTGCATCTTCGTCTACTCTGCCACATGATGTGTTACCTAGGTAATTGTATTTTTCACATGGTTTTAATACTTTCTCTGATGTTCTAGTTCTAGCCAATTTTGTGTGCTTCCAAAACACATATATTCTACTTAGGACTATATATATATATGCGGTGAGTTCCCTTCTTTTAGTCAGCTTTCAGGTTATATATTCCAAGTCTTGCTAGTCTTGGGTTTTACCACTACCACAACATAGCATCGTGTCGTTCAGAGGTAAAGTTGGTTTTGTATTTACGCTTCCAAGTCTTCAGTGCTTGTTCAAAGTACATTTAAAAGGTTCGTTTATGCTTAAATTAACCTGAAAATGTAAAGCCATAGGCAATAATAGTAATTTCATGAGGTGCACACAAAGTGAAGTGGTATGCTGTATTTAGAATTGAAATCCTTTCATAATACAGCATTTGTATTTTTCCCCCATTTAAATGCTATTACGAAGAGGGGAAATCTAGTTCATGCATCAGAAAACTTGGATTCATTTTTGAAAAAAAACGAGGTCGATCAATCTTTTACACCGGCGCTTTTTTTAAAGTTTCAGCCAATGTTATTATTAACAAGTAGTTTAGCACATGACGTGAGCGTTTATTTCGTCATCGCTATAACAAGCTATAACGTTTGTGTGACATCCAACAAGTATAACAATCACTACAGTTTGACATACTCAGGGTCAGCCCAATTTGTCATCCAATTATTTTGTCAACAACCAGCTAACAAAGACCTGTATTGATCTGTTTCCTTTTAGCGGCGTTAGAGAGGCTCAAATGCAATGGTTGTGACAGTTAACCTATTTATAAATTTATCTAGCTGTGAATTAAAGCTAAAAACAAATTTACAGGTGCACAAACAGTACATTACAAAAACCATTAGAGTATGAATCGCACTAGGAGATGATCGAATCAATGGACCACTGAGAAATGGATATGTTAAAGTAAACTTTAGAGAATTAGAGATATAAATGTAATTACATGAGTGTATTCAAATGTTATATTGGAGTAGGGAAGATGGATATAACTAAGACAGGGTAATATAGGTCTCTTATTCCAAAAAATGTTAAGGTAATGGCATGGCGAATAGTCTTTGTGGAGTATCCAAGATCTATAGGACAAAGACAGGGAATAATAGCCTCCCTTTGTAGTAGTCGATGTGGAGGATAGTGGCATGGGTGAGGCGAATAGTCCTTTTGGAGTATCCAAGACCTGTATGACTAAGATAGGGTATATTAGTCTCCCCTTGTAATAGTAGATGTGGAGGAAATGGCATGGGTGAGGCGAATAGTCCTTTTGGAGTATCCAAGATCTGTATAACTAAGATAGGGTATATTAGTCTCTCCTTGTAGTAGTAGATGTGGAGGATAATGGCATGGGTGAGGCGAATAGTCCTTTTGGAGTATCCAAGATCTATATGACTAAGATAGGGTATATTAGTCTCCCCTTGTAGTAGTAGATGTGGAGGATAATGGCATGGGTGAGGCGAATAGTCCTTTTGGAGTATCCAAGATCTGTATGACTAAGATAGGGTATATTAGTCTCCCCTTGTAGTAGTAGATATGGAGGATAATAGCATGGGTGAGGCGAATAGTCCTTTTGGAATATCCAAAATCTGTATGACTAAGATAGGGTATATTAGTCTCCCCTTGTAGTAGTAGATGTGGAGGATAATGGCATGGGTGAGGCGAATAGTCCTTTTGGAGTATCCAAGATCTGTATGACTAAGATAGGGTATATTAGTCTCCCCTTGTAGTAGTAGATGTGGAGGATAATGGCATGGGTTGTGGCGAATAGTCATTTTGGAATATCCAAGATCTATATAACTAAGATAGGGTATATTAGTCTCCCCTTGTAGTAGTAGATGTGGAGGATAATGGGCATGGGTGAGGCGAACAGTCCTTTTGGAATATCCAAGATCTATATAACTAAGATAGGGTATATTAGTCTCCCCTTGTAGTAGTAGATGTGGAGGATAATGGCATGGGTGAGGCGAATAGTCCTTTTGGAGTATCCAAGATCTATATAACTAAGATAAGGTATATTAGTCTCCCCTTGTAGTAGTAGATATGGAGGATAATGGCATGGGTGAGGCGAATAGTCCTTCTGGAGTATCTAAGATCTATATAACTAAGATAGGGTATATTAGTCTCTCCTTGTAGTAGTAGATGTGGAGGATAATGGCATGGGTGAGGCGAATAGTCCTTCTGGAGTATCTAAGATCTGTATAACTAAGATAGGGTATATTAGTCTCTCCTTGTAGTAGTAGATGTGGAGGATAATGGCATGGGTGAGGCGAATAGTCCTTTTGGAGTATCCAAGATCTGTATGACTAAGATAGGGTATATTAGTCTCCCCTTGTATTAGTAGATGTGGAGGATAATGGCATGGGTGAGGCGAATAGTCCTTCTGGAGTATCTAAGATCTATATAACTAAGATAGGGTATATTAGTCTCTCCTTGTAGTAGTAGATGTGGAGGATAATGGCATGGGTGAGGCGAATAGTCCTTCTGGAGTATCTAAGATCTATATAACTAAGATAGGGTATATTAGTCTCTCCTTGTAGTAGTAGATGTGGAGGATAAAGGCATGGGTGAGGCGAATAGTCCTTTTGGAATATCCAAGATCTGTATGACTAAGATAGGGTATATTAGTCTCCCCTTGTAGTAGTAGATGTGGAGGATAATGGCATGGGTGAGGCGAATAGTCCTTCTGGAGTATCTAAGATCTATATAACTAAGATAGGGTATATTAGTCTCTCCTTGTAGTAGTAGATGTGGAGGATAATGGCATAGGTGAGGCGAACAGTCCTTTTGGAATATCCAAGATCTATATAACTAAGATGGGGTATATTAGTCTCCCCTTGTAGTAGTAGATGTGGAGGATAATGGCATGGGTGAGGCGAATAGTCCTTTTGGAGTATCCAAGATCAATATAACTAAGATAGCGTATATTAGTCTTCCCTTGTAGTAGTAGATATGGAGAATAATGGCATGGGTGAGGCGAATAGTCCTTCTGGAGTATCTAAGATCTATATAACTAAGATAGGGTATATTAGTCTCTCCTTGTAGTAGTAGATGTAGAGGATAATGGCATGGGTGAGGCGAATAGTCCTTTTGGAATATCCAAGATCTGTATGACTAAGATAGGGTATATTAGTCTCCCCTTGTAGTAGTAGATGTGGAGGATAATGGCATGGGTGAGGCGAATAGTCCTTTTGGAGTATCCAAGATCTATATGACTAAGATAGGGTATATTAGTCTCCCCTTGTAGTAGTAGATGTGGAGGATAATGGCATGGGTGAGGCGAATAGTCCTTTTGGAGTATCCAAGATCTGTATGACTAAGATAGGGTATATTAGTCTCCCCTTGTAGTAGTAGATATGGAGGATAATAGCATGGGTGAGGCGAATAGTCCTTTTGGAATATCCAAAATCTGTATGACTAAGATAGGGTATATTAGTCTCCCCTTGTAGTAGTAGATGTGGAGGATAATGGCATGGGTGAGGCGAATAGTCCTTTTGGAGTATCCAAGATCTGTATGACTAAGATAGGGTATATTAGTCTCCCCTTGTAGTAGTAGATGTGGAGGATAATGGCATGGGTTGTGGCGAATAGTCATTTTGGAATATCCAAGATCTATATAACTAAGATAGGGTATATTAGTCTCCCCTTGTAGTAGTAGATGTGGAGGATAATGGCATGGGTGAGGCGAATAGTCCTTTTGGAGTATCCAAGATCTGTATGACTAAGATAGGGTATATTAGTCTCCCCTTGTAGTAGTAGATGTGGAGGATAATGGCATGGGTTGTGGCGAATAGTCATTTTGGAATATCCAAGATCTATATAACTAAGATAGGGTATATTAGTCTCCCCTTGTAGTAGTAGATGTGGAGGATAATGGGCATGGGTGAGGCGAACAGTCCTTTTGGAATATCCAAGATCTATATAACTAAGATAGGGTATATTAGTCTCCCCTTGTAGTAGTAGATGTGGAGGATAATGGCATGGGTGAGGCGAATAGTCCTTTTGGAGTATCCAAGATCTATATAACTAAGATAAGGTATATTAGTCTCCCCTTGTAGTAGTAGATATGGAGGATAATGGCATGGGTGAGGCGAATAGTCCTTCTGGAGTATCTAAGATCTATATAACTAAGATAGGGTATATTAGTCTCTCCTTGTAGTAGTAGATGTGGAGGATAATGGCATGGGTGAGGCGAATAGTCCTTCTGGAGTATCTAAGATCTGTATAACTAAGATAGGGTATATTAGTCTCTCCTTGTAGTAGTAGATGTGGAGGATAATGGCATGGGTGAGGCGAATAGTCCTTTTGGAGTATCCAAGATCTGTATGACTAAGATAGGGTATATTAGTCTCCCCTTGTATTAGTAGATGTGGAGGATAATGGCATGGGTGAGGCGAATAGTCCTTCTGGAGTATCTAAGATCTATATAACTAAGATAGGGTATATTAGTCTCTCCTTGTAGTAGTAGATGTGGAGGATAATGGCATGGGTGAGGCGAATAGTCCTTCTGGAGTATCTAAGATCTATATAACTAAGATAGGGTATATTAGTCTCTCCTTGTAGTAGTAGATGTGGAGGATAAAGGCATGGGTGAGGCGAATAGTCCTTTTGGAATATCCAAGATCTGTATGACTAAGATAGGGTATATTAGTCTCCCCTTGTAGTAGTAGATGTGGAGGATAATGGCATGGGTGAGGCGAATAGTCCTTCTGGAGTATCTAAGATCTATATAACTAAGATAGGGTATATTAGTCTCTCCTTGTAGTAGTAGATGTGGAGGATAATGGCATAGGTGAGGCGAACAGTCCTTTTGGAATATCCAAGATCTATATAACTAAGATGGGGTATATTAGTCTCCCCTTGTAGTAGTAGATGTGGAGGATAATGGCATGGGTGAGGCGAATAGTCCTTTTGGAGTATCCAAGATCAATATAACTAAGATAGCGTATATTAGTCTTCCCTTGTAGTAGTAGATATGGAGAATAATGGCATGGGTGAGGCGAATAGTCCTTCTGGAGTATCTAAGATCTATATAACTAAGATAGGGTATATTAGTCTCTCCTTGTAGTAGTAGATGTGGAGGATAATGGCATGGGTGAGGCGAATAGTCCTTCTGGAGTATCTAAGATCTATATAACTAAGATAGGGTATATTAGTCTCTCCTTGTAGTAGTAGATGTAGAGGATAATGGCATGGGTGAGGCGAATAGTCCTTTTGGAATATCCAAGATCTGTATGACTAAGATAGGGTATATTAGTCTCCCCTTGTAGTAGTAGATGTGGAGGATAATGGCATGGGTGAGGCGAATAGTCCTTTTGGAGTATCCAAGATCTATATGACTAAGATAGGGTATATTAGTCTCCCCTTGTAGTAGTAGATGTGGAGGATAATGGCATGGGTGAGGCGAATAGTCCTTTTGGAGTATCCAAGATCTGTATGACTAAGATAGGGTATATTAGTCTCCCCTTGTAGTAGTAGATATGGAGGATAATAGCATGGGTGAGGCGAATAGTCCTTTTGGAATATCCAAAATCTGTATGACTAAGATAGGGAATATTAGTCTCCCCTTGTAGTAGTAGATGTGGAGGATAATGGCATGGGTGAGGCGAATAGTCCTTTTGGAGTATCCAAGATCTGTATGACTAAGATAGGGTATATTAGTCTCCCCTTGTAGTAGTAGATGTGGAGGATAATGGCATGGGTTGTGGCGAATAGTCATTTTGGAATATCCAAGATCTATATAACTAAGATAGGGTATATTAGTCTCCCCTTGTAGTAGTAGATGTGGAGGATAATGGGCATGGGTGAGGCGAACAGTCCTTTTGGAATATCCAAGATCTATATAACTAAGATAGGGTATATTAGTCTCCCCTTGTAGTAGTAGATGTGGAGGATAATGGCATGGGTGAGGCGAATAGTCCTTTTGGAGTATCCAAGATCTATATAACTAAGATAGGGTATATTAGTCTCCCCTTGTAGTAGTAGATATGGAGGATAATGGCATGGGTGAGGCGAATAGTCCTTCTGGAGTATCTAAGATCTATATAACTAAGATAGGGTATATTAGTCTCTCCTTGTAGTAGTAGATGTGGAGGATAAAGGCATGGGTGAGGCGAATAGTCCTTTTGGAATATCCAAGATCTGTATGACTAAGATAGGGTATATTAGTCTCCCCTTGTAGTAGTAGATGTGGAGGATAATGGCATGGGTGAGGCGAATAGTCCTTCTGGAGTATCTAAGATCTATATAACTAAGATAGGGTATATTAGTCTCTCCTTGTAGTAGTAGATGTGGAGGATAATGGCATGGGTGAGGCGAACAGTCCTTTTGGAATATCCAAGATCTATATAACTAAGATGGGGTATATTAGTCTCCCCTTGTAGTAGTAGATGTGGAGGATAATGGCATGGGTGAGGCGAATAGTCCTTTTGGAGTATCCAAGATCAATATAACTAAGATAGCGTATATTAGTCTTCCCTTGTAGTAGTAGATATGGAGAATAATGGCATGGGTGAGGCGAATAGTCCTTCTGGAGTATCTAAGATCTATATAACTAAGATAGGGTATATTAGTCTCTCCTTGTAGTAGTAGATGTGGAGGATAATGGCATGGGTGAGGCGAATAGTCCTTCTGGAGTATCTAAGATCTATATAACTAAGATAGGGTATATTAGTCTCTCCTTGTAGTAGTAGATGTAGAGGATAATGGCATGGGTGAGGCGAATAGTCCTTTTGGAATATCCAAGATCTGTATGACTAAGATAGGGTATATTAGTCTCCCCTTGTAGTAGTAGATGTGGAGGATAATGGCATGGGTGAGGCGAATAGTCCTTTTGGAGTATCCAAGATCTATATGACTAAGATAGGGTATATTAGTCTCCCCTTGTAGTAGTAGATGTGGAGGATAATGGCATGGGTGAGGCGAATAGTCCTTTTGGAGTATCCAAGATCTGTATGACTAAGAGAGGGTATATTAGTCTCCCCTTGTAGTAGTAGATATGGAGGATAATAGCATGGGTGAGGCGAATAGTCCTTTTGGAATATCCAAGATCTATATAACTAAGATAGGATATTCTAGTCTCCCCTTGTAGTAGTAGATGTGGAGGATAATGGCATGGGTGAGGCGAATAGTCCTTTTGGAGTATCCAAGATCTGTATGACTAAGATAGGGTATATTAGTCTCCCCTTGTAGTAGTAGATATGGAGGATAATAGCATGGGTGAGGCGAATAGTCCTTTTGGAATATCCAAGATCTATATAACTAAGATAGGGTATTCTAGTCTCCCCTTGTAGTAGTAGATGTGGAGGATAATGGCATGGGTGAGGCGAATAGTCCTTTTGGGGTATCCAAAATCTGTATGACCAAGATAGGGTATATTAGTCTCCCCTTGTAGTAGTAGTTGTGGAGGATAATGGCATGGGTGAGGCGAATAGTCCTTTTGGAGTATCCAAGATCTGTATGACTAAGATAGGGTATATTAGTCTCCCCTTGTAGTAGTAGATGTGGAGGATAATGGCATGGGTTGTGGCGAATAGTCATTTTGGAATATCCAAGATCTATATAACTAAGATAGGGTATATTAGTCTCCCCTTGTAGTAGTAGATGTGGAGGATAATGGGCATGGGTGAGGCGAACAGTCCTTTTGGAATATCCAAGATCTATATAACTAAGATAGGGTATATTAGTCTCCCCTTGTAGTAGTAGATGTGGAGGATAATGGCATGGGTGAGGCGAATAGTCCTTTTGGAGTATCCAAGATCTATATAACTAAGATAGGGTATATTAGTCTCCCCTTGTAGTAGTAGATATGGAGGATAATGGCATGGGTGAGGCGAATAGTCCTTCTGGAGTATCTAAGATCTATATAACTAAGATAGGATATATTAGTCTCTCCTTGTAGTAGTAGATGTGGAGGATAATGGCATGGGTGAGGCGAATAGTCCTTCTGGAGTATCTAAGATCTATATAACTAAGATAGGGTATATTAGTCTCTCCTTGTAGTAGTAGATGTGGAGGATAATGGCATGGGTGAGGCGAATAGTCCTTTTGGAGTATCCAAGATCTGTATGAGTAAGATAGGGTATATTAGTCTCCCCTTGTAGTAGTAGATGTGGAGGATAATGGCATGGGTTGTGGCGAATAGTCATTTTGGAGTATCCAAGATCTATATAACTAAGATAGGGTATATTAGTCTCCCCTTGTATTAGTAGATATGGAGGATAATGGCATGGGTGAGGCGAATAGTCCTTTTGGAATATCCAAGATCTGTATGACTAAGATAGGGTATATTAGTCTCCCCTTGTAGTAGTAGATGTGGAGGATAATAGCATGGGTTGTGGCGAATAGTCCTTTTGGAATATCCAAGATCTATATAACTAAGATAGGGTATATTAGTCTCCCCTTGTAGTAGTAGATGTGGAGGATAATGGCATGGGTGAGGCGAATAGTCCTTTTGGAGTATCCAAGATCTATATAACTAAGATAGGGTATATTAGTCTCCCCTTGTAGTAGTAGATATGGAGGATAATGGCATGGGTGAGGCGAATAGTCCTTCTGGAGTATCTAAGATCTATATAACTAAGATAGGGTATATTAGTCTCTCCTTGTAGTAGTAGATGTGGAGGATAAAGGCATGGGTGAGGCGAATAGTCCTTTTGGAATATCCAAGATCTGTATGACTAAGATAGGGTATATTAGTCTCCCCTTGTAGTAGTAGATGTGGAGGATAATGGCATGGGTGAGGCGAATAGTATTTCTGGAGTATCTAAGATCTATATAACTAAGATAGGGTATATTAGTCTCTACTTGTAGTAGTAGATGTGGAGGATAATGGCATGGGTGAGGCGAACAGTCCTTTTGGAATATCCAAGATCTATATAACTAAGATGGGGTATATTAGTCTCCCCTTGTAGTAGTAGATGTGGAGGATAATGGCATGGGTGAGGCGAATAGTCCTTTTGGAGTATCCAAGATCAATATAACTAAGATAGCGTATATTAGTCTTCCCTTGTAGTAGTAGATATGGAGAATAATGGCATGGGTGAGGCGAATAGTCCTTCTGGAGTATCTAAGATCTATATAACTAAGATAGGGTATATTAGTCTCTCCTTGTAGTAGTAGATGTGGAGGATAATGGCATGGGTGAGGCGAATAGTCCTTCTGGAGTATCTAAGATCTATATAACTAAGATAGGGTATATTAGTCTCTCCTTGTAGTAGTAGATGTAGAGGATAATGGCATGGGTGAGGCGAATAGTCCTTTTGGAATATCCAAGATCTGTATGACTAAGATAGGGTATATTAGTCTCCCCTTGTAGTAGTAGATGTGGAGGATAATGGCATGGGTGAGGCGAATAGTCCTTTTGGAGTATCCAAGATCTATATGACTAAGATAGGGTATATTAGTCTCCCCTTGTAGTAGTAGATGTGGAGGATAATGGCATGGGTGAGGCGAATAGTCCTTTTGGAGTATCCAAGATCTGTATGACTAAGATAGGGTATATTAGTCTCCCCTTGTAGTAGTAGATATGGAGGATAATAGCATGGGTGAGGCGAATAGCCCTTTTGGAATATCCAAGATCTATATAACTAAGATAGGGTATTCTAGTCTCCCCTTGTAGTAGTAGATGTGGAGGATAATGGCATGGGTGAGGCGAATAGTCCTTTTGGAGTATCCAAGATCTGTATGACTAAGATAGGGTATATTAGTCTCCCCTTGTAGTAGTAGATATGGAGGATAATAGCATGGGTGAGGCGAATAGTCCTTTTGGAATATCCAAGATCTATATAACTAAGATAGGGTATTCTAGTCTCCCCTTGTAGTAGTAGATGTGGAGGATAATGGCATGGGTGAGGCGAATAGTCCTTTTGGGGTATCCAAAATCTGTATGACCAAGATAGGGTATATTAGTCTCCCCTTGTAGTAGTAGTTGTGGAGGATAATGGCATGGGTGAGGCGAATAGTCCTTTTGGAGTATCCAAGATCTGTATGACTAAGATAGGGTATATTAGTCTCCCCTTGTAGTAGTAGATGTGGAGGATAATGGCATGGGTTGTGGCGAATAGTCATTTTGGAATATCCAAGATCTATATAACTAAGATAGGGTATATTAGTCTCCCCTTGTAGTAGTAGATGTGGAGGATAATGGGCATGGGTGAGGCGAACAGTCCTTTTGGAATATCCAAGATCTATATAACTAAGATAGGGTATATTAGTCTCCCCTTGTAGTAGTAGATGTGGAGGATAATGGCATGGGTGAGGCGAATAGTCCTTTTGGAGTATCCAAGATCTATATAACTAAGATAGGGTATATTAGTCTCCCCTTGTAGTAGTAGATATGGAGGATAATGGCATGGGTGAGGCGAATAGTCCTTCTGGAGTATCTAAGATCTTTATAACTAAGATAGGATATATTAGTCTCTCCTTGTAGTAGTAGATGTGGAGGATAATGGCATGGGTGAGGCGAATAGTCCTTCTGGAGTATCTAAGATCTATATAACTAAGATAGGGTATATTAGTCTCTCCTTGTAGTAGTAGATGTGGAGGATAATGGCATGGGTGAGGCGAATAGTCCTTTTGGAGTATCCAAGATCTGTATGAGTAAGATAGGGTATATTAGTCTCACCTTGTAGTAGTAGATGTGGAGGATAATGGCATGGGTTGTGGCGAATAGTCATTTTGGAGTATCCAAGATCTATATAACTAAGATAGGGTATATTAGTCTCCCCTTGTATTAGTAGATATGGAGGATAATGGCATGGGTGAGGCGAATAGTCCTTTTGGAATATCCAAGATCTATATAACTAAGATAGGGTATATTAGTCTCCCCTTGTAGTAGTAGATATGGAGGATAATGGCATGGGTGAGGCGAATAGTCCTTCTGGAGTATCTAAGATCTATATAACTAAGATAGGGTATATTAGTCTCTCCTTGTAGTAGTAGATGTGGAGGATAAAGGCATGGGTGAGGCGAATAGTCCTTTTGGAATATCCAAGATCTGTATGACTAAGATAGGGTATATTAGTCTCCCCTTGAAGTAGTAGATGTGAAGGATAATGGCATGGGTGAGGCGAATAGTCCTTCTGGAGTATCTAAGATCTATATAACTAAGATAGGGTATATTAGTCTCTCCTTGTAGTAGTAGATGTGGAGGATAATGGCATGGGTGAGGCGAATAGTCCTTTTGGAGTATCCAAGATCAATATAACTAAGATAGCGTATATTAGTCTTCCCTTGTAGTAGTAGATATGGAGAATAATGGCATGGGTGAGGCGAAAAGTCCTTCTGGAGTATCTAAGATCTATATAACTAAGATAGGGTATATTAGTCTCTCCTTGTAGTAGTAGATGTGGAGGATAATGGCATGGGTGAGGCGAATAGTCCTTCTGGAGTATCTAAGATCTATATAACTAAGATAGGGTATATTAGTCTCTCCTTGTAGTAGTAGATGTAGAGGATAATGGCATGGTTGAGGCGAATAGTCCTTTTGGAATATCCAAGATCTGTATGACTAAGATAGGGTATATTAGTCTCCCCTTGTAGTAGTAGATGTGGAGGATAATGGCATGGGTGAGGCGAATAGTCCTTTTGGAGTATCCAAGATCTATATAACTAAGATAGGGTATATTAGTCTCCCCTGTAGTAGTAGATGTGGAGGATAATGGCATGGGTGGGCGAATAGTCCTTTTGGAGTATCCAAGATCTGTATGAATAAGATAGGGTATATTAGTATCCCCTTGTAGTAGTAGATGTGGAGGATAATGGCATGGGTGAGGCGAATAGTCCTTTTGGAGTATCCAAGATCTATATGACTAAGATAGGGTATATTAGTCTCCCCTTGTAGTAGTAGATGTGGAGGATAATGGCATGGGTGAGGCGAATAGTCCTTTTGGAGTATCCAAGATCTATATAACTAAGATAGGGTATATTAGTCTCCCCTTGTAGTAGTAGATGTGGAGGATAATGGCATGGGTTGTGGCGAATAGTCCTTTTGGAGTATCCACGATCTGTATGACTAAGATAGGGTATATTAGTCTCCCCTTGTAGTAGTAGATGTGGAGGATAATGGCATGGGTTGTGGCGAATAGTCCTTTTGGAATATCCAAGATCTATATAACTAAGATAGGGTATATTAGTCTCCCCTTGTAGTAGTAGATGTGGAGGATAATGGCATGGATGAGGCGAATAGTCCTTTTGGAGTATCCACGATCTGTATGACTAAGATAGGGTATATTAGTCTCCCCTTGTAGTAGTAGATGTGGAGGATAATGGCATGGGTGAGGCGAATAGTCCTTTTGGAGTATCAACGATCTGTATGACTAAGATAGGGTATATTAGTCTCCCCTTGTAGTAGTAGATGTGAAGGATAATGACATGGGTGAGGCGAATAGTCCTTTTGGGGTATCCAAGATCTGTATGACTAAGATAGGGTATATTAGTCTCCCCTTGTAGTAGTAGATGTGGAGGATAATGGCACGGGTGAGGCGAATAGTCCTTTTGGAGTATCCACGATCTGTATGACTAAGATAGGGTATATTAGTCTCCCCTTGTAGTAGTAGATGTGGAGGATAATGGCATGGGTGAGGCGAATAGTCCTTTTGGAGTATCCAAGATCTGTATGACTAAGATAGGGTACATTAGTCTCCCCTTGTAGTAGTAGATGTGAAGGATAATGACATGGGTGAGGCGAATAGTCCTTTTGGAGTGTCCAAGAGCTGTATGACTAAGATAGGGTATATTAGTCTCCCCTTGTAGTAGTAGATGTGGAGGATAATGGCATGGGTGAGGCGAATAGTCCTTTTGGAGTATCCACGATCTATATAACTAAGATAGGGTATATTAGTCTCCCCTTGTAGTAGTAGATGTGGAGGATAATGGCATGGGTGAGGCGAATAGTCCTTTTGGAGTATCCACGATCTGTATGACTAAGATAGGGTATATTAGTCTCCCCTTGTAGTAGTAGATGTGGAGGATAATGGCATGGGTGAGGCGAATAGTCCTTTTGGAGTATCCACGATCTGTATGACTAAGATAGGGTATATTAGTCTCCCCTTGTAGTAGTAGATGTGAAGGATAATGACATGGGTGAGGCGAATAGTCCTTTTGGGGTATCCAAGATCTGTATGACTAAGATAGGGTATATTAGTCTCCCCTTGTAGTAGTAGATGTGGAGGATAATGGCATGGGTGAGGCGAATAGTCCTTTTGGAGTATCCAAGATCTATATAACTAAGATAGGGTATATTAGTCTCCCCTGTAGTAGTAGATGTGGAGGATAATGGCATGGGTGAGGCGAATAGTCCTTTTGGAGTATCCAAGATCTGTATAACTAAGATAGGGTATATTAGTCTCCCCTTGTAGTAGTAGATGTGGAGGATAATGGCATGGGTGAGGCGAATAGTCCTTTTGGAGTATCCAAGATCTGTATGAATAAGATAGGGTATATTAGTCTCCCCTTGTAGTAGTAGATGTGGAGGATAATGGCATGGGTGAGGCGAATAGTCCTTTTGGAGTATCCACGATCTATATAACTAAGATAGGGTATATTAGTCTCCCCTTGTAGTAGTAGATGTGGAGGATAATGGCATGGGTGAGGCGAATAGTCCTTTTGGAGTATCCACGATCTGTATGACTAAGATAGGGTATATTAGTCTCCCCTTGTAGTAGTAGATGTGGAGGATAATGGCATGGGTGAGGCGAATAGTCCTTTTGGAGTATCCACGATCTATATAACTAAGATAGGGTATATTAGTCTCCCCTTGTAGTAGTAGATGTGGAGGATAATGGCATGGGTGAGGCGAATAGTCCTTTTGGAGTATCCACGATCTGTGTGACTAAGATAGGGTATATTAGTCTCCCCTTGTAGTAGTAGATGTGGAGGATAATGGCATGGATTGTGGCGAAAAGTCCTTTTGGAGTATCCAAGATCTATATGACTAAGATAGGGTATATTAGTCTCCCCTTGTAGTAGTAGATGTGGAGGATATTGGCATGGGTGAGGCGAATAGTCCTTTTGGAGTATCCAAGATCTGTATGACTAAGATAGGGTAGATTAGTCTCCCCTTGTAGTAGTAGATGTGGAGGATAATGGCATGGGTGAGGCGAATAGTCCTTTTGGAGTATCCAAGATCTATATAACTAAGATAGGGTATATTAGTCTCCCCTTGTAGTAGTAGATGTGGAGGATAATGGCATGGGTGAGGCGAATAGTCCTTTTGGAGTATCCAAGATCTATATAACTAAGATAGGGTATATTAGTCTCCCCTTGTAGTAGTAGATGTGGAGGATAATGGCATGGGTGAGGCGAATAGTCCTTTTGGAGTATCCAAGATCTATATAACTATTATAGGGTATATTAGTCTCCCTTTGTAGTAGTAGATTTGGAGGATAATGGCATGGGTGAGGCGAATAGTCCTTTTGGAGTATCCAAGGTCTATATAACTATTATAGGGTATATTAGTCTCCCCTTGTTGTAGTAGATGTGGAGGATAATGGCATGGGTGAGGCGAATAGTCCTTTTGGAGTATCCAAGATCTATATAACTTATATAGGGTATATTAGTCTCCCCTTGTAGTAGTAGATGTGGAGGATAATGGCATGGGTGAGGCGAATAGTCCTTTTGGAGTATCGAAGGTCTATATAACTAAGATAGGGTATTCTAGTCTCCCCTTGTAGTAGTAGATGTGGAGGATAATGGCATGGGTGAGGCGAATAGTCCTTTTGGAGTATCCAAGATCTATATAACTATTATAGGGTATATTAGTCTCCCCTTGTAGTTGTAGATGTGGAGGATAATGGCTTGGGTGAGGCGAATAGTCCTTTTAGAGTATCCAAGGTCTATATAACTATTATAGGGTATATTAGTCTCCCCTTGTAGTAGTAGATGTGGAGGATAATGGCATGGGTTGTAGCGAATAGTCCTTCTGGAGTATCTAAGATCTATATAACTAAGATAGGGTATATTAGTCTCCCCTTGTAGTAGTAGATGTGGAGGATAATGGCATGGGTGAGGCGAATAGTCCTTTTGGAGTATCCAAGATCTATATAACTAAGATAGGGTATATTAGTCTCCCCTTGTAGTAGTAGATGTGGAGGATAATGGCATGGGTGAGGCGAATAGTCCTTTTGGAGTATCCAAGATCTGTATGACTAAGATAGGGTATATTAGTCTCCCCTTGTAGTAGTAGATGTGGAGAATAATGGCATGGGTGTGGAGAATAGTCCTTTTGGAGTATCCAAGATCTGTATGACTAAGATAGGGTATATTAGTCTCCCCTTGTAGTAGTAGATGTGGAGGATAATGGCATGGGTGTGGCGAATAGTAGTTTTGGAGTATCCAAGATCTATATGACTAAGATAGGGTATATTAGTCTCCCCTTGTAGTAGTAGATGTGGAGGATAATGACATGGGTGTGGAGAATAGTCCTTTTGGAGTATCCACGATCTGTATGACTAAGATAGGGTATATTAGTCTCCCCTTGTAGTAGTAGATGTGAAGGATAATGACATGGGTGAGGCGAATAGTCCTTTTGGGGTATCCAAGATCTGTATGACTAAGATAGGGTATATTAGTCTCCCCTTGTAGTAGTAGATGTGGAGGATAATGGCATGGGTGAGGCGAATAGCCCTTTTGCAGTATCCACGATCTGTATGACTAAGATAGGGTATATTAGTCTCCCCTTGTAGTAGTAGATGTGGAGGATAATGGCATGGATTGTGGCGAAAAGTCCTTTTGGAGTATCCAAGATCTATATGACTAAGATAGGGTATATTAGTCTCCCCTTGTAGTAGTAGATGTGGAGGATAATGGCATGGGTTGTGGCGAATAGTCCTTTTGGAGTATCCACGATCTGTATGACTAAGATAGGGTATATTAGTCTCCCCTTGTAGTAGTAGATGTGGAGGATAATGGCATGGGTGAGGCGAATAGCCCTTTTGCAGTATCCACGATCTGTATGACTAAGATAGGGTATATTAGTCTCCCCTTGTAGTAGTAGATGTGGAGGATAATGGCATGGGTGAGGCGAATAGTCCTTTTGGAGTATCCAAGATCTGTATGACTAAGATAGGGTATATTAGTCTCCCCTTGTAGTAGTAGATGTGAAGGATAATGACATGGGTGAGGCGAATAGTCCTTTTGGAGTATCCAAGATCTGTATGACTAAGATAGGGTATATTAGTCTCCCCTTGTAGTAGTAGATGTGGAGGATAATGGCATGGGTGAGGCGAATAGTCCTTTTGGAGTATCCACGATCTATATAACTAAGATAGGGTATATTAGTCTCCCCTTGTAGTAGTAGATGTGGAGGATAATGGCATGGGTGAGGCGAATAGTCCTTTTGGAGTATCCACGATCTGTATGACTAAGATAGGGTATATTAGTCTCCCCTTGTAGTAGTAGATGTGGAGGATAATGGCATGGGAGAGGCGAATAGTCCTTTTGGAGTATCCACGATCTATATAAATAAGATAGGGTATATTAGTCTCCCCTTGTAGTAGTAGATGTGGAGGATAATGGCATGGGTGAGGCGAATAGTCCTTTTGGAGTATCCACGATCTGTGTGACTAAGATAGGGTATATTAGTCTCCCCTTGTAGTAGTAGATGTGTAGGATAATGGCATGGATTGTGGCGAAAAGTCCTTTTGGAGTATCCAAGATCTATATGACTAAGATAGGGTATATTAGTCTCCCCTTGTAGTAGTAGATGTGGAGGATAATGGCATGGGTGAGGCGAATAGTCCTTTTGGAGTATCCAAGATCTGTATGACTAAGATAGGGTAGATTAGTCTCCCCTTGTAGTAGTAGATGTGGAGGATAATGGCATGGGTGAGGCGAATAGTCCTTTTGGAGTATCCAAGATCTATATAACTAAGATAGGGTATATTAGTCTCCCCTTGTAGTAGTAGATGTGGAGGATAATGGCATGGGTGAGGCGAATAGTCCTTTTGGAGTATCCAAGATCTATATGACTAAGATAGGGTATATTAGTCTCCCCTTGTAGTGGTAGATGTGGAGGATAATGGCATGGGTGGGGCGAATAGTCCTTTTGGAGTATCCAAGATCTATATAACTAAGATAGGGTATATTAGTCTCCCCTTGTAGTAGTAGATGTGGAGGATAATGGCATGGGTGAGGCGAATAGTCCTTTTGGAGTATCCAAGATCTATATAACTATTATAGGGTATATTAGTCTCCCCTTGTAGTAGTAGATTTGGAGGATAATGGCATGGGTGAGGCGAATAGTCCTTTTGGAGTATCCAAGGTCTATATAACTATTATAGGGTATATTAGTCTCCCCTTGTAGTAGTAGATGTGGAGGATAATGGCATCGGTGAGGCGAATAGTCCTTTTGGAGTATCCAAGATCTATATAACTATTATAGGGTATATTAGTCTCCCCTTGTAGTAGTAGATGTGGAGGATAATGGCTTGGGTGAGGCGAATAGTCCTTTTGGAGTATCCAAGGTCTATATAACTAAGATAGGGTATTCTAGTCTCCCCTTGTAGTAGTAAATGTGGAGGATAATGGCATGGGTGAGGCGAATAGTCCTTTTGGAGTATCCAAGATCTATATAACTATTATAGGGTATATTAGTCTCCCCTTGTAGTTGTAGATGTGGAGGATAATGGCTTGGGTAAGGCGAATAGTTCTTTTAGAGTATCCAAGGTCTATATAACTATTATAGGGTATATTAGTCTCCCCTTGTAGTAGTAGATGTGGAGGATAATGGCATGGGTTGTAGCGAATAGTCCTTCTGGAGTATCTAAGATCTATATAACTAAGATAGGGTATATTAGTCTCCCCTTGTAGTAGTAGATGTGGAGGATAATGGCATGGGTGAGGCGAATAGTTCTTTTGGAGTATCCAAGATCTATATAACTAAGATAGGGTATATTAGTCTCCCCTTGTAGTAGTAGATGTGGAGGATAATGGCATGGGTGAGGCGAATAGTCCTTTTGGAGTATCCAAGATCTGTATGACTAAGATAGGGTATATTAGTCTCCCCTTGTAGTAGTAGATGTGGAGAATAATGGCATGGGTGTGGAGAATAGTCCTTTTGGAGTATCCAAGATCTGTATGACTAAGATAGGGTATATTAGTCTCCCCTTGTAGTAGTAGATGTGGAGGATAATGGCATGGGTGTGGCGAATAGTCCTTTTGGAGTATCCAAGATCTATATGACTAAGATAGGGTATATTAGTCTCCCCTTGTAGTAGTAGATGTGGAGGATAATGACATGGGTGTGGAAAATAGTCCTTTTGGAGTATCCACGATCTGTATGACTAAGATAGGGTATATTAGTCTCCCCTTGTAGTAGTAGATGTGAAGGATAATGACATGGGTGAGGCGAATAGTCCTTTTGGGGTATCCAAGATCTGTATGACTAAGATAGGGTATATTAGTCTCCCCTTGTAGTAGTAGATGTGGAGGATAATGGCATGGGTGAGGTGAATAGTCCTTTTGGAGTATCCAAGATCTATATAACTAAGATAGGGTATATTAGTCTCCCCTGTAGTAGTAGATGTGGAGGATAATGGCATGGGTGAGGCGAATAGTCCTTTTGGAGTATCCAAGATCTGTATAACTAAGATAGGGTATATTAGTCTCCCCTTGTAGAAGTAGATGTGGAGGATAATGGCATGGGTGAGGCGAATAGTCCTTTTGGAGTATCCAAGATCTGTATGAATAAGATAGGGTATATTAGTCTCCCCTTGTAGTAGTAGATGTGGAGGATAATGGCATGGGTTGTGGCGAATAGTCCTTTTGGAGTATCCACGATCTGTATGACTAAGATAGGGTATATTAGTCTCCCCTTGTAGTAGTAGATGTGGAGGATAATGGCATGGGTTGTGGCGAATAGTCCTTTTGGAATATCCAAGATCTATATAACTAAGATAGGGTATATTAGTCTCCCCTTGTAGTAGTAGATGTGGAGGATAATGGCATGGGTGAGGCGAATAGTCCTTTTGGAGTATCCACGATCTGTATGACTAAGATAGGGTATATTAGTCTCCCCTTGTAGTAGTAGATGTGGAGGATAATGGCATGGGTGAGGCGAATAGTCCTTTTGCAGTATCCACGATCTGTATGACTAAGATAGGGTATATTAGTCTCCCCTTGTAGTAGTAGATGTGGAGGATAATGGCATGGGTGAGGCGAATAGTCCTTTTGGAGTATCCAAGATCTATATAACTATTATAGGGTATATTAGTCTCCCCTTGTAGTAGTAGATGTGGAGGATAATGGCATGGGTGAGGCGAATAGTCCTTTTGGAGTATCCAAGGTCTATATAACTAAGATAGGGTATATTAGTCTCCCCTTGTATTAGTAGATGTGGAGGATAATGGCATGGGTGAGGCGAATAGTCCTTTTGGAGTATCCAAGATCTATATAACTATTATAGGGTATATTAGTCTCCCCTTGTAGTTGTAGATGTGGAGGATAATGGCATGGGTGAGGCGAATAGTCCTTTTGGAGTATCCAAGGTCTATATAACTATTATAGGGTATATTAGTCTCCCCTTGTAGTAGTAGATGTGGAGGATAATGGCATGGGTTGTAGCGAATAGTCCTTCTGGAGTATCTAAGATCTATATAACTAAGATAGGGTATATTAGTCTCCCCTTGTAGTAGTAGATGTGGAGGATAATGGCATGGGTGAGGCGAATAGTCCTTTTGGAGTATCCAAGATCTATATAACTAAGATAGGGTATATTAGTCTCCCCTTGTAGTAGTAGATGTGGAGGATAATGGCATGGGTGAGGCGAATAGTCCTTTTGGAGTATCCAAGATCTGTATGACTAAGATAGGGTATATTAGTCTCCCCTTGTAGTAGTAGATGTGGAGAATAATGGCATGGGTGTGGAGAATAGTCCTTTTGGAGTATCCAAGTTCTGTATGACTAAGATAGGGTATATTAGTCTCCCCTTGTAGTAGTAGATGTGGAGGATAATGGCATGGGTGTGGCGAATAGTCCTTTTGGAGTATCCAAGATCTATATGACTAAGATAGGGTATATTAGTCTTCCCTTGTAGTAGTAGATGTGGAGGATAATGACATGGGTGAGGCGAATAGTCCTTTTGGAGTATCCAAGATCTGTATAACTAAGATAGGGTATATTAGTCTCTCCTTGTAGTAGTAGATGTGGAGGATAATGGCATGGGTGTGGAGAATAGTTTCCTTTTGGAGTATCCAAGATCTGTATAACTAAGATAGGGTATATTAGTCTCCCCTTGTAGTAGTAGATGTGGAGGATAATGGCATGGGTGTGGAGAATAGTCCTTTTGGAGTATCCAAGATCTATATGACTAAGATAGGGTATATTAGTCTCCCCTTGTAGTAGTAGATGTGGAGGATAATGGCATGGGTGAGGCGAATAGTTTCTTTGGGGTAAGCGAGATGGATACAACTAAGAGTAAGAATATTAATGTAATAGGATTGTTGGAGTGGTGTTAGATAGATAGGGTGGAATATGTTTTTGATGTCGATTAGTTTTTCTTACTAAAATTATCACTTGCTTATTTTGGTGTTTAGTTAAGTTTATGTAAACGTTAAAGAATTTATACAAAAATTTTATAAAATAAATGTGTTTATAAATTTAATTTTGCTATATTTCAAGAAGTAGTAGTCTGTTTCAACGTAGAATTAATATTGGTTTTCAAATTGTCTATTATTTTCAATCGAAAATAATATCGAACATCCTGAACATTATGTTTGGCTCGGGAGAACATTTGCCTTTAAAATAATAATATTCTAGTTTCATCATCGTTTATTAATAATTACTCATTTCCTTTAGGTTTTTAAAATAAATTGGTTTAGTAGTTCATTAGTTTTTTTTTATGAGCCTGTATTTTAGGTTTTATCTTTCAAGGACAAATTTCACTAAGCAACCTATTACGTATATTGATAAAGCACACAAATGACTAAACTTGATAAAATAGAAATTGGTTTTACCGGAACAGAATGTACATAATAAACCTGGCATAGACTGTACAAGACTGATTCTGGCAGGAATGTATAGTTTTCTAAGTAAATTTGTTTTTACGTTCATTAGTTCCTTTTTATGAATCTGTATTTTAGTATGTATTTTTCAAGGCCAAATTTCACTAAGCAACCTACTACATATATTGATAAAGCACACAAGTGACTAAACCTGATAACAACGAAATTGATTTAACCGGAACAGACTGTACGTAATAACACTGGCATAGACTGTACAAAAGTGGTTCTGACAGGAATGAAAGTTTTTATTTAGCCAATAAAATTGTTATAATGGAACCGTTTTACAGCTTTTCGTTGTAAAGAAATTAATTATAAGTTTTCAAGTCATTAAAGCACATTAAGTTTTACTCTGCTATTGTTGTGTTCTGATTGTAACAGATAATTTGTATAATTCTACAACTTCCCAAATAAATCAGAATATGAAACGATGTAAATGAATGGGATAACAGGGATTATATTTAAGGACAATCCTATATTAATTAGTAACATACCTCCAACAAGGTTTATTACTCTGGATAAACCTTCTCTGGACCGTGCGGTATTTAAGCAAAGTAATGTGATTGAAGCTAAACTTTAAACGTACATTATTTTCCCCAAGTAGTCAACTTAACTGGTTACTAAAATTTTTGGGCGTTGCCGGGGACCGAACCCATGGCCAATAGACTAGTTACCAAGTGCTCTACCATAAATTCAACTCACGATAGCAAATAATGTATAAGCTATAAAATAAGAATTCATTTACAAAGATATATGTTCCAATATTATATTACTAAATACTTGCAGGTTTTAAACAATTGTTATTTAGAAATTTCTACAGCTATCATAAAATTCAATTTGAAGTAAAAGTTTCAACGTATTTATCATTAAATGATTATAACATTCACTGTTAGTAAAATACAAGTAAACAAAGGGGTCTCCAGTGTAAAGTTATAAAGTAAGATAAATAAAAGGAACTAATATAAGATTAGCTAGCTAGCTACATATATACATCCAGAACACCACGAGTTTGCCACTTGTATACTTGTTAGGGCATGGTCTCACGAAGAGGAACAATGTGAGATCTGACTTATTATACAGGTTATGTCAGCTTAACCTCCTGTCTATCTTGTATATTGTGGATATAATAATTGAAGCCATAAAACATCAGCATAGTTATTAGACACCACAAGTTAGAATGAAAACAGATACTAGGTCTAAATCAGGAACGATCAAGTGGTTCCCAAACTTTTCTGTCCACGCCCTCCTTCTCTTGAGATGAAATCCTCCCACGCTCTTCCTCCTTAAATTTTACACTATACATATATGGTATGGGCGTATGAAAAAGAATAAATGTTATATATAATAAAAACTATTTATTTATACGTAATTTCAAAAGAAACATGATATAACATTTCAAGTTTTAATATGCAAGGTAATTTTAAATAATAATAGAAATATCTGTTAGTGAGATGCTTGAGACTACATTTATTACACTAGCATGCCTATTTGAGGTTGTATTTTAGTAAAAGCACAATCCAAGTCATCAGCAACATCAAATTTGTTTCTATATTATTCAATATATTTAATTTAGGTAATTACTTGTCAACTGGTCTCGTACCCCCATGACTTGCCTTCACGTGCCACCCAGGTTGGGAACCAACGATCTAGAATCGAAACAGTTTTCTATTACCTATGTAATTACGATAGCAATACAGCTAGTATTAACTATGATTTTCTGACTTTCTAATTTTTCTGTTCCTACTAGTTCTGCTAACGAAAAAAGGTGACGTATTGCAAAAACGAATAAAGATTCTATACAATAAGCTATGGTGTGACTGGTTACCTTAGTCTAATAGGTTACCTTTCATAGAATGAGCTATATATTTCAGGTTCATAACCCATTAAAGAACCACAAAATTTACCCAGTCTGTTACGGGACTGTTCTTTACGTTACATGGTTGTGTCACTAGTTACCCTAGACTTATAGATTATCTTAAATGCAATAAGCAAACATTTGACAGACGCTGACATTTAGAATGCATCATATTGTTTACAATGTTGAAGATAAATTTGATCGTGAGTTACTGTAAAGAGGTAGGCTAACCAAAGTGATCTATATGACTTATTTTGACTCTTTCTCGCGTTTAAGTAATAATATTATGAC
This sequence comes from Prosapia bicincta, assembly GCA_036971475.1. Taxonomy (NCBI): domain Eukaryota; kingdom Metazoa; phylum Arthropoda; class Insecta; order Hemiptera; family Cercopidae; genus Prosapia; species Prosapia bicincta. The sequence goes on along the minus strand of JBAIZL010000009.1, from coordinate 56,220,802 downwards.
AAACATTCAACCTCTAGTTTACCCAAACACATGCCTACTGCACCGCATTTCCCATTTCACGGGCACGTCCTAATAAGGCTAGCTTAATATATTTTTCTCTCCTTTTGTAGGAATTGTCCTGCAGGATCACATCCGGGTTGGTGCTACGGAATAATTTATTACACGCAGCGTATGTCGGGGGATGGGTGTATCCCCTCCGACTACCCTACTTACACTTTTGCGGCGTGAACTTTCACGAGCCGGGGCCAGTTTTCAGGATCGTAATCAAATCAACAGCAACAATTCAGTGCAAATTGTGATTAAATACGCTGCTCCTTTCGCTTGAAACTTTTTACGAACGGATAAGTAACTCACATAAATCATAAAATTTAAGTAAATTTAAATATACTTTAGAGATGATAAAATCTCATGTTGAAAAGTATTTATACTCCAAAAGTATTGAAATCTTTGTAAAAAATAAACTGTTAGGCTGTTATTCAAATCTTTATTAAATTCCTTCTACTAGCTCACACTCTCCTTATACATATCTTGTACGCATTTTCAATCGTTAATAAAATAGGTTTTTTTCATTCAATCAACTTCAAATACATTTATTGTTAACCTGTAGTGAATGTCAAATGATGATCATACAGTTTGTCCAAATATTAATTCATTAATTACATTTAATAAACTTGATGTCCCGGTCGGATTCGAACTGAATAATTACATTTTTCAAAAATCCAGCACTTTTGTTCAGAGCCGCATTTCCTTAGGTAGTAATCAATTACTTAAAGATGTATTTAAATTTATAAGGGAAAGGTTCCTTGTAATAATGCAGTATTACAAGAGATAGTTAGAATGACAAAGCTTCACTATCAGCTTCATAAAGTAGAAAAAAACAAAATAAATAGTAACAAATAAAATTATAGTCCAACACAATGTACTTTATAGAGAAGGAAAAGGAAAATTGCAAGGGAATTCGCGATCTATTTTGCAACCTAATGTGATTTTGTCATATGTATATAGATGTATGTAACAATTATAATTACAAAATAAATAGTAACTCAAATAAAAAAAATGTGTCACCTTCAATAGGATGAATTAAAATTTGTTTACATTACTTGTTTTTAAACTCATCTTATGTCACATTTGTATTACATCTACTTAGCAGGAACTAAATAAGTAAATAGTTAAAAATATTTAAGTAACCATAGTTCATTGCCTGCTGCATAATAAGAATATGTTTAGCATCTATTAAAGAAACTTGAACTAGTATACATCCAAACGAATTCAAAACATGAGTAAAATGACAGCAGTTGAAAACGTAGTTACATATAGGCATATCACTGAAATATATCAAAATAAATATTTTTTAAAAAAATATTTGTAGTAATTTAGAATGAAAAGACTATTTAATTAACAATATAGAATGACAAAAAAGATAAGAATAATATAAGGAGAGAACTCATTGGATTACACAGAACGTGAGCGACACTTCCTACTGTACTTCCTTTCACTATATCCCTATGTGCTATTGTTAGAGCATATTAGCTTGCAACTAGGACAATAAATTATATTAAGCTGGACACCTTAAAAGTAAGAGGTACTCAAACACACTAAAGAGTTTAAAAACCAACCGATAATAATCTTAAAATAATTAGTTACTGAAACACCCTAAACAGTTTAAATAGCACCATCCCATAAAAGGCTTGAAATAATTAGTTACTTAAACACCCTAAACAGTTTAAATAGCACCATCATATAAAAGGCTTGAAATAATTAGTTACTGAAACACCCTAAACAGTTTAAATAGCACCATCCCATAAAAGGCCTGAAATAATTAGTTACTGAAACACCCTAAACAGTTTAAATAGCTCCATCCCATAAAAAGCCTACAATAACTAGGTACCGAAACACCCTAAACAGCTTAAATAGCACCATTCCATAAAAAGCCTGAAATAACAAGGTACTGAAACACCCTAAACAGCTTAAATAGCACCATCTCATAAAAAGCCTAAAATAATTAGTTACTGAAACTCCCTAAACAGTTTAATTAGCACCATCCCATAAAAAGCTTAAAATAATTAGTTACTGAAACACCCTAAACAGTTTAAATAGCACCATCCCATAAAAGGCCTGAAATAATTAGTTACTGAAACACCCTAAACAGTTTAAATAGCTCCATCCCATAAAAAGCTTAAAATAACTAGGTACCGAAACACCCTAAACAGCTTAAATAGCACCATCTCATAAAAAGCCTAAAATAATTAGTTACTGAAACTCCCTAAACAGTTTAATTAGCACCATCCCATAAAAAGCTTAAAATAATTAGTTACTGAAACACCCTAAACAGTTTAAATAGCACCATCCCATAAAAGGCCTGAAATAATTAGTTACTGAAACACCCTAAACAGTTTAAATAGCTCCATCCCATAAAAAGCTTAAAAAAACTAGGTACCGAAACACCCTAAACAGTTTAAATAGCACCATCCCATAAAAGGCCTGAAATAATTAGTTACTGAAACACCCTAAACAGTTTAAATAGCTCCATCCCTTAAAAAGCTTAAAATAACTAGGTACCGAAACACCCTAAACAGCTTAAATAGCACCATCCCATAAAAGGCCTGAAATAATTAGTTACTGAAACACCCTAAACAGTTTAAATAGCTCCATCCCATAAAAAGCCTAAAATAACAAGGTACTGAAACACCCTAAACAGCTTAAATAGCACCATCTCATAAAAAGCCTAAAATAATTAGTTACTGAAACTCCCTAAACAGTTTAATTAGCACCATCCCATAAAAAGCTTAAAATAACTAGGTACCGAAACACCCTAAACAGTTTAAATAGCACCATCCCATAAAAGGCCTGAAATAATTAGTTACTGAAACACCCTAAACAGTTTAAATAGCTCCATCCCATAAAAAGCTTAAAATAACTAGGTACCGAAACACCCTAAACAGCTTAAATAGCACCATCCCATAAAAGGCCTGAAATAATTAGTTACTGAAACACCCTAAACAGTTTAAATAGCTCCATCCCATAAAAAGCCTAAAATAACTAGGTACCGAAACACCCTAAACAGCTTAAATAGCACCATCCCATAAAAGGCCTGAAATGATTAGTTACTGAAACACCCTAAACAGTTTAAATAGCTCCATCCCATAAAAAGCTTAAAATAACTAGGTACCGAAACACCCTAAACAGTTTAAATAGCACCATCCCATAAAAGGCCTGAAATAATTAGTTACTGAAACACCCTAAACAGTTTAAATAGCTCCATCCCATAAAAAGCTTAAAATAACTAGGTACCGAAACACCCTAAACAGCTTAAATAGCACCATTCCATAAAAAGCCTGAAATAACAAGGTACTGAAACACCCTAAACAGCTTAAATAGCACCATCTCATTAAAAGCCTAAAATAACTAGTTACTGAAACACCCTAAACAGCTTAAATAGCACCATTCCATAAAAAGCCTAAAATAACTAGGTACTGAAAAACCCTAAACAGCTTAAATAGCTCCATCCTATATATGCTTAAAATAAATAGGTACTCGAACACACTAAACAGTTTAAATAGCTCCATACCATATATGCTTAAAATAAATAGGTACTCGAACACACTAAACAGTTTAAATAGCTCCATCCCATATAAACTTAAAATAAATAGGTACTCGAACACACTAAACAGTTTAAATAGCTCCATCCCATATAAACTTAAAATAAATAGGTACTCGAACACACTAAACAGTTTAAATAGCTCCATCCCATATAAACTTAAAACAAATAGGTACTCGAACACACTAAACAGTTTAAATAGCTCCATCCCATATAAACTTAAAATAAATAGGTACTCGAAGACACTAAACAGTTTAAAAATAGCTCCATCCCATATAAACTTAAATTAAATAGGTACTCGAACACACTAAACAGTTTAAATAGCTCCATCCCATATAAACTTAAATTAAATAGGTACTCGAACACACTAAACAGTTTAAATAGCTCCATCCCATATAAACTTAAAATAAATAGGTACTCGAACACACTAAACAGTTTAAATAGCTCCATCCCATATAAACTTAAAATAAATAGGTACTCGAACACACTAAACAGTTTAAATTGCTCCATCCCATATAAACTTAAAATAAATAGGTACTCGAACACACTAAACAGTTTAAATAGCTCCATCCCATATAAACTTAAAATAAATAGGTACTCGAAGACACTAAACAGTTTAAATAGCTCCATCCCATATAAACTTAAAATAAATAGGTACTCGAACACACTAAACAGTTTAAATAGCTCCATCCCATATAAACTTAAAATAAATAGGTACTCGAACACACTAAACAGTTTAAATAGCTCCATCCCATATAAACTTAAAATAAATAGGTACTCGAACACACTAAACAGTTTAAATAGCTCCATCCCATATAAACTTAAAATAAATAGGTACTCGAACACACTAAACAGTTTAAATAGCTCCATCCCATATGCTTAAAATAAATAGGTACTCGAACACACTAAACAGTTTAAATAGCTCCATACCATATATGCTTAAAATAAATAGGTACTCGAACACACTAAACAGTTTAAATAGCTCCATCCCATATATGCTTAAAATAAATAGGTACTCGAACACACTAAACAGTTTAAATAGCTCCATCCCATATATGCTTAAAATAAATAGGTACTCGAACACACTAAACAGTTTAAATAGCTCCATACCATATATGCTTAAAATAAATAGGTACTCGAACACACTAAACAGTTTAAATAGCTCCATCCCATATATGCTTAAAATAAATAGGTACTCGAACACACTAAACAGTTTAAATAGCTCCATCCCATATAAACTTAAAATAAATAGGTACTCGAACACACTAAACAGTTTAAATAGCTCCATACCATATATGCTTAAAATAAATAGGTACTCGAACACACTAAACAGTTTAAATAGCTCTATCCCATATAAACGTAAATTAAATAGGTACTCGATCACACTAAACAGTTTAAATAGCTCCATCCCATATAAACCTAAAATAAATAGGTACTCGAACACACTAAACAGTTTAAATAGCTCCATCCCATATAAACTTAAAATAAATAGGTACTCGAAGACACTAAACAGTTTAAATAGCTCCATCCCATATAAACTTAAAATAAATAGGTACTCGAACACACTAAACAGTTTAAATAGCTCCATCCCATATATGCTTAAAATAAATAGGTACTCGAACACACTAAACCGTTTAAATAGCTCCATCCCATATAAACTTAAAATAAATAGGTACTCGAACACACTAAACAGTTTAAATAGCTCCATACCATATATGCTTAAAATAAATAGGTACTCGAACACACTAAACCGTTTAAATAGCTCCATCCCATATAAACTTAAAATAAATAGGTACTCGAACACACTAAACAGTTTAAATAGCTCCATCCCATATATGCTTAAAATAAATAGGTACTCGAACACACTAAACCGTTTAAATAGCTCCATCCCATATAAACTTAAAATAAATAGGTACTCGAACACACTAAACAGTTTAAATAGCTCCATACCATATATGCTTAAAATAAATAGGTACTCGAACACACTAAACCGTTTAAATAGCTCCATCCCATATAAACTTAAAATAAATAGGTACTCGAACACACTAAACAGTTTAAATAGCTCCATACCATATATGCTTAAAATAAATAGGTACTCGAACACACTAAACCGTTTAAATAGCTCCATCCCATATAAACTTAAAATAAATAGGTACTCGAACACACTAAACAGTTTAAATAGCTCCATCCCATATATGCTTAAAATAAATAGGTACTCGAACACACTAAACCGTTTAAATAGCTCCATCCCATATAAACTTAAAATAAATAGGTACTCGAACACACTAAACAGTTTAAATAGCTCCATACCATATATGCTTAAAATAAATAGGTACTCGAACACACTAAACCGTTTAAATAGCTCCATCCCATATAAACTTAAAATAAATAGGTACTCGAACACACTAAACAGTTTAAATAGCTCCATCCCATATATGCTTAAAATAAATAGGTACTCGAACACACTAAACCGTTTAAATAGCTCCATCCCATATAAACTTAAAATAAATAGGTACTCGAACACACTAAACAGTTTAAATAGCTCCATCCCATATAAACTTAAAATAAATAGGTACTCGAACACACTAAACAGTTTAAATAGCTCCATCCCATATATGCTTAAAATAAATAGGTACTCGAACACACTAAACCGTTTAAATAGCTCCATCCCATATAAACTTAAAATAAATAGGTACTCGAACACACTAAACAGTTTAAATAGCTCCATACCATATATGCTTAAAATAAATAGGTACTCGAACACACTAAACCGTTTAAATAGCTCCATCCCATATAAACTTAAAATAAATAGGTACTCGAACACACTAAACAGTTTAAATAGCTCCATACCATATATGCTTAAAATAAATAGGTACTCGAACACACTAAACCGTTTAAATAGCTCCATCCCATATAAACTTAAAATAAATAGGTACTCGAACACACTAAACAGTTTAAATAGCTCCATCCCATATATGCTTAAAATAAATAGGTACTCGAACACACTAAACCGTTTAAATAGCTCCATCCCATATAAACTTAAAATAAATAGGTACTCGAACACACTAAACAGTTTAAATAGCTCCATCCCATATATGCTTAAAATAAATAGGTACTCGAACACACTAAACCGTTTAAATAGCTCCATCCCATATAAACTTAAAATAAATAGGTACTCGAACACACTAAACAGTTTAAATAGCTCCATACCATATATGCTTAAAATAAATAGGTACTCGAACACACTAAACAGTTTAAATAGCTCCATCCCATATAAACTTAAAATAAATAGGTACTCGAAGACACTAAACAGTTTTAATAGCTCCATCCCATATAAACTTAAAATAAATAGGTACTCGAAGACACTAAACAGTTTAAATAGCTCCATCCCATATAAACTTAAAATAAATAGGTACTCGAAGACACTAAACAGTTTAAATAGCTCCATCCCATATAAACTTAAAATAAATAGGTACTCGAACACACTAAACAGTTTAAATAGCTCCATACCATATATGCTTAAAATAAATAGGTGCTCAAATACACAAAATATTTAAAATAGTATGATCCCTTGATTCAACACGATTTTGAAATTAGAACCGCCTTGGTCTATTTATTTTGCCTCCTATATAAACGGTATTTGTAATAGTTTAGCTTCAATCTCAATGTTGGATTTTACAATATCAACCTTAGATATTGGGCTATAAAACAGTGTTCCAAAAGAAATGACGGATTTTCGAACGAGATACATTCAAAGTCTGATCAAGATAACTAAATCATTTAAATGTCATATTGAAGAGAGAAGAACAATTTTTTGTTAACTTTATGTAGTCCAATGTCTTCGATTTAGCTAGCATATCAAGATAAATTATTCCAAAAATCAAGGATTGAAGCCAAATGTGTAGCAACCGCAAAAGTCAGAGAAAAATTGTTAATATAGGCAGATCTCTCTGACAGCTGAAACAACCTTTAAAATGAGGGGCATCGGACACTGTAGACCATTAGCATCTAACAAGTCCCTGTTTATCCAGAGGCCGTAGCGAACATAAAGTAGAAACGGATATTTGCTAAATCTTTAGGGAAACTGTCTGCTATATTCAATCTGCTTACACCAATCTCATAAAATTCCGCAAAAATGCGTGCCATCCACCTAATCATTTTGTGACAAGAAACACGATTCTTAGAGCGGAAAACAGACACAGTCACAGAAATGGCAGAAGTGCTCTAAATACGCCCAACGCCCATTACCATTCCAAATGGAATGTTGTGATAATAAAAACAATTTATCAAACTCCGACGTTTACAAATCTCTCACGTTGTATAACAGAGTGTACCTTATGCAGTAAATATTTCCCCCAGTGCGACAGCTGTTTAGTTTAATAACACAAGCAGGTATATCAAGCACATTTGTAACAAGACGGAATAATTCAAGAACATCTGTAACGTTTATTCTGGTTTCAGGGCATTACAGTTTTTACATAAAAGCTTAAGACGACAAGAAAATTGTAATTTTTGTGGGCAATAAAAATTAAATTAAATTTACTTGCTACGCATTTTCTTAGAGACAATATAAGTGAAGGCACACTCCATTATCTGCGTGGGAAAGTTGTGACATGTTCTCAAGTAAAAAAATAAAATTTTGTGAAAGAGAGGATCACATTAAGAGAAAAGGTCTCTTTACGGAGGGCTCTTCCTTAGGAGATACATTTCTTTCAACGTATTTAGTACCAATTGATAGAGACCGTGTCAAATAACTGGTCGCCTGGTTGGCGCATGCGCACCACGCTTTTTCGTGATACAGTCCAGGCTCGCACCTAGCAACTTCTAGTCAAGTCAGTCAGCATTAGAGTACGACTTTCAAGTTGATTTGACAGTACGAGAGAACGTAGGGAAGGTACAGTGAGAGCAACTCGGACTACCGTTCCCCTAAATATGAGGCGCGCACTATAGAAGGCGCACTATACGTAACGCGCCAAGTGCAGAGGAGGTCAAATCGCTGAAACAGACAATAAACAATCCTAGAATTGCCAAATGTATCTTGAAACGATTCGTTTGAATGTGACAGCCAATGAAATGGTGACTGGTTTTGGGCCTACCGGGGAATTTTGGCTGTACCACAATTAAAAATTCGAAATTAGTTTAGTGTTTACTTTGGTTGATTCTTGGTTTCTGATTGAAAGAAGTCATGTACTGAACTCTAACACGACCCTCTGAGAATTGGAGAGGAGATTGGTCGCAGACTGTTATCAGCTGTTGTCTAAGTCATCAATGTTACGTTAAGATACTTATAAAAGACAGGAAAATAATGCGAACAAAGATAGAATTGATCAAAAGATAAGGATTAGAAGTCACCTGATATAAGGCAAAGATAGATCATCAAATGTGCACGGTAGCTTACCGTATATATGCAGATATATATATATATATATATATATATATATATACTTACTGTTTATTGTGTCATAAAGTAAGGTGGATAAGAAAGGTTAGAAGAAATTAGGTATAACTAAGGAGAGGATATGTATATGATCCCTTAAAATAGAAGGCGACTATAGTATCGTTTGGGCAGGTTCTCTGACTTGAAGGCTAAAAGGGTGAAGTCTGATGTCGGAGTGAAAAGAGGAGTCTACTCGCTACCTGACCAATTTAAAAAAACGTTTTAAACTTGAAATATTTTTATTGTAACCTGCAATTATCCGGTTGTAGGTCTTAAAGTTTTTAATAATTTGTATAAGCTAACAACGTATCTTGGCAAATAATCTTTACTTACTAATTACACAGGTAAGTAGTGATTTTTTCTCAAATTAAATTGATAAAATAGGTGGTTTTTATTATGTTTTTGTGTTTTTTTTTAACTTACATCAGTTATCTTATTTTAAATAAAATTAAAATCTCGGAATCAAGCTTGATAGGCAAATAGGCTTGATGGTTCATAGTTAAATCAGTTCCTAATTAATTCACAAACCAGAAATGAAGGGGAACCACGACTCTTGCTGCCTCGCTCTTGTTTTCTTCACTTTACCGTATCGCGAGAACGATACTTCTTCAGTCAGCGAATAAACGAGGCGACTCTTACAGTATAATTGTTTTACACCTAGCTGTGGAGCCACTTTACTGCAACGTTCCCAGGCACTTTCTTCTTTAATTCTCATGAAAGAGCTTTTTCTCATTTACTTGCGTACCTTTCCAAAGAGGTTTAGTTATTCCTTCAAATCCCTAATAAATCACAAATTCAATGAATTATAATCAACTAGTTCAGACTGACAGTGTGTTGCGGTGGTGTTTGAAGGGATTTAAATAAGATTAAAAATTCTATTTTGTGCCATAATAAATCTTAAATTTATAATTAACAGTTTTTCTCCTCGCCAAGTCATGTTAAATGTCTTGAGATTTCTCTCAATCAAATTTAATAACGTAGAACTAGTTGTTTAAAAATTTATTGGAAGACACGGATACGTGATACCGTTCGTATACGCGAGTATCTAATCATGTTTTACAGACTGTTGTGTAAATTCCCAACCTGACATACGATTCCTCATACCAGAGGGAAAACTGTCGCTTCTAAATCACATAGACTCCAAGGCTATTAATGATCCACACATCCTGAAGGCCGGTGCTTTGGAAACGATTGTGGATCTATACAGCAAAGATAACTGGAATCTTGTACACACCAATGGGTCAGCAGTAAAGCATGCCTCTGGTACTGGCTTTTACAGACACAACTTTGAGGGCTGCAGCCCAGTTGAAATTAATGCCAACTGCTTCGATGGTAAGACTGCCAGTACAATGGTAAGCTGGATAGTACAAGCTGCCGAAAAACTTTGTTCAATCCCGGAAAGTCGGCTATAGTTGTGTTTTTCGTGGATTCACAGGCTTCTATAATTGCACTATTTAGTAATACCTCCACTGACTGTGTTCAAACAATGAATGGAAGAAAGGCCCTGGCAGGGATGACTGAAGAAGGGTTGTACATTGTGCTGCAATGGCTCCCTAGCAATGTCGGCATTGAAGGAAATAACACGCAGACCAGATAGCGAAGAAAGGTAACACCTTGCAAAGCCTGACAATCCTATATCTCTAATGACAGCAAGAAACCTGATTGAATCTACAATCAATGAAAAAACAAGAGAAACCCAAAATGAAATGAGCGCTGGAAAAATATGGAGGGGCTATTACCATATAGCCCACCTAGAGTGGAAGCTGTTGGCCGATTCAGAATGCTTACTGGCCATGACTACCTGTAAGCCCCCCTGTATAAAATAGGATTAGCAGCCTCAGATATGTGTCCTCTGTGCAACCGTTAAAAGATGGACGGACGCTCCATTTATTCAGATGTGCAAGATGTAAAGAGCAAAGCCAGCATTGTCTCTATTATGACGCCAAGATCTGGCATTGGATAAAGTAAAGTAAAGTAAGTAGATTGTTGTGTGTTTGCAGTTGCGTGCACATCATATTGAAATTTTCATATTGAAACGTAAATCTTAAAGCAAACTGACAGTTCAATCAATAATAGGGACTCTATAAGATTGATGTTCCTACAACCTGAATGGATTAAAAGTTTTATAGAGAAATAAACGTCCCTAGAACAAAGAGAATTACTAAAGCACTATCCCTAAAACCTAAACTTACATTGAGTGTGCGAAACGAAAGCCCAGCTTTATCCATACGTACTTTTCATCTGATTGTTACTTACCTATATCGGCAGAGCTTCCATTCATTCCTCTCACTCTCCTTCTGTTTTTGTCCTAATGGAATACAGTACTTATTTTGTATAGCTTTGATTTTGAAGAAATATTTTAAAATAGATTGTAATCTTTCATACAGATCTTTAATAAATTAGCAGTAAACATTTGTGGCGAAAACAACATACATACAAATTTACGTAGTTACTTCTAATTATGTACATTTTGATATCACACTCCTCATAATTGCAGATAGTTTTATTAGGTTGAGCTACCAAATATGTTTGTACGACTGCTGAGGAGAAAGTTTTTGAACGCGTTTAATTGCTATATATAAAGGTGAAAACATGATAAAAAGAAATATGATTAATAAAATAAAAATCAATTTTATCTAGTAGCTTTTAATAACATCCGTTTGTAGTCTGCAGACGAATATGGAAATAAATACGAAAACTTGATTGTTTTTCAATTCCTAGCATTATTTTACACTCTTCTTGTATATATTTATATATCTTGTTAAAATTTTCAATCGTTAATAAAATAAATTTTTTTAATCGTATTGAATGGCACTTGATTTCAATACAGTTTTTTAAATGTTATTTCAATGAATAAATTTAATTATTTCATTTTAATAATTATTTCGCTTTCTATTTTGACACTTAATTCTGTTATATGTATATACATATTTAAATTAATTGTAATTATTTAATAAAAAGTACAATTTATTTTGACTTATTTAGGAATTGGCTTCATGTTTTTTTTCTTATATGACATTATTAAAATAGTATTTCTTTTTATCATAGTTTGACCTCTCTATACTAATACAGTCCCTTCAACAAGTTTCCCCTTAGTACTCGAAAACTATTAGTAACGATCTCGATTTAACTAGTCGAGTGTATACCTGGTACTTGTAATCGTAGAGTGTTCTCAATATCTTATGAACATATGCCTTACGAAACCTCTATATTAGAGATCCAATGAGCTAAAATATAATTTTCGTTATTTTCCCCTTCAAAATGTCCTCAGAAAATTCAAAATATTTTCTAGACAAGGTTAAATTAAAGGCTATATATAATAAAATACACATGCACTATAGGAATTCCACTATGCATGTTAACCGTTTCCTCTGGCCTGCATTGAAACATTATGCTATATTTAGCATCAGATCTTTTAGTTATCAGAGCTATTATATATTTTATTAAGCTTTTTTTTACCATGTCATCATAAAGAAAACAACTGAATTCACTTAGTTTATCACTTTAGACGGAACGTGCATGGCGCTCCTGCATTATTAGTAATATTAGTCTTTTAAAAATACAGATAAAAAGCCATGGTGGAGAGAATAAAACGCGAAATTAGACCATCTAGGAGAAAAAAGATAAATACAATTTTGCCCGAGGAAGATTCTTAAATAAAATATTTTATGTCACACACAAAAGCTGGAATGCAATGAAGGGCGATGGGGTGGAAGGATTTGTCATCGGGCTTAAGATTTATTGGGCGCAACTCTCCATTTGTTTGTTTCAGCCGAGACAGTGGTTCTGTCACCAACACAATATTTGCAAAATCATGCAACCAATCAGTAAAATGGAAATACTAAGATCCTCTGGGAAAGTCTAACCAGTCAGAATGTATAAATTAAACGGAATTATTTAATTTTACATTACTCTAGGAACAGCGCAGGCTACCGTCACGTCAGCCTCTTTCGTCTAATCAAATCAATGCGTCCCGCTTTATAATGAAATTTAATTTTAAATTACCCTAGAAATAGCGGAGGCTACCGTCACGTCAGCCTCTTTCGTCAAATCAAATCAATGCGTCCGACTATATAATGAAATTTAATTTTAAATTACCCTAGAAATAGCGGAGGCTACCGTCACGTCAGCCTCTTTCGTCAAATCAAATCAATGCGTCCGACTATATAGCCTAATGAAATTTAATTTTACATTACTCTAGGAACAGCACAGGCTACCGTCACGTCAGCCTCTTTCGTCTAATCAAATCAATGCGTCCGACTATATAATGAAATTTAATTTTAAATTACCCTAGAAATAGCGGAGGCTACCGTCACGTCAGCCTCTTTCGTCAAATCAAATCAATGCGTCCGACTATATAGCCTAATGAAATTTAATTTTACATTACTCTAGGAACAGCACAGGCTACCGTCACGTCAGCCTGTTTCGTCAGATTAAATCAATGCGTCCGACTTCCTAATGAAATTTAATTTTACATTACTCTAGGAACAGCACAGGCTACCGTCACGTCAGCCTGTTTCGTCAGATTAAATCAATGCGTCCGACTTTATAATGGAATTTAATTTTACATTACTCTCGGAACAGCACAGGCTATTGTCACGTCAGGCTGTTTCGTCAGAAATAATCAATGCGTTCGACTTCATAATGAAATTTAATTTTACATTACCCTAGGAATAGCGCAGGCTATTGTCATGTCAGGCTGTTTCGTCAGGTTAAATTAATGCGTCCGACTTTATAATGAAATTTAATTTACATAACGCTACAATGCATCTTTAAAAGGAGAATTTGTTCAATTTTGGGAAAATTCTTTTTAAAATAATCGTTTCCCAAAAATCTATTTGGAAAATAAATAGGTAAACGAAAAGAAAGGTTCATTTACTGACATTTTTTTGGAAATGCTTTTCTATGACAATGTTAGTATAAAAAAGTCCAACGCGATTCATTATATTGTAATCCTATGTAGTAAGAGACAGATTTAGCCCAGTATAATTCCACATTTTAAGTAAAACCTTATGAAAAATTAGCAAAAAGTACTTTAAGCCCAACGCTTAATCATCCAGAGTGAATGTTCAGATACCGCAACTGTATTTATATTACTTGAGCTAAATTATTATGGCAGTTAATTACATACTAATTGCAATTGTTTTATGTTGGTAAGCCTTGCAACACACAGGAACGAACTCTAAACATTTTATATAGTGCTCTTAAAATATAGAGAGAAGTATCAAGTGAGACACTCATATTTCTTATGAAAAATTATTACGAAATTTTTAAATAGAAATTATAAAGTAAATAAATTGAATTTACTTCATAAAATTAATACATCATATTTTAAAATAAAAAATTAGGAAAGTACAAACAGTGAAAGACAAAGCTTCTATTGTTTAAAAACGTTATAATACTGTGTTATGTCACGTTAACCTACAATTGAAATTTATTTTGAAATTAAACATTTTGATCGCAATAAGTGATTAAGTATCTATGTTGGCCATTAGGATGCATTCTTGATCTTACGGCAGCGGTTGTAAATACAAGTGTTCAGTAATATTGTCAAACACTGAATTTGATTTGTAGTTATGTAAATTTAGTGAAACTAGATCAAGAAAAAAAATTTGATGAAGATAAATCAAGAAGGAAAATTTGGTGAAGATAGATCAAGAAGGAAAATTTGATGAAGATAGATCAAGAAGGAAAATTTGATGAAGATAGATCGAGAAGGAAAATATGGTAAATATAGGTCAAGAAGGAAAATTTGGTGAAGATAGATCAAGAAGGAAAATTTGGTGAAGATAGATCAAGAAGGAAAATTTGGTGAAGGTAGATCAAGAAGAAAAATTTGGTAAAGAGGTATTCAAAAGAACGTTTTATGGAGCTGTTAATTAAAATCAAAGAAGTATGAAGAAGCAAGAAGCATGATGATCTGAATTTACCTCGTGTATTGGCAGGTGAAATATTTGCTTTCGTGAGTTACGCAGCGTACTGGCCGGGCTATCAATTTTAGGAAGAAATATAACAGAAATTATGTCATTGTTTTAGAATTAAAAGTAAGAGGAAAGACAATGTCTACAGAGGCGTTATTAGTTTGCAGTACTTAATTCAGTAATTACTAAGATTAGCGACTACTGACACGAGTCTGAAGTTATTTTTAACGGCAAACATATATTTGCATTGAATAAACTAACCTAGCCTAACCTGACCGTGCGAAATATGTTTTATTGTCGTGAAAAACGCGCAAATCATAGCGGCAAACCTAAGTCACGTGACCAGCTAGAAGCTTTTCGATTGGCCGCCAGATGCCACGTGACTTTTCAAGTGAAAATGGGTGTGTCATTCAAGTGAAAATGGGAAAAATCTGTGTCATTTTTAGCGCAACCTAAATCACGTGATCTGCAAAATGCTTTCCGAATGGCCGATAGATCCCGCCTGACCATTCAACCGACAAGCGCGTATTTAGTGTGTGTTTGACGATGGACAGCGACGGATCTTGCCACACTTTATTTTTTGAAGCATGCAAATCATTTTTAAAAACACACTTCCATATTTCTGACCCGACCATAGTGGACTACTACTCATTCATCCATGAAGTCTACATCGATCTTTTGCAGTTAACCCGCCAAATGTTGGGAGGACCCGGCGCTGAAATTAATCAAGGAAAACTTGGAAAAAGAAAGTAAAGGGACAGTGGGTGTTGGTCGGGAGACCAGGCACACATTTTAGACCCGAATCATTAGAAAGGGGGTCTTGGCAAGCACCACGACCGTTACCGATTCCTGGAAGGCATACAACACACTCTCACTATATAATGTCACTCACCTAACCGTGAACCACTTTGTGGACCCCGAAACCTACCCCTGCACAAACACCATCGAGAGCAAGTGGTGTGACGTCCGGTTAGAGATCCCCAGAAACGGCAAGAAAAGCAAACATTTCATAGGCTACTCTGCTGAATATTTGTTCAAGAACAAATACCGTCCAGACGACCGTGTCCACGCGTTCCTCGGTGCAATATCAGCTTTGTATCCACCAAAATACCACTAAGGTAAGCATCTACATTAGGTTAGCTTTTGTTAGGTTAACATATGTTTGCCGTTAAAAATAACTTCAGATTCGTGTTTAGCAAGGTTCACAACAATTATTCCACTTATCCACAAAACACAATTATTCTTAAAAAACAAATGAAAGCCAAGCATCGTTCTTTATCACAGCATGAGGCTCCCTTATAATGAACGGTATGCCATCCACCCCCTTCTTCTTCTTCAGCCTCAATACAATGTACACTACTCGTAAAGTCCGTTCCTGTATCTGGTCACAATTTCTACTTCTAGACCAATCCCATTATCATTTTCGCGTTCTATATATTCCCTTTTTTCACTTTCTAACACTCTTAACTCCACCATTTGTATTATATTATTATCCAGCCGTCCTTTATATTTTCGCCTATTTTCCAGACGGGCGACAGATTAACAAACCAAATTAGGAGATGAAATACGACTGTTAGGAATTAAAGTAAACCGCCTTAAGTAGAGTTACAAACGTAAAAAGTACTACAGGTATTTTATTTACAACCGGCAATATTTGGGAATAAATGGAGGCAGTGAATTAAACACCTTTCTTTCTTTTACTTAAATTTAAAAGCCAACATTAAAAGTATTATGTCCCTACATTTCAAACACTAAACAAAAATAAATGTAAGAATGTATACATTATGTATAAGCTGAGAATACATTACCATGTTTCCAAGTTAATATAGAAGGAAAACCGATACTTGGATAGATTATTTAAATAAAATACGTGACCTAATTATGCAAATAGCTTGTTTTAAATTAGGATGTAATACTTTGGAATTGGTAACTTTACCATTTCGAACTTACTTCCACTTTACTATTCCGAATACTATTTATACTTTACTATACACGAATATTATTGAAAGATGAACGGTGAAACAACTGTCATTAGATAATGTCTTGAAGAATAAAAAAACGCCTCGCTCCAAAGTTTCAAAAATAAGTTTCTATTTGCTCCTGAAATATAAAACTCCTAAGGTAGTCTATAATCTTCCAAACTCTATGCTTGTAATAGTCATAGAGTATTCCAATATTCATAGTCTATAAAACTCTAACATATAATAATCTAACGTTGTAAAGAAGTCGTATTTAAAAAAATCTGAAACCAGAGTAAAAATCAATTAAAATCACAAATCTTTAAATTTTCGATATTGCACATCATATTAACAACGGAAATATTCTTGTTTCAAGCTATATACTTCAATTGCTCTCAAAATGACTTTAGGTAAACAATTTTAAGTGATACAATGTTTTAAGACAAACAAATTAAATATATCTGTTTCAAGTATAAACTGGACCTAATTAAATTATTACTGTAAAATCTGTCAATGATTTTAGTTCAAGAATTAAATATTATATATATATATATATATATATATATATATATATATATATATATATGGTGTATATCAAAAACAAGAATACTTTTAATGAATATATTTATTCAAAGCTTTTCGTCGATAAAATAGTATCAGCATCTTCAGGAAAATAATTATCTATTGAAAACTATCTATTATATATTTAAAAGAAAATATATCACCAATATATATATATATATTTAATAAATTAAAAATATTTCAAAAACAAGAATACTTTCATTGTATATATTATTCAAAGCTTTTCGCCGATAAAATAGTACCAGCAGTTCAGGAAAATAATTATCTAACAAAATATTTTTACAGAAATTAAATCATATGTACTACAAAGAATCATATGTTTATAAGTAATACACTTCAATGACCTTATAAATAGTTTGGTGCCTTCATCTCACTTGAATTTGTTCATCAATTAATTTGTCTTTAACTTAATGCATATAAATTTCCAATGTTTCACATATATTCATTTTTAATCCTTTATTTAATTCTTTTATTAATTTCATATTTTCTATTTCAGGAAATTAATGTCCATTATCAATACAATGAGTAACTAATATGAGCAGCTATTATCAGATAATAAAATTAAAAATTTAATAAACAACAACAATCATCAAAATAATATACACGAAAGAAATGGTGTATATAATATAAAATGTCAAGCTTGTAATAAATTATATGTAGGACAAACAAAAAAGAAATTAAATGAAAGATACAAAGAACATTTAAACGCTTATATCAAACCAAACATATACAAATCAAATTTAGCTACTCATTGTATTAATATTGGACATGAATTTCCTGTAATAGAAAATATGAAATTAATAAAAGAATTAAATAAAGGATTAAAAATGAATATATGTGAAACATTGGAAATTTATAAGCATAAAGTTAAAGACAAATTAATTGATGAACAAATTCAAGTGAGATGAAGGCACCAAACTATTTATAAGGACATTGACGTTATAGAAAAAAATTACATAAGTGTATTAATTATAAACATATGGTCGTTTGTAGCACATATGATTTAATTTTTGTAAAAATATTTTGTTAGATAATTATTTTCTTGAAGATGCTGGTACTGTTTTATCGGCGAAAAGCTTTGAATAATATGTGCAATAAAAGAATTCTTGTTTTTGAAATATTTTTAATTTATTAAATATATTACAAGAAAACATATCACCATATTTTATATATATATACATTATTGTAATTTTAATTCCTGAGGATGTTGGTACTGTTTACCAACGAAAAGCTTTGAATATAAATTAATAAATATTCTTGTATTTGAATAACCTATGTTGTTTTAATATATATATAAATAATTAAATATATATGTAATATAGTATGATGTTGCAAATAATCTGCAAATTAAATGAGTAAGTTGTAATATTTCAGAAAATCTTTTAGAAATTAAAAATAATATTTAGGGTAACAGATGATATATGATTCTAACGTCGATTTATTTGGTTAAAAAGGAATTTATGTAAACATAAGATGTTTTGTTTGGTTCTTTGACATATCAGGCATGGTCTTATAGATTGATTATTATTTCTTTGTTTGAATTCCAGAAGAACTACTCAGGCAAATATATTCTCCCTTTTAGAACCTTCTAAGACACTCAACTATTTCTCGTCTGCAGCAGTATTAAAACTATACACATTCCTATTGTGTTTGTTGCATTTATTTCATAAATCAAATTTTTAAACATTTCAGACAAGAGGTCATTTAGCTCTTATATTAGCAAAGAATTCTTCTCGGCTTTAAATAGCTGCAAGGGTTAATTACCAGCGCGAGCGTGTGTGCGTGTTAAGGTTTCCGTTAGTGAAATCGATAGCGAATTACTTTTAAAGAAACAGTTACAATTATATGTCTATATGGCCTGGAACTAAATAAACATACATGAGGAAATTAAATAATTACTTATTTTTATTTCCATTTCAACTTACGCAAGTACGTTACGGCAAAGTATTGACACAGCACTTGAAATATCGTTCGATTATTTGGAAATATCAATTCTGTTGATTTCGCCTCATAAGCCAGTGTTTAGGGCAGCTCAGTCTAACCAACATGGATTAAGAAATATTTTACAAAATGTGGCCTAAGCGACTTCTTAAATTGTTTTTTCTGCAGTGTCCATTTATTTCCGTAACACCCCGTACTAAAAACGCAAATGACTTGTCAGTGTTTGGTCTTTGGCCTGCCCATGGTTACTTCGTTCTATTCAAATCATAATGAACTGGACCATTTAAGTTTGAAAACTTTATACTGCATTACAATATGTTGGTTCAAGTTATAACATTTAAATTCTCCTTCATGCTAATCACATTCTAATAGAAAAATTATCAAAAAAAAGCAAACTCGTAGACACTTTCAATTTACTAGACAAGGTGTTGAACCTGGAAAAAGTTGACGAAACCCGCGGTTTTTCTTTCGACACGCTCGTGATTTTAGGTACATTCTTGTTTTACGAGGCTTTTAATTCTGCTTGACTAAAAATTGGTTAATGCAATGATTTTTTTTTCATATCTAGTCTTTTTAATAAAGTTCGGGATTGTGCTTTTGGTTGTCAACAACCGTTACAAATCCGTTAACAAACAAATCACGTCTCTGTTTTCCAACACAAGATCTCAACATGCAGAAGATACAGAGAACCGCGCCATCCAAGTGACCAGACTGAGCCACGACACCTTCAGCGCAATGAGGGACTACAATGGTTTCTTCACGAACACGGTAGTGGCAAGCTCGGTCTTCACGACTCTCTTCGACGCCTATTCGGTTTGGTACAGCAATGACTTCTGGGCATATTCTCTACTGTTTCTGATTATGTCATTCTCTGCAATTGTTCTGGTGGAACACTCAGTGTCGGCTCTAAGGGAGCAGGTAAGTGAGGTGCATCTATCATTTACAAATGTACGTGACATCATCAACTTGTAACCAAACTTATTAAATGTTTAAAACTAGTATAAAGTTGTGAACTCTACAATAATATAGAATGCTCATTATGTTTCATTAGTGGAAGATGTTTACTTTTGATGGTGTTCTACTTCATATTAAAGCCCATTATAGTGAAAATATGATTTCAACCTTCAAAAAAAGATGTTGGTCTAAAGGGAGAAAGAATGAGAAATGTGGAAAATGTGACATAGAAAAGTAATTACCAGTACCAATAGAACTGCCGCATCGCATAACAACAATAATGGCGTGA